>AYKW01000034.1:2816509-3165496 GCA_002760635.1 Ganoderma sinense ZZ0214-1
AGGGCGGCGTCATCGACGAGAACGAAGATGCTGTAACAGAGAAGCTTAATACAGCGATTAAAGCTACTGTTGGTTCGTTTTTTGTTCGTTCCGAGCGGCGTTCTTCCAATTCCTAATTCCGTCGAATTTAAGCTCAATTCCCCGAGCCGGGGAAGGCAGCCGAAGATCTACAAGCATTTGCGCAGCTCAATGAAGGCCGTCTTTACAAGTTGCTGAAGACATGTATGGACGTCCAGACTGATCTGAAAGGTTTGGTCAAGGCCAGAGTGCGTTCCTCCTGTTGCTGCATGTCGACTTGAAGCTCACGACGTGTTCAGAGCGAGTTCCTCCGTAGGGTCGAACAATCATCATCCAACATCGTTGGCACGATGACGATCGTCCTCCGTCGCGCCTCCCTTCACATCGTCAACCAGTCCTCCATCCCCACGCTCATCAAGCGCGTCCAAAAAGGGTCCGAGCCCCTCTCCTCCGTCGCCTACTCGCAGACGCAGTCCCAGAACAACCAGTCGTTCTCCATGTGGGCAGGCGGCGCTGAGCCCGAGGGCCGCGCGCAGCAAGCGGCACACGCGGCGCAGACGTGGATGACATTCGTCTCGAAACACTGTCCTGCGTTGTACAAGGCGCATATCGGCGAGTTCTCGAAGGCCATCGCGGACGAGAAGAACGCGCGGCTGGTCGAGGTGTGCCTCCATGCGCTCGCCGCGGCGGCGATGTGGGATGCCAAGATTGCTCCCAGCGACAAGTGCGTGAATATGTAGTTCGTGGACGAGTGAGCGGAAGCTGACGACGTGACAGGCGTACGGTCGAGCGAGTCATGCGATTTGTGATGGACGCGAACCCGAGACATGCGAAGTTTGCGTCGAGGCTGATCGTGTGCATGAAGAACGGGGAGCAGTTATGCACACAGGTCGTGGAGGTGCGTAGGCCATGGAAGCTTTGGCGTGCTGTTGGGCTGATAGTCTCGAGCATCGTAGTCGATAGCGGACGATTTGGAAGAGGTCGACCTGGATAAGTTGGTCGCGCACATTGCAGTGCTGGCGCAGCTATCTTTGCGTGCCCCCGACGCGTTCGAGCAGAAGAGCGATGTCATCATGGCGTACCTTGTCAAGCAAGTTCTCAGGTCGGTTCCGGATGTGGACGAGGACATGGTAGGGGTTCTTCCGATAATCATTAAGCTCTTCTCCTAACCCGATTACAGATGGATACAGATGAGGATTGGTTGGATGACGATGCCATGCCCATCGACTTACGGGCGAAAATCCTTGCCTTAAAGGTCTGCCGCAACCGCTGCATAGCACATGCGGGGTCGGAGACCGCTCTCCAAATCGCACAACCCGTCATTCGAATGTTTTCGACTGTGTTGCAGCATGAGGGCTCATTCTCCGCAGATACAAGTGATCTGTAAGCACTACCTTGGGTTTATGTCGTGAAAATGCCACTAAAGCCTTGTAGTCCTTACGTCAAGTCGCGACTACGGTTGCAGTCATCAACCTCCCTGCTCCGGCTCTCCGCAATACCTGGCTATGCGCAGGAGGTGTCGAAGTATTTTGTTCAGATCGCCCTCACTATCCAGGTCCGTTTTTATGAGATAGATGTAGAAATCCGCTAACTCAGTATTCAAACCACACAGGACCCTGTGTATCAAGTCCGCATGACCTTCTTGGACAAGCTTGTTGTGGCGCTATCGAAAGGGAAGATCCCCATCCAGTACAACATGGTTCCCTTCCTCGCCGTCCACGACCCCGAGGCAGATGTCAAGGGCAAAGCGCAAGCATATGTTTTGTTCGCTTTACGAGCTATGCCGAAGCGTGAGGCTCTATAACTCCTCACTATATACTTTTGCGCTTACGTTCTCCTAGCGGTGAGGCTTGAACGATTTGAGCATTCGTTCATCCGGCTGCTCCACTTGCTGGCACATCATCCTGACTTCAGAGTAGAGCAGGAGTACCTCCCAGACATTGCGAAGTACGTCAGCCCATCCTCAAGTTTCCGCTCAATCCTCACGCTACGCTTGAATAGGTACATCCAATTCTTCATGGATCTGGTGGCAACAAGCGATAACGTCGCGCTACTGTATCACATTGCTCTAAAGTCAAAGACAGTACGCGACGCGGAGTCGCATTCTTACAGCGAGGTAGATAGTGACTCGAAATTCCTACCTACCCCCTGCATTGCTGATGAAGTCATCCTAGAACCTATATGCGTGCGCCGAGTTAGCGCAGTACCTCATCAAGGCGCACGCAAAGGCACATTCGTGGAATCTCGAGACGTGGCCGGGCAAAGTGCGGTTACCGCCAGACATCTTACGGCCGCTTCCTAGCTCAGAGGCTGTCAACGAGGTACGTTTGGCCTATAATCATGGGTGGAATGTCAGTTAAGATTGCCATTGGTTTAGATCTTGAAGAGAGTGTATCTGCCAGAAGATGCGTTGGTGTGGCTGGCTGAGAAGCAGTCGAAGCAAGCTGCAGAACCGAAGGTCAGGACGAGTCCGACAATGCGGGTTGCGTATATGTTTTGACATTTCCACACGGAGAAGAAACCCCGTGCGCCCCGTGCTCCTGCAGGCAAGCGCAAAGCTGCGGCACCCAAGACCAACGGGGCTGCTAAGTGAGTGTCTTTGTCTTTGTTGCGTCTGAAACACGCGAATACTGACGTCCTGCCAGACGTGGACGGCCAGCCAAGAAGCGGAAAACCGATGATTCAGATGATGAATCTGAGCCGTCTGATTCTGAGGCCGAAGATGACGGTGGAGAGAAACCACCTACATCTCCCGCGAAAGAAGCAGACGAGTCAGACGAGGAGTCGGAGGCGGAGGTCAACGGGGAGAAGAAGGAGCGCCCCACGAGAACGAGGGTATGTCGCGTATCTGTAACTCGGTCACTTCACCGTTCACTGATGGATCAACCCAGGCGCAAGCAAAGAAGCAAGCTGCACGAGCCGCAAAGCGACAAGCCAAAGCAGCGCCATCAGACGGCTGATATCTTTTCGCCTCTTTCTTGTCTGTCTGTCACTGTCTTCTCTCTCGCACCCCCATCTACGTTATGCACCGCTCATCTGACGATATATGCTGTATCATTGCTATCTTCCCCTGCTCGCTGTGTCCGCTACATCGCTCTTATATTCTTCGGGACTTGCCAGAACGTGTAGTGATCAATAGATGTATCCCCGACGAGTACATAATAATCTCTTTCCTACGACCAGTACGACAACATGTGCATGTATACCTGGAGCTTTCGTGATCATTATGTTTATGGAATTTCTTTCTCCGCGCCCCTTTTCTGCTCAATACGAGCGGACGACAAGCACAATCATGTACGGTCACCGGCGACCCATTGGCGGGAACCGGCGAACAAGCTCTATAGTTCAAAAAACCACACATTGTTCTAGATTGTACAGTGATTAGGGATGACAAGACCATGATGGTAATAGGGACGACGATATGTATATAATGAACACCAATACCTGTGTGATGTAGGATGCGCGACGTGAGTGAAGTGCGATATATACGATGTGATGTATGTATGTGCCAGGTACAAAGTATGTGCAGATCGATAACAATATAAAACACAACGAGAGTCCAGGCTGAATAGCTTTAGGTCTGGCCGGCGTGCATAGCGCAACGCTCAGCCGTAGTTTAGCTCGCCTCCTCCGCCGTAGCCACCGTGGCGATGTCCCGGCATTGGGCCACCAGGACGCCCTGCCGGGACTGACGTAGGCGGTCGCGGAGGCAGACCGGTGGGAAGCCTGCCATACGCCTGCGGCGGGGGCGGCAAAGCCTGCACCATGGGCATATGCAAGATCTGCGGCGGGGGTAGGCCTGGCCGTAGAGATATGGGGGGCAGGGTAGGGGGCGGGACGGGCTGGTATTGTCTCGGAGGTACGTATGGAAGGGCGTGCGTTCCGTACACCGCAGGCGCCATTCCAGGCCCCGGGATTGGAGGTGGCGGAGGGGCGTAATGGATCGGGGGTGGCCCATTTCGGAATGACTCGCGAGGCGGAGGCGGACGGCCGTGCATGCCCATTCCTCCTGGCAGTGGCAGCGGTCTGGGGGCACCGTCGCCAGGCGGAACGGCTTGGGCCGCGGGGGCTTGGTGGCGTCTGCCACGTTTGTCGAACTCGTGGGATGCTTCATAAGTGGGGAGCCTGCATGATTCAAGCAATGCATTGAATTACGTGGATAAAGATCAGCCCCGCGAAAGCAGGAAACAAGGCACGATACCCACGTTTTGGGGTCAGCGGGCAAGGGATCTGTCCAGAAGTAGTCGTGGTCTAATGCTTGTGAGGCGGTCAGGCGTTCCCTTGGGTTACAAACCAGCAGCTTGTCCAGGAGATCAACGGTCTCGGGACCGATTCTGCAAGACGTTGTAAGCCTGAACAACTCGAAGTTGCCAGAAAGAAACATACGTCTCATAAGTTTTCCGTAACCGTCGGGGGTGGTACTGGAAGTTCTTCACTCCGTCGCAACCAGGGAGTGATTCGTACTCAGGCCAACTTTGTGGATTTGGTGTCCCACAAAGGTGCCAGATCTTGTCAAGCTGGTCGAGGTCCGAAGCTCCCGGCAGGATCGGCTTCCGGAAGAACATCTCACCCAACACACAGCTGGAACGACGATCAGGCTCCGAACTTACCATGCTTATGGTTGAGAGGATCAGCAGACAAGACTTACCCGACGCCCCACAAATCCACCTCGCCGCCGTACTGCCGCGCACCGAGCAAAAGCTCGGGGGGACGATACCACCGCGTGACGACACAATTCGTGTACTTGCGCTCCCTACCTCGTGCGTCCTCCCTCACCTTGACGATGGTGGGGTCGAACGCACGCGCAAGGCCGAAATCCGCGATCTTCAGGCATCCGTCGTTCGAGATGAGCAGGTTCGCCGCTTTCATGTCTCGATGCAGGATGTGATTCTGCGGAAATTGTAGCGCCTGCATACGGGACGGAGACGGTTTAAAGGATGCCTACCCGATGCATATACTCGGTGCCCTCCAGCAGCTGCTTCATATACAGCTTGATTTGGCTGGGAGTCAGCTTCACGCGCTCATTTTCGAGCAAGCCAGCAAGGTCATGGTCCATATACGGGAACACCATGTACACCGAAAGCGGCGACTCCTTGCCATGACCTGGCGTGAGGCATAAGCAACGCGACGGGCGGGGACAATGTGAAATGAAACCAAGTCCGGACGCACTTCGAACGACGAACATGTCGAGAATGTCAACGATACACGGATGACGCAGGGCCTTCAGAATCTTAATCTCACGCAGAGCCGTGACAGGCATGCCTTCCTTCTCATTATGCATGAGAATACGCTTCAGGGCGACTGTATGGCCCTTCTCGCGGTGTATTGCTTTATGCACCTCTCTGCGGATGGCCGTCAGCTCAGAAGTCGAGCAGCCGTCCAAGAAGCTCAGTCAGCGGAATTGCAACGCACCCGAAGGTACCTTCTCCCAGCTTGGTCATCACGGTATAATCGCCCTGTTGTCCACAACCCACGAAAACGCGTCCGTACGCCTGTTGCTCCTGTTCCCTGGTCCGGTGGACAGGTTTACGTCTGGGGCGGCGCACCGCGGCAATAGGCTGCCCATCATATGACTTCTTGGACTGCTCCGGAGGGACTGCGGAGGCTGTAGTCCGAAGACCGGATTCGATTCTGGCAAACGAAGGAGGGACTGGTTGGGGAGAATGCCTGTCCAATGGCGTTGGCGGCTTTGGAGGAAGCCCTGCCATGTCCGACGACGCTGGCGGCGGAAGGCCGTTCGATACAGGTGCTTGGAGTTGGCCATTCTCTTGCTCTGCGGCGCCATTCTTGTCTGGTGTTGCGCGGGGGGAGATGAGGCGCGCGGGAGGACTCTGCGGCCGAGCCGACGACGGCGACCTGAGCGCGTATGTTTCTGCGGGGTCTGAACGTTTTTGGTCAGACACACGAATACGCCCAGGTTGCTGCTTTCCCCGACCTTCACGGCGATCCCGATAGTGGTCATAACCGTCTCGGAGAGGATCTCGTCTGCGTCCCCAGCGGTCGTCTTCGTCACCCCACCTGTCTTGGTCATACACTGCACGGTAAGTTGCCGGGTCTGGGAGCACAGGGCGCGACGGCGGAAGTCGATGCTTCTCCTTTGCCGAGCTCGGGGTCAACGGCGAGCGGGGTGTGGAGACAGAGCGGGGCGACGGTGGTGAGCGTGAGGGCGAGGGCCGTCGTCGCTCTAGATGACGAGGCGGGCTGGGAGACCGATACGGTCTCCGTTCGGGTTCACGAAGGTATCCCCGCGAGTCCGGGATGTAGCTCTGGGGCTCCCAGCGGGGATGGTCGTACCTCTCTGGACCCGGTTCCCACCTGTCTCCGGCCCACGAACGTCCGTGACGGTCGTCGAGCCGTTCGGGACGTGCGGGGAGCCCAAACCGCCCCCGCCTGTCCTCCTCCCGAAATCTCCGCTCCTCATCCCTCTCATAAACGCACGACCTCTCCTTCGTTCCACCGTTCGTGCTACTCTCCGGGGCTGCTGGCTTCTTTTTGAATGGAAAGGGAACTTTGCCCTGAGGTTTTCCCGAGGCCTTGGGAGGGGTCGGGGATCTTGCCACTGGCGGAGGCGTCGCGTCGTCCAATTCGCCCTCTTCTGGGGACGACGTGGCCATTCGTTTCGCAGGGCGGTCGGCGTCCGGTGGTGAGGAGGCCGGCCGCTTGGGTAAAGAGGAGATCATGGCGAGGTCGACGTTGCGGAGAACGTCGATGCCGGCAAGAAGGGAGATGCAAGCGAACTGAACGCGGACGAGGCTCGAGCAGCCACTCTCCAAGTACCCCGTATTATTACGTAATATACGCACCCCTTCATCCTGCCCCGCATATAGCAACCGTCTGTCCTCATCCGGCCTGCTGCAGCCCTGCGGGCCGTCCTCGAGGACAGTAAAATGAGGTATTCGAGTTCTCGTGAATATACAACCGGTGATCGTTCCGTTAGAACCCGCACAAGATATCATGAACCTTCTCCGCCGTCCGCATCCTTATACCATAAGTCCATTCCAGTTTTGGACTCGTAGTGCTTCAACACCTTGAGGATCTGCTCGAACTTTAGGTATCGGTTCATACAAAGCATCTGACAAAACGGTCAGTAGCATGCCGCGAGCACCACTTACGTGGCGCGCCACTCACGATCAGAAACGCTCTCAGCGCGCGCCATCCCGCCGCTTGGTGGATGGTCTCCCAGTACTTGTTGACGAAGTTGATCACACCGTCGCAATATTCATGGAAGAGAAAGTCCGGCCTGCCACAGTGCCAGCCCCATCAATACGATCCCCAACACAAGCCCATGCATTTCACAGGAGAACCGTAACGTACCTGTTGAGCATGATCCACCGGTTCCACAGCGCGAGCATGACCTTGTCTTCGTCGCGCACGTCCTCCATCTCGAACAGCTCCTCCTCCCTGTGGACGATCTCCCACGACATGACCCCGAACTCGTCCGTCGGCATTATCGTCAACAGGTCGAAGATGCGCGGACCACCTATACGACATGAATACGGCTCTTGCCCATCCGGCGTCCTCTCCGGAAGATACGGGTACTGCGCAGCGGGCCCTAGCGGGTCCTCTTTAGGGGGAGGGCTGGGATATCGGGATGGGAGACTGCCTCGGTATGACCGTCTGGTCGCCGTCGCGAGACTGGGTCGGCCCACTGGTTTTGGGGATGCGCGGCGTTTGATCGGTGACTCAGGCGGAGGTGTGTATCTTGCCTTGACCTCTTCCGACTCTTTCACTGCGGGATCGGGAGGGGAGATGGCAGGTGGAGGGGCCTCATCGTCACTGCCGGGCAAGAAAAGTGGTTCAAACCTCGACGCTGACGGTTCTTCTGAGCTCCTACTTGGTCTGCCATCGATCATCAGTAAGCGCAAGTCTATGGTTATTTGAGAAAGGGCGAATAGCACACACCTGAGATCGTCCATTTGAACGTCTTCTGGCTCAAGAAGGGCTGCATGTCGGTCGTCGCTGTCTCTTTCGTCATCTGGGCTTTCTTCTGAACCGTCGTCCTGGCGTTCGTCGATATCGGTAAACACAAGAACAATCCTCCACGACGTTTCCTATACATCCATCAATAATCAAGGCGGTGAAGCAGCGGTGTCAAAGCGGATGTACTCACGTTCCTAATCTTCCTTTCGAACCAAGAGACCTTAACTTCAGCGTGATCTTTAGAAAGGTGGTATGCAAGCATCCGTCTATTCCTGAATGGTTTGTGCAGCTCGCACAACGGGCAAGCCCACTCCGCCAGGCTCCCCAAGAACTGTTGATCCCTACCCTCGTTCGCAGATTCGTCCGAATCTTCCCGATCGCTGTCTTCGACTGTATACCGGTATACAAGTGTCACTGGCGAGCGGGGGAAGTCATCCGCGTCAATTGGTACACGAAACGTCCTGCATCGAGACTCAAACCCCATGCGAAGGTTTCGGAGAAGGAAAGGCAGTCTGCGCCGTTGCTTCAAACGAGTCGCACTCAAGGTAAGCGCATCAAAGGCGTCCAGCAGCTTGTCGATGTCCTCCTCCGAAGACGACTCGGCGAGCTCTATGACGTCCCCGCCCGCCCGATCGCTGTCCTCCTCCTCCGCTCCCTGAACCTCGCGTTTTCGTGCCTTCCTTCTCAAAGACGGCTCTTCCTCGGACTGCTCCTCCACAGGGAGCTTCCTCGCAGCTTTGGTCAGCTTGCGACCGCCCTGGGGGAGTGTTTTGCGCATAAAGGTGCGGGGTAAACCAGGCCGCCTTCCGTTACATCGGCCCAAGATCAGCAGAGCGCATATAGGCATAAATAGTGGAACTCACGGGGCAGCATCACCATCGTCGTCAGACGAGGAGGAAGACCCCTCCTTCTCGGACTCCGAACTCTCGCTGCTGCCAAGCACCACCTCCCCATACCTATTGACGTGCATGAAGACATCCGGGGAACCATCGACCGCGGCCCGATCACCAGACGCAGGTGCGCGCACAACGGTCTTCCGCGGAGACTGCCCGACGCGGCGCTGCACCGACATCGACGCGAGCGACATGCGCGGAATGCTCCGCGTTCCAAGCGAATACGTGCCCTCGTCCTTCTTCGCTCGCTTCTCCCTCTCCTCCTGGGCGGCGAGGTGGGGCGGGAGGGAGGGTATGGACTTGGTACTAGGGCGCGCATTCGCCCGCAAGAGCGGGGTGATGTACGTGAACGACGACTGGGGCTTCTTCTGTCCTGGGGCGGAGTTCGGGTCTGAAGGGCCCATCCCTGGCCTGCGCATAGTTGGCCGGTGGGGGTCTCTGCCAGCCGCCGCTTGGGGCATCCTTTGCTGAGCGGAACGCGCTGCGTTGTTGGTTTGCTTGGATATCCGGATTCCGGCGATGGGTCTTTGGGGCGGCGGAGATGGGGATGGGGTTGAGGGTTGAGGTTGAGGGCGCTCTTCCTCCCTTCACTATGTTTTAAGCAATATAGGCTGTACGATCGGAGAAATCGAATACTAACAACATATGTGCCTCAGCCTGAAGGCGGGCGAATGCTTCTGCTGCTGGATTTCTCACGGATGGAGGTCCTCTTGCTGATTTGCGAGCGAAATTGGAGCGAAGTTGCGACGAGCTCGAGTTGGCGTCATGCTGCTCAGGTGCTGTGACCCCGTCTCCTGGTCGGCGTGGTTGCGACGGGTTGCTGCGGTTGGGATGCATGTTGTTATCCTACGACGACGACGTGAGCGGATTGATGTCGGGCATAGACGACCTGAACGACAGGCGCTTATAGAGTACGAACTTCGGAACGATGCAGAATTAGGTATCGACTGTCATTTACGTTGGAAAGAAAGAGCTCGGTGTGATCCGCGTGCGACGGTCGCACTGCCCAAGAAGGCTGTTTGGCATTGTTAGGATCGGACGGCTTTGGACAACAGACGCAAACAACAGGCACTGGAAGCAGACTCGAGCGCGGCCGGACCGGCCTGGCCGGCGAGTAGCAAGTGGTGCCACGCCACGAACGTGGAATATCAGCAGAGGCCGCAGGGCGGTGATGCGGCGTCTGCTCTCTCCGTCTCTCCCCATCCCCTCTTTGGAACGATGGGTGCAAAGGCGGACAAGTCCATTGGTGAGTCCATGGTCCCACAAACTCTATTGCCTCGCTATCTCAACCGTGTGCTGCCCCGGCACTCCGGGGAACAAGTGCTGATTTCGGGAACGCCCTGATTGGGTTTTTTTGCATACATCCACAGACTACAGCTACTTTGGCGGCGCGGACTCGCTCTCCGAAGGCCGCTCTCCTCGCCGCACAGAGGTGCCCAGTCCGACCGAGAAGGATGACGGAAAGCGCTTCGTGGGCCCTCCTCAGGACCCTTCGGACTTTCTTTGGCTCATGACCGAGGAGCCGCATAGAACCCGGAGGATGGCAATCATGAAAGCTCACCCTGAGGTACGTCCTTTGCCTTTCCTGTTCGTCCATCCCGGCTCTCCCCCGTCCCCACCTGTTCCCGTCCTCTGGACAGACCGCGCGCGCAGGCAAGTACTCACGGTGCTGTCAGGTGACGAAGCTCATGGGCCACGAGCCCATCACAAAATGGGTCGTTCTCGGCGTCGTTTCGCTCCAACTTGCTATAGCAATCCTTCTCCGTCATACCCATCCGCTCTCCCCGCTCTTCATCCTAGCAGCCTATGTCATCGGTGGCACGGCGAATCACAATCTCTTTCTCGCCATTCACGAGATCACACATAATCTTGCCTTCCGGAGCCCTAGAATGAACAAAGCCCTTGCTGTATTTGCGAACTTGCCTATCGGCATCCCCTACTCCGCTGCGTTTAAGGTGTGGACTTTGCCTCTGCCTCTGTCGAGCACATTGTTGAAGAAAGACCGTTTTACAGAGATACCACATTGAGCACCACAAGTTCCTCGGAGAGGACGGAATCGACACCGACCTGCCCACCAACATCGAGCTGATCCTCCTGAACAACGTGCTCGGGAAAGTTTTCTTCGCGTATGTCTACCCTCCGCTCATCCAACACAGCCCGTTGACATTGTTACCTTGCCATTCAGGACATTCCAAATATTCTTCTACGCGCTCCGTCCGGGCTTCGTGCGCATGCAGACGTTCACGCAGTGGCACTTCGCCAACCTTGTCACCCAACTTGTCTTTGACTACGTCCTCATCAGCGCCTTCGGAATCCGTCCCTTCATATACCTCCTCGCGTCCAGCTTCTTTGCGGGCAGTCTCCATCCGCTCTCCGGCCACTTCATCGCGGAGCACTACGTATGGGACGGCCTCGAGCAGGAGACGTATTCGTACTATGGCCCGCTCAACATCCTTGCATACAACGTACGTCGCCCGCTTTTGACATTGTTTGCCCAGTGCTGACTTGACCGAATGCTTCGTTAGGTTGGATACCACAACGAGCACCACGACTTCCCGTCGGTGGCGTGGACGCGCCTCCCCGCTCTCCGTGCGCTTGCGCCGGAGTTCTACGACACGATACCCTCGCACCCATCCTGGCCGATGGTCATCGTCAACTTTATCCGCGATCCTGAGGTCGGCATCTTTGCGCGCATTAAGCGCAAGCCCAAGGACCGCGGCGGGGTCGAAAGCAACGGGCAGACCACTCCGCCGTCGGACTGCTCTAAGTCTGGTTAGACGCAGTGGTAGACTCGGAGTCTAGAGTCTAGAGAATCTAAAGAGCTCGAAGGTCTCGTAATGGACAAGAGGTTCGGGAGGAGCTGCGCGGGGCGGGCTCCTCGTGTAGACACATTATCCCCCGTGGGTGCATGGTAGTTTTGGTTGTAAGTACCACTTTCAACGAATACCCACGACTTGTCGGCTATCCCCTGGGTGTTGGGGGCTGGATGCACTTGTGGGACGCGTGTCCAAACAGCGCATGGTTGGAACCCTGTCTGATGACCACCGAGACCTTCAGGCCCGCAGCGTCAACATCGTTGGTGATGTTGACACAGAATACTGCAGGAAATGTCATCGTATATGGAATAATCAGAGCAGACATAAGTCAGATGACGGTGAATTTAGATAGGTACATATATATAGCGAGATCAAGCAGGTGAGCAACGGAACTCGTAGTAATTTTGTGCTGGCAGTTGGGTACCGGTACCACTCGGCCAGCGGTGGTTTGTTCGCAGTCGGTAGGCGCTCATGTTACACATATGTGTCAATGCACCCGCACATCGCCGAAGGCTTCAGCCCGTTCCACATCTCAATGACTCTCGCCCACACCTGGACCCGTTGACAAGAGCTGGCGGCCGCACATCCACGACCATCATTCAATAATGCATGCACTGTGCAAAACTCGAGCTCCATTGTTTTATACCGCAACCTTCCTCATACTCCGTCCTCATGACCTCCACCAGCCTCATCGTGACAACGCAACCTCCGTACTCACTTTCTACTGTAATAGCGCCGAATGTATTGACGTTCTCGGTGGCCAGCGCTGCGCCCAGGCCGGCCCGGAGGTTATATCACATCGCACACAGGCCGCATAGACCATTGAGTTTCCCAGGTGCGTACTTCCTATCACGTTGAACATCAGCACCCTGACTTGTATTAGAACCCCCACACTTCCTCTCTGCGCTGCACGCCCTAGTCTGTCGTGTCTTTCTTTGCAGCCCATGAACACCCCGCCGAGCCAGCCTCTAGGGATGCAACCCGGCCTCGGAGGTCCTCCATTCGATGTTCGCGAGGTGATCACCTACGTGCAGTCGGTCCAGCAGGAGTTTGCGGAGCAGCCGGAGGTGTATGCGGAATTTTTGGACATCCTGAAGGATTTCAGGCTTCAGCGGTGAGCCGTGTTTTCTTCTTTCCCCGCCGTATCGTGCGGTACCCGACTCGTATCCCATCCATCCCATCCACCCCGCTTGCGTCTCAACTCACGCGCGTTTCGCACTAGTATTGATACGCAGGCCGTTGTTGAACGCGTTTCGAGCCTCTTTCAAGGACACCCCGCGCTTCTTCAAGGATTCAGCGTCTTCATTCCTGCCGACTACCATAGCGAAACGAGCGACAATGCCCCCCGCGCGACCGCGGCGTGACGGCGACCCATGAGACCAATCTTGCCTAGGGATTACCGACTTCACGTGAGAGGCACCGGTTGTCTTGTACGAATCTCTCAAACTTACTTACACTTGAGTCTTCAGTCTATCCATGAGATGCAAGCGAGCCCGCGGTCACGCCTTCCTCAAGATTGTCGTAGAGTACTAGTTGCACAATTTGAGGCGGACAGTCATCAGGTTGTGAAGGGTGCGGTGGCACGCTTGCTTGTCGTAACGGATATCATCGATTTGTTCATTGATTTACTTGTGTAAGATTCGTCCCATTATGATTGAATGCGAGTCCGTCGAGTTTCTACCTGATCGACGTGTACAGGAAGAGGTCCCTGCGTGCCCTATGATTAAGTCCCTCCCCCAAACGAGCAAATAAAAACGAATGAATGAACTTCTACTTCTCTATGAACGTACGTTAGTCGGTACTTGTACTACAGTTTACAAGGACGCGAAAGCTGTATGCGTACCGCGACCTCGGGTCAGGGCGCCAACGGGCCGCCATCAAATGATCAACTAGCATCAACTCTGTTGCATGCAGTGGCGGTGATCCACGTTGACCATACCGAGTTCCTTCGCAACCTCCATCCTCCCATATCTTCCCCCTTGCTTCCCCACCCGACCTGCGGTCACATGCTACCGGCCCTAACATAAGTACGCGAAGAGGACGGATGGGGCAGTCATGCCTTGCACACCAGGTTAGTTTTAAGTTGGTTCCCAGAGGCTTCTTACGGAGGTTGATTTTGGCAAGTATACTGCCGTCCGATGTTGCTGCTGTCACTGTCAGACTGACGGACGAGTTCTCCAAGGTCCTCCAATGGCGATGGATGGGGTCCACGACGTTGCGGGTACGAGCTGCACACAACGTTAACGATATCGCCACCATCATTGCTCTGGAAATATCCCGTGTTCGCACTTGTCTCGATAAGTACAGGCCCCGGATCCATTGGCGACCATCATTCGTCAGTGCGCTCCGCCTCCCCTCAATTAAATTTAACTTTAAGTTCGTCGTCTCCTGGTACTATATACATAAGACGAGCAAGATGGAGGCATCGACTTCATTCACTTTCTTCGACTCGCCTTTTCACTTCTTCTCACTCACACGCAGGCCGTGTGAAGTCTCTTGCCTGCTCCTCCCTCTTTCCTAACGACTTCGGTAACGACTTTCATCCTTAAACGTACATATTTCGCCACATACAGCATCGGCAAGGAAGCGTCGCTCACCGGGTCATGCCCACTTGTCAGGACCCCAACGCTCTTCGCAAACATGCGTTTCTCCGTAATCGTCTTCGCCCTCGCGCTCGTCAACTGTGGGTCGCCCCTCTCTGGCCACGTTAATGCGGATATCTGACTGACTGACCCGTTTGTTCTTCCAGTCGCCGCTGCGGCGGCTCTTCCCCGTGCAGAAGCCGAGGAGAGCACCGAGATCGAGACTCTGGTCGCCCGCGGGAAGCAGGACATCGGCGGCCTCTGCTCCGGGGACTCTGAATGCATCACGGGCTGCTGTGACTTCAGAATGGGCGAGTGTGCTAGTCACACGATTGCGTCGAAGTTTGGCGGCTGCGGATTTGGTGGCAGCGACTCAAAGCAAAAGCCAAAGCCAAAGCCAAAGCACCACCGGGACCTGCGCTCCTGAGGGACCATCGGTGACGGGTTTGTAGCGGCCAAGTAATGGGTGGTTGAGGATCCTGGCGTTGTTGGGAAGGGTTCGGAGTACCGTGTTCGATGCAGGCATTGTAGACGGAATACATCCTTATCCTTAGCTCCGTAGTGTTGTCCGGTGTGCCGCGCGATCCAGCTGGTAGATCTCGGCTGCTTGGGAGGGCTATTGGCTGGAAGGCATGACGAATTGTCGAACGCCCTGCATGAATATTAACATCTGTCTGGTGACTGTTTGGTTTATTCAAAAAGCAGCACCGCGCCGCGTCCCAGTCTGTTGGTCTGGGGATGTTACAGCCATGCCGACACTACTTCTCATCATCACTGGATGACTATCCATAAGACTCTGCGGGTTTAGAGTCGCCGTAAACTCATCAGCGGAGCTCGAACTGGCTCAGAGATCTTGAGCGCTACGAAGACCACCCGGAAATCCCGGACGGCGTCTACGAGGGCGCACGTGCGGTTTCTGTCATTATATCAGCACCAAATCTGGCAGGTACTCACTCCCACCATCATTTGTAATGATAGCTCCTTCCTTTCAAGTCGGTTTCAGGCTGTTTCAGGCCTAAGCGAGGCAAGTACGGACGCGTTTAAAGCTGGAAGGGGGGGTCGACCCCCCTTTCTAACTTTTCAGCGCTTGCAACGTCTACGGACGTCGGGCTTAGGAGCGGAGTACGAATCGACCTCGGCATCTCGGCCAAACCACTTGTTTAAAGATTTACGGTCGTCCCAAAAGCCGCAGACCCTTATGGATAGTCATCCACTGGCGTGCCTCGCTGCCTCGGTCAAAAGTTCTAGTTCTGAGAGGGTGCACGAAAAGGATGGTTAGCTGCTGGACTTTTAATGACCACTGAGGATTCACCGAGTCGGTGATGTCCGAGATGCAAGCGCCAGCCCACAGCTATCGCGGAATTGGTCGATCAGGCGCTTTCGGGGTCTCCTTCAGCCATACTTTGTCCTCGAGAACGGTCTTTCTGCTTGTTCTCGCCTTCTTTGCGACCATGATAAACCACGCTTTATGTGTTTTCTTCGCATCTGATATGGCGCCATCTGCAAGTGGTGTATATAACGCTAGCACGGGTCGATTAGAAGATGCAATCGAACTCAAGGGTGACCGCTGAGCGTGCTAGGTGCGTGCTCCTCGTCGCGTCGACCCCAGACGCTTCCTAATCATTATTTTACTCTTCAGATATCCTCCATCACCGAGAAAAGACGCAGTTTAGGGGGGGGGGGGGCAATGACCACCACTCGTGCTACTTTCGCCCTTACGCGGACACACCCCGTTGCCTCTCCACGGTCTCCCTTGCAGCCCACAGTGGTCACCAAACCACCGAGCCAACCCGGCGACAGTCCGACCTCGGTCTGCCCCGGAGACATCCATGTGCCTGCCTCTGCGCGATCTCCTCTGCAACAAGGCCGACGAGACGGTCTCCTCAATGTGAGCGACGCGCTTAGCTTCGTGGACTCGGTCAAGTTGCAGTTCGCAGAGCAACCGGAGGTGTACGACGAGTTTCTGGGCATCATGAAGGACTTCAAGTTTCAGCTGTGAGTCTCACTTCATGCCTGTCTCCAGTTTGTACCCTGGGATAGGGGTTATTGTGGCGTGTGGCTCTCCATTCGCATTCCGTCTGCGCCCGTCACCCTGCTTGTGCTATCACTCACTCCAATTTTTGGCTAGTATCGACCATCTGGGAGTCATGGAAAGGGTCTCAGAGCTCTTTCATTGCCACCCCACTCTCATTCAAGGATTCAACGCGTTCTGTCCCCCTGGCTACTGGATGGAGGCCAGCTGCGGTGTCGGGCCCAATGCCGTTGTGATCATTACCCCCGCCGGTTCTGCTGTCTACAACCCGACTACACGCCGCTTTCAACGCAGATTGTGACCGGGAGAATGCCGGGGTCACGAATCCAAACCTCACTCGGTACCAGTTGTCTCATAGGAATGCCCAGTCACGCACCATGCGATGCACGAACAAGCCTTCCATCACTAGCGCCTCTTGAAGATCCTTGTGGAGTCTGGAAATCAGGAGCAGTTAGACGTTGTGTAGAGGTGACTGTGTGTGTCGGCGAGGTACCAAAAGTACGAGGACATCATGAAAATTGTAGAATTGCTCATCGTATTTAGGGCAAGAGTTCATACAGTTTATCCCTGGTATATACGCCAAGAAGGACGGCTCGCACATACAGTGAAACAGCAGAAACGGATCCGACGTGGAAGCGAGAAGCAAACTGAACCTTCAGATGCCCTGCCATATGTACCTTGTCGGAACAGGTCCCAGCTCGGTGCGTCCCGTTCTAAGCCACGTAAGCTTCACTTCCGGTTTCCTTTTGAGACTGCTGGATCATTGCTGGTCTAGAGTTTATCCCTCTGCCACCTTCCGAGCGCGTCGAATAGATCGCGCGCACGCTCAACGGGTGGCAGCTGTCCTTTCCTAGCCCCCTAAGATGGGAGTGTTTTAGAGCCCGGCTGCTTTTTTGAACAGCGGCGGCCGACTGCGCCTCGGATTGGGTGCTTAGGTCCATTCAGGTCCTTGGCAATTGGCCATCGAGCAATCACCGGCGACTACTTGCAGTGAATTGCGCCGTTTCGAAGTTTGAACATCTGACAATTGGCAATCGGCACTGGTTCGAAGCTTCGCGGATTGTAGTTGGATTGTGTTGTTTGGAACTCTTGGTTGATTGGCAAATAGGGCCCAGGCCGATTGCCAGGAGCTGATTGTGGTTCTTTGCCTCGAGCGGTATTCCTTTCAGCACGTGTTTCCCCTTTTCAGTGCGTGTGTGAATCGGCGAAAGGGCCTGTGTAAGGAGAAGCGGTTGGACTGCACTGCAAGTTCATTCTTGATTTGTCAATTCAGCCGACAGGCCTGAATAGGATACTTCTATCTCACCGTCCGTTTACCGTTGTGGGCAGCAATATCCGTTCGCGTTCTTCTACCACCCAATCCATATACACAATTTATCCGCTGGCCATATGTGGTCAGCAACGGGCAATCCATAGCTGTGAGTGTTTTTCCCTCTGCTGCCGCTTTGGGTCGTTGATGGAGGCTACTGCCTTTCATGGCGAACGCATGCAATCAATAGGATATCTGGCATGGGTATAAAATGGTCTGCTAGTGGGCACTACCCAGTCCCTTGTGAACATAGAAACGCGTACGCCCACCCAACGTCCTCGACTGACGCTATGCAGGATCCCTTTCCTGAGTGTTTTCCCAACCAGATCTCGCCGCATCCTGTTGTACTGTCAAACACTGACCGGCTCTCGACACTTCCCTGGTCTCTGGATAGCCGCCCTCTTCTAGAGGACATGGTCGGGCCTGTATACCCCACTGGAGACAGTGGTCATCGCGGTGATGCCGACCTTGGTCCAGTACGTCTGATACCAGCTCGTCAATCCTTAGCACTATGCTCATCCCCGTTCTGTGACTATGCAGCTGTGTGATTTTGGTCCTCCCATATACTCCGATATGCATACACCGTTCGTCACAGAGGCTCCATGGCTGGTGAGTTCACTTCTACTGAAACCATGTGTCGCATCTCGAGCTTTGTACGTGTATGTTCTAGAATTCTGTTCAAAATGAAGTTGCTGGATGCTGGCATTCTGCGAGTCTTCCATCTTGCCATGCAGAGACAGCGACACAGGAAATCAGAGCTAGGGGTGGCTCCGTATCGGATGAAGGAGGTTATAAGGTCGGTCTGCGAGTTATCCGGACGGTTTGTGCGGTCCTTACGTTGGTTCCTAGTAAAGTTCCTACAGATAATTCATCAAGATCTTTACAAGACAGGCCATCGGGCGACCACTACCATCCCCGCCATACAGTACCATGGCTTCAGTCTAAGCAACGCCTACAAGAGAGAGTATCGTGACCTCTCGGATGCGGACTTTCCAGCGTGGCCCGCCTCCATTCCGGTGGCGGCAAAGCTCGCGATTGTTTTCTGCGTGAGTTTCGACTCTTGGAGCAGCTCATCCGCGTAAGGCTGCATATGCTGAGCATTTGGACAGTTTCCTGGAAGTCCACGGTATCATCGTCAGGTACACATCCGGCGGACAGACTCTGGGGTGCTAACGCGTGGCAAATTGGCAACCATCGTAGCTCGGGAAGTCCAGAGGTTTTTAGTAAGCATTCCTTCCTTTTCGCGCGTTCCGAAATGGCTAACCGGGCGATGTTACTTATACAGGGCCAGGTTCGGCGGGCGGGAAATCAAGATCCGCTCGGGCGCTGTGGCGTACACCTTGCACTCGAAAACTTTGTGCTTGTCGACGTGCAGCACGTCTCGAAGGGAAGCCTCCAGCCCACAATTGGCATCATCGCCAAATCCAACGAGTAACACCTCGATGTACATGTTCAGCGTTTGCATTGCCGCGCCGTAATTTCACGCGTTCATGCGAAATAGTGGCTTGTCGGAGTGTGAGGAGAGTGGCAGCCGTCTGAGGTTTAGGTTTATGGCCGATGAACGCTATGGTGTCCGTGAGACGAAAGTTGGCAGATTGCTTTCACTCGAAGGATTAGAAGACGAAGACGAGTTGCAATCGGCGAGGAGGTCGTAGTCCAAGCTGGGGAGACTCGGTGCGATAATTGGCTCAAAGTGACTGGTAAGGTTTTGTGGATCATAGTGTACACTTTTATGGACACAGAAATCTGCTGAACGAAGATAAGATGGTCGTCAGAGAGCAAAAGGTTTTGAAACGTGCGGTGCATCGCTCGCCTCCGTGCTAACCAACAGAGAAACATAGAAGTACAATGGACAAACACATTGAGCTCCGGATGCAACGCTGTAAAAAAAGGATAAGTGAATGGCTGATTGACTAGAATGCCAAACACTCCGGTTTACTCACATCTAAGCTCCAGTCAACCATTTGCGGCTATTGGTCAAGCCATCGAAAATCCTATCGACTTCGCGGTCGAAGCGGCGCACTCCGCAACGCCGCCCTGGGTCCTCAATGTGCTGAAGGATGGCGCTCAGGTTCCGATACTCTTTCCCACACCCGCCGAACTCCCTCGGGCAATGGTACAGCTTGTCGCCATGGGCGGGACTTCCGAGGTGAGCGTTGAGCGCGGTGAGTGACCTGAACGTTTTGTGGCAAAGGTAGCACTCATACGCTGATCCGTTCCACGTGCGCTCGGTCGCCCACCATGTCGTGGTTGGCTCCGAACTGCCACTGGACGATGAGGGCCCCTCGATTGGCCGGTTCCGGTTGGTGACGACCCCGCGTTGGTCTAGTAACTCCGGGAAGAAGCGGTCGACCATGTCGCGGGTCATGCCGGAGGGGCAGCTCCCTGATTCATAGTGGAGAGCAAGAGCGGCAGTGGAGACGAACGACCTCCCGCAGTCCCTCATTGGGCAGCGAAAGCTGGCGGGCTGGTGCGTTGACGATCGCAAGTGCTGGCGGAGATTGTTCTCGTTCTGGAACATGCGCTTACATGGTGCGCACCAGCGATCTTCATGGACGTCGTCGCAATGGGCGAGCATAGAGCCCTCATCGCGAAACACCTAATACGCCAACGTGATCAGAGCAATGTGCCACTAGACGACCTCGAGGAGGGGCTAACCGAGTCGCATCCTGGGCATTCGCAATGGGCTTCCTCGTAGTGTTGGCTCAACGAGATCTCTAAGTCGTCGATGAGTTCGTTGCAGACCGTGCAGTATGTGTGATGGGAGCTCTTCTTGTAGTGCTGGAGGAGGGCGGCCGCAGAGACAAAGTCCCTGTCGCAAGGAATGCAGAAGTGGTGGTAGCCCGACGTCCGTTCGTGCTGAAAAAGCGCTTGGTCGCTTCCGAACCAGCGCGCGCAGCGGTCGCAGTACAACATAGCCGCGCGAGACGAGAGACAAAGACGAGAGGAAAAGAGAACAGGTATGCTAACTGCGAGTGCGCGCAGTGTCCTTATATTATGGGCGCCAAACGACTGGAATGACATCACTGCTGCTTCCCCCGGTCCTCGCAGGTTGTACCGTAACTTGTACGATTCCCTTTACGAAGGGATGTTTGAGGCAGGGATCAAGCTTCTGGACTAGGGGTCCGGATTTTGTGCGAGGATGAGCCCCTAGTAGTAACTGCTGTCACCGCACAGACCACAGTTCCGAACACATCCACTGGATCGAGCTCAAGTAATGTGAAGGATATCGAACAGATGGTTGAAAGCATAATTGGTTCGGGTCAGCTCAGAGTAGCTGATTGTTCGTAGTCGGATGCGAGACAGAGAACTGACATTGGGCATTGGGATAGTACGTCAGTTCGCCTCATGTCCTCCGCCACTGGTCAGCCACCCCATCGAGGCGAACAGTACTCCCTTGAGCACGAACAGCCACGGCCACCCTCGAGGCTGACACAAAATGAACATGCCGACGCCGGCCTGTCGGGGTATATAAATCCCCCTCCTGCAGCCCTCCTTCTCCAACTCTCCTCCCTCTTCTCTCCTGCTTTCCTCCTCTTCAGCTGTAAGATCCGGCATCGGGGGCGCAACATCTGGCCAACGGGTCAAGACGTCGGCCTCGAGGAGCGGTTGACCGTGACGTGCGTTCGTGAATTCGAACGCGCGTACGGTCGGTCGTGGTGCAGGCCTCTTCGCGGCCCTCGGGACTAAGTAGTACCTGCTCTTGCGGGGAAGCCAACTGCACCAAAGCAAGCATCGTAGGATGACACTTGTCTTGGGCCTCCACCGTACGTACCTAGCTAGGGCACCGTACATATATGATAGGCAGGCTAGTACAGTATTCGTTCGCATACCCAAGGTTGCGCCGCGCGCAACGGCGGCATGCTTGTACTTGTATGTCACGGGACCGTGTTACATAGAGGCCGGTTAAGTTGTCATGCGAGCATCCCAGCAACCAGTCACTGCCAGTGCGGCACGGTCATGAGCACTCTCCAGCTTCCTCCCGGCTTGACGTATGACCGCCCTCTTGTCGAGACGACAAGGGGCGGCGTCGTGGATTGGGTGGACTACAAAAGCGTCAAGCTGTATACCAACGCGTTCGTCATCTCTCCCGACTCCAGGGTGCGTTCCCGGCTCGCTCCCCATCCACCCTAATCCTCCGTCGCGCCGTGGCTCACACCGTTCTCTATTTTGATCAGAAAGTGCTCCTTGGCCTGAAGAAGAGAGGATTCGGGGTCGGTTTGTGCGTCTTCCGTGCTCAATATTTCGTGATCGTTCATAGTGACGTATGCCATCCAGGTGGAACGGTTTTGGCGGCAAGGTGGATCCTGAAGAGACTCCCCTACAAGCCGCAATACGGGAACTCGAGGTCGATCTCCGTATGCTCTTCTCGATCATTTCCTCTTTAACTCATCCTAGTGCCCGTAATTCGTAGGAAGAAGCGGGTATCAAGGCCCCGCTGGAGCAGTGCGGGACGCTGTTCTTCGCCGTCGATGGTGTTGATGCCGCCTTTAACATTGACGTCTACCGTGCCTACGAATATACCGGCACAATCACAGAGTCTGTCCATCCCATGGTTTTCCTCCTCGTCATGTTTCTAACCTGCTCCGTCCACGTAGATCGGACGAGATGCGCCCACAGTGGTTCTCTGTCCAGGACGATTTGCTTCCACGGGGCCACCTTCCCGCGAATACCGGTCACGCTCCTGCCGAGGACTCCGCAGAACTTCCGCCCGTCCCTCTCGAGCAGATGTGGGCAGACGACGAGTTCTGGATGCCGCTGATGTTCGCACGGCGATACTTTGTCGGCCGTGCGGACTTCAACGCGGATAACAAGATGCTAAAGTGGTGGTTCGCTGGTTCCCCACCTGCCCCATGAGACGGTGCTCTTTGTATGGATGAACTGCGCCCTGGGGAACATGTTTCGCGCAATTTCCACGGGTCACTTTTCAATGCGATCTTGGAGCTGTTTCTTAAAGTTCCGCTGTGGCCGACCGTGCTACCAGCAAGCGATGAATAGGCGAGAACCTGTTGGCAACTGCTATGCAGCAAGCGTCGAAGGTTCTCGTGATCTGAGGGTCACGTTGCACTTTCTTCATCTTGCTCCTTCTCAACGTGGATCGAGAAACACTTTCTAACGGTCTCCAGTGCCCTCCCAAGGAGTACATATGATGATTTCAGAGGCAAGTAGAAGGGGAGATGGGGGAGGAATGCACGCGGGCGGACGCGTTCGAGGGGAGGCGCGGGAGGCACACGGTGATATTGTCGGTGTGCTGGGATGACTGGGAAGGGGGCGTTGACGAGAAGGTTAAGGCGGTCCTTGAGCAGAAGCCTTGAGATGCTGATGTAACTATATGCGCCTGCAGCCTTCATCATAACCCTGTAAACAACAAATGTTACCGTATAAGAGACGGGCTTCCTGGAACACGCGGCTGAGGTCAGAATATTAATGTCAGTTATTGAACGAGGATAGGTGACACGCACCATACGACTCCTGATTCCACAATTGCTTGCAGTGGTTAGAGTACTTGAAGTTGAGATGCTTGAACGCAAGTCTTGAGATCTAGAGCCCAGGCACACAAACACGCCGCAAAGATACAGACTTCTAGATCCTCCATTCGTCTCCAAAATACAACGTACAGGTATCGGTAATCACCAAATAACGTATATAATATGGCCTAGGTATAAGTCAAGTCAAGTCAAGTCAAGTCTCGAATGCGCACACGCACAGGAACCAACACTGTGCTCTAGTACAAATCACACACCAACGAAATCCGTCAACTTGAACGCAGCCGACATGGCAGACCGCCTCGGTCAGTCGAACGCCCTCCCACCTCTCCGACACGCCCGCTCAAAATCGACGAGCATGTCCACAACACGGTCCCTCGCGTCCTCGAGCGCCGCCCCGAGCCCCGGGTCCTCGAGCCGCCCGTCCGCCCCGCTCTCGAACGCCGGGGAGCCCAGCGCCGTACGGAGCGCCATGTGCAGCTTCGCGTTGCGCCTGCTCGGCGACGGCGGCGGACTCAGAACGAACGCCGGCGCGCCCGCGAGCGTGCACGCGGGGATTGTCGACGGGAAGATGCGGCGGTATATGAGCGTCGCCGTGAGGAGCGCGCGGATCTCCGCCTCGTCCTGGCTCGCGAGGTCCTGCTCGTCCTCGCAGTCCGCGTCGACGTCTGGGCAGCCGTGCGCGTGCGCGTGGCGCGGCGCGGGGAGCAGCGTGTCCTCCGAAGAGAAGAAGCCCGTGTCCCAGATGCGCTCGAGGAGCACCGCGAGCTCGGACGTGCGCCCACCGATGGACTTGCCCGCCTCGACTGTCTCCTTGCGCTCCTGCTCCTCCTTGAAGTCCTTGTCCGCGTCGTACGTGTACATGGGATCGTCGCATTCGTCATCGCTGTCGTACGCGGGGTTCGCGCGGCGTGCCTCAACCTCTGCACGGACGACGGTGCGGACAAACAAGGAGGCAGCGTGCTTCCGGAGGCGTTCGCGGATGAGGATGGCGGCGAGGATACCGAGGGGAGTGCGCTTCTCGCAAGCGGTACAACGGCCCTTCCGCTCCGACTCGTGCCAGCTACGCCACTTCGCCAGCCAGTCCGCAGCGCCCTCGACACTCATGTTGTTCAACACGATCTTCTCGTGCGCACGGAGGACCTCCCGCTTCCGAGCACGCTCCCAAAGCTCGGTCGCCTTGGAGCCCGACACGGGGCGGATGATAAGGGCGAGGGTCGAGAGGTCGCTCGTGGTCGCCGCAAAGGTGGAGATGTGCCATGACATGCACCAGAACGTCTGCAGACGAGTGGTATTTCCGACGGAGCCTGCGGACATAGAAATATGAGCATATAGTCTTCGAAGCATCTACACAAACGAACATACCATCAAATGCAATGAGCTCGCCCAAGCGTACCCAGGCGCGCTGCTCGAGCTGGTTCAACTCGATGCCCCGATCCCTCCGAGCTGCCTTGATGACGCTCTGAAGAAGGCCGATGACGCCGGTTGTGATACCAAGGGCCGAGCACAGCTGGGCGGGCTCGTCCTCGGAGCCGCGGGCTGCAGGCGAGAGTGCATCGAGAAGCACAGAGCGGGCGAGCGCATTGCGGTTACGAATGAAGCTGGCAGATGGAGCAGGACTGTCCTGCTTGGTCCGCGAAAACACAGATATGACCCTGGAACGAATACCAGTCTTGCGGAACGACTCTGAGAACCATGGAACGAGAACGTAGAAGAAGACCAGGGTGGACACAAGCAGGTGCGCGGCCTGGGCAACCTCATGCAAGCCGTAGCCGGTCTGGGCAGAAACGGGAATGTGCGTGGCCGTGGGCTGGTGCGGTGTAAGAACAACACCATGGTGCGCATGATCGTGATATGCATGAGGAGAGCGACTTGACGACGCCAACGGGGAGTTGAAGACCGAGAAGAACGCAAAGACGGCAAGGAGATACTGTTGAGTCGCAGGCTGTTGAGGCTGCTGCAACATCTGCTCGGTCTTGATCGGCATAAACGCATCATGCATGGTCTGGTCGGTAGGGAAGATGGGCTGCGCATTGGAGGGAGCGGGAGTAACAGATGCGGAGGGGGCCGCGGATGTCGGCAAAGGTATCTTGCGAGGACGGCCACGCTTACGCTTCTCTGGAACAGCGCCAGGCACTCCGGGAACAGGTGGCGGCGGAGGGGGCCGGTAGGGCTTCTCCTTCTTAGCTGCTTTCGCAACCTTGGCCTTCTTGCGCGCGCGACCTTCATCGTCGTCGCCGTCACTGTCATCGCCATCACCCTCCTCATCGTCGCTTCCAGCAGCGTCATCATCCTCTATCTCATCCTTCTCCTCACCACCGAACCGTTCCCTCCATTCCCTCTCCCACTCCTTCAGTAGTGCGGGACCACCGACGAGACCCGTGATCAAGGACTTCAAACCATCCTGCTCGCGCTTCAGACGGGATTCCCGCTTTTTGAGCACACTAAAGTGGAGTCGAGCAGTTAAGCAACCGAGCAAGGGCGCTAGCACCAGACCGACACCTACCGAATGTACTCGGTAGCTTTGCCAAGGATGTTCGCCTTACTCATCTTGCGCGCAACCTTCACACCGTCGACGAAGCCACGAGTGTCCACGACGTCATTCCAAGGGGTCGGCTGACCAGCCTTGGCCTCGAGGACACGGAGCGCAGGCACGGACTGCTTCAAACCGGTAATGCGAGCATTAAGGTTCGTCCGATACCTCCGCTCAATCGTCGTGTGGCTAGTCTTGGGACGGCCGATGACGGACTGGGTGGGAGCATTAGATAGGATTTCGGTAACAGGGGAAAGAGTCTGCTCAGAGATGGGAGTGGTAGACGGCGGGGAAGATGTCGAGGATGACGGCGAAGCTGCGACCTCAGATGGGGGAGGCGACGGCTTCGATGTCCGCTTGGGGGCTGGGGCTGGGGTTGGACTCTGCTTAAGGCGGGGGATGGGTAGCTTCGCCTGGCCCCCTGCAGCGGCGAGCTGTTGAACCTGGGCGCTGACGGGGACTGCAAGCGTAACACCGGCCATTTGGCGGACGCGCTGAGCGAGTTCCGATGCCGGGTCATTCAGGTTGACGTCAGAGGGTGGTGAACCGGAGATGCCCTGAGAGGGCTCCATGATGGGGGACAGGGAAGCACCGGAGGAAGAGGAGGACGAGGTGATGCTCAGTCTCCGGCCGGTACCGGCCTCGACATGGGAGAGGCCAAAGTCCTCACCCGAGGGGAAGAGCATGTTGTTGGGAACCATCTCGTTCGACATCAGGAACGAGGCCTCGTTGGGCGGGAGGGTGAACGCGGACTGGTCGAAGATGGTGGTGAAATGGAGCGCACTTGGGTCGACTGCCATGTTGGGGTCGAAGTCGAGGTCCATGGGGAGGGAGAAGCTGAAGTCCGAGGTCATGTCGAACTTCTGCTCCTGTGCCGCACTCGCCCATGACGCGAGCTGGGACCAGTCCGGCTGTGTAGAGGGGTCGAAGGAGGAGGACGAGTCGCCGTTTGAGGCCTGTGCCTGCGCCTGTGCGACCATGGTCTGGAGGAGGAATTCGAGCGCCTCGCTGGGGTCCGAGTTTAATTCCGCGTGTGGGGTAGTCGGGGAGGGCGAATTAGTAGACGACGAACTGGAGCTGTCGGACGGGGGTGGGGTGGACATGGTGGCAGGAAACAAGAAGGTACTCTTGTACGACGCCCTCTCCTGCGCTCTCTTTGGGTTAGACGCCCGGTGGATCGGACCACTTTCCTCTTTTTCCCATTCGAACAGCTCCCACACCGCAGGCGGAGCGCCCGTCGTCCTTTGCCCGTCTTCCTTCCTGCAGATATCCAACGTAGGTCGTCGCCTCTGCAGGCTGTCCACCATTCTCGCTGGCTTGCACCTTCATCCGTGGAACATTGACCTGTGTATGAAGTTTCTTGGATTTACAATGCACAACGTCCTTTAAGATGCCCTTCTATTCCGTGCCCCGAACACGGACCTAGACGCAAACCTCAAGTCCCCGACAAAATACTGCGCTGTGTTCGTGTGAAGCCGCTGCGTCACTATCCCCGCCCACCTCAAGCTAATTTCCAAGCTGTTTGCGAATGCAGTTAGAAAGCAACGACGCCGCCTCCGCCGCATTGAGGCTATTGGAGCATCATCCGCCACAGATATCGCGTTCGTGCCGCTGCGGGACCATAGCCTTAACCCCGGCGTGCTCAATCCCGCCCGCGCCACGCTAACTGCAGTTCGGCGTGGTCAGTGTAGTTTCTTTACAAAATCCTGACTACTCATCGGAGCCAGATGCAGGTTAATCCCCGAGGCCAATGCAGGGTCCAGTTTCAAATGTACTATCGACCTCGCATGGCGATGGATCGACGTTCACACTCTGCATGCCACCTCGGATTCAGGAGCCACCTATCTCTACGCCACTACACAGGTGTCGGATATAAGAACATTGTGCGGGCAAACCTTCGCCGCCTGACAACGTCGCGGTAAGCACCCCCGAGCTCGTGGGACCTGTCCATTCGAATCGGTATTGACCAGTACGACGAGTGCGCCGCCGGTTCCATCAGGTGCTATGATACTGACTGTGCGAGACCACCCTATGGCCGCCCAACTCTGCGTTCTGTCAGCATTCGAGGCGTCACGTCACCGAGCTAGGAAGTCGCATTCACAAGCCCAAATCGTTCGACTTGCGTTCGAGTCTGCTGTCCCCTGCATTCAGATGGAAACACGGCTGGACGACGTCGTTGATATCCAGGGTAGCCTAACCAGCCCTATCTGAAGCCAAACAATGATCGTGCTCAGGTACATACTACACGGGCACGCAATGCATTCAGTGCATGCCATGAACCCGGCCGGATTTCGAAATACACCGTAGTGCGGACTCCGGTGCTGAACCTTCTTCAACCGCTGTTACGACACAACGGCATTACGGCGTTCAGATAACAGGCTAGATACCAAAGGCGAGACGCTACATTCCAAGAGCAAGACGAGTCTAGCAGTACAGTCCCATGTACACACACATACATGCAAGCATAAGTACAGCCGCGCTCCGGCGACCGGGTAAGATACAACATGGGGGCGGCGAACAAGCAAAGTCCGACAACATCAGAAAACCAAAAACGAACGCGAGATTACGACTGAGGAGTCTGACTAGAAACACAAATAAAATGGTAGAAGATACCCCCGACAGATCGGCGTGGGGAGAGAATGAGGACAATCAGTCAACCCTCTCCCCCCGGTGACCTTCTACACCACCTCGACAAAGTTGGCGGGGAACATGCCCTCCCGGCCATCGACCTTCCCGGTCCACCACGTATTTGTGTCCTCGCTCTTCACGGTGACAGTAATCACCTGCCCCTTCGAGAACGACAAGTCGCCCGCCTGCAAACGCCCGCCCGAACAACGAAGGCAAGACGTCCAGAACGCAGATCAGTCAGCTATTTATACCCAACCACCCCGAAACGAAACGAAACGAAAGCACGCACCTGCACCGCCTTAAAGTCATACAGCGCGATAGCCCGCGCGACGCCCTCGTGCGGGAGCAGCGGCCTCGTCAGCTCCTTCTTCGGCGCGATCCTCGGTTTCCCGTACGCCTCGAAGTCCCTGTCTCTCGTCCCCGCCGACCGCCCCCCGCCGAGAAGGTCGTCGTCGAACGTCTCCTCCTCACGCGCCGCCCACGCCTCGAACGGGTTGCTGCTCTTCCTCGTCGGCCCAGCCGAAGATGTCGAGGGCGCGTACGCGCTGAACGCGCGCCGGTGCGACGTCGCGTCCGACATGTTCGCCCGCGCCTCGCTGAACGCCCCAGACGGCAGGTCGTTGAACGGGCTGTCTGGCTCCCATTCGTGCTCGTCCTCCCGCGTCTTCTTGCTATCCCAACCCCCGTCCTTGCCCTTGCCGAGGGTCAGCGACGGACGCCCGGCGCTGGTCCGCCGGTTGAGGGGCGGGTGCTGGCGAAGTTGGTCGTCGGAGATGTAGTCGGACTGGAAGCGCGTCTCGAATAAGCCTGTGCTCGGGTCGAGCACGCGGTCGAGGCGTGGCGACGGCCGGTCCTCTGGGGAGAGCTTCGGGGAGGGAGCGTGCGCGTCGGCTGGCGCGGGGGCGCGCGATGGGTCGTGGAAGTCACCGAAGTACGAGCCTGAACTCTTCTGGCGGCCCCATTGGAGGGGCGGGAAGGAGATGCTTGACGACTTCTCTTTCTTCTTCTTCGACAGCTTTCCGCTTGCGCTGTTGCCGATCGGAGGCGTTCCCGTCGTGGGCGTTCTAGCTCCTCCCGACGGACTTTCGGGGAAGTCGCGTGAGTCGAAGGGGTCGTTCCCGAGTCCTGGGCTCTCGACGCCACCAAACATGTAGGGATCGTTGGGGTGGTGGTCCTGGAACTCTTGGACCCACTGGCGACCTCCTGGTAGGCCTGTGCATGATTCGAGAGTCTTGATGAGAGAGGAAGCCCATTCAGGTGGAGGAATGGCGCCGCTCAGTAGCTGCTTTGCGGTCACATCTGTACGATATGCCTGAGCGTTCGTGTCCTGACGTTCGACGATGACGGAGCCTTCTATCGAGACACCTCCGAAGAGTCCCCGAGTCTTGGAATAGCTGTACATCGCGGCGACCTTCCCGCTAGTGTTCAAGGATCCGATAGCTTCTCCATTGCGTCCGAGAGGACCAACGGCGAGACTAAGGTTACCGCCCAAGGTCAATGATCCCGCGGCCATAAACGATCTCTACAAAAAATCGTGAGAACAGCCATTACTATTCCGTGTCGACGAGGTGAAGCTTACGACAGCCTACTTGTACAACAGTTCGAGTCAGTGCTGTTCATCTCTATGGGGCAACCACAAATTACAACTTACCGATCTCGAGTTCAAGACAACCAAGAAGTCGGTCATCTCTGCACCGGCTTGTCCACCGACACCAAGACCCGCAGACCCAATGGCGCTTGGCGCAGACCATGCTGTAAGAAAATGAGAAGGTTAGCCACTCTTCACAACCTCGCCAGTGAAATAGGAAATGGCCTCGAGTGGTCCATCGATATGTACGCTGCGCGATGTGGCGCCCCGGCAGAGTCCCCGCCATTGGGTGGAGACACCCACAATTAAGGCAACAGCATACACGCTCGGGGGTAGGGAAGGAGGAAACAGTAACAACGAACTTACTTCCGTCCTCAAGCTTGGCGATGACGATACCGCTTCCCGCTCGGGCAGAGAAGAGGAAGCCAGCCTTGAAGACCGTAAAGATGGCAAAGCCCTTCGCGTTCTCAAGCACGCTTCGTGGGATGACCTGCGTCCAACTTGTCAGAGGTGTCATAGGTATCCACCTGAGATCTCGGTAACGTACACCATCAAGACCATTGTTCCCGCTATCGACGAAGGATTTGACTATAGGTTGAGCAACATTAGAAGTCGCGCCGGCGTCAGAAACGGAGTGGACTCACAGATGTGTGCTGCCTTCTGGCATTCCTTGGGGAGTGGTTGTGGCAATGGGGTGTTGAACTTCATCCAGAGGTGGTGGCTGACAGTAGAGTGCGTTCGTGCTTATAAACACGGGGAGGAGGTGGTACCTGGTTGTGGCAGGGAGTGCGCAGACGGCACGGCAAAGAGAGACGGTGGTTCGGACGGATGCTTTCAAGCAGATGCGCCGAGCTACAAGTTACGTCACTCGGCCGGATAAGCACCCGGACCAGCCCCCCGCAGCGGACTCCGGATTCCGGTGCACCGGGGCGGGAATTCCCTTATTTGGGGGGACCATAAAACCTGCGTTCGCAGCAGGCGGCTGTCCTCTCGTCGCCGACACCTTATCACCCCTCTCCGCCGACCACAGACCGGGCAGGGGCCATTTGTTGCGGCGCAGACGGACTCGATGCTCTTCTTTCGCTAGCAGCTCTATGCGTTGTTCATTGCAATTGCGATGATGGACTTCTAGATAGTAGTGAGAGCCACATCTTTTTCTCTCTTCAGCTTCACCCCACTCCTTCGCCTGCTATACCCTGGCCATACCCATATATCCCGCAATCTATTAGTTTTCACCCAAAGCGTTCGTTGGTGTGCCGATATCCTGGTCTCAATGGGCATGACCTCCGCTGGCCGTCAAATTTCAATGAACACCGTCACCCAAGAGTCAAGACTAGACACAGCTCTCGTGTCACGGGGAGCCTTCAACACCCCTTGCTCCCTTTGCGTACGTTCCAGATGAGGTCCATCGAGTCATCGCGATATGCCCTCTCCCACGAATGTGTCTTAAGAGACACCTGAGGCTGCCTCAGGTCGCACGTATAACCTCACACGGCGTCCACCCCGAAGATCACGTAGGATGGCTTCGTCCAACGCGCTGAAGAAAGTCGTGGTCATTGGCGCAGGTGAGCCCATCCGTATTGCAAAACAATCCCGTTCCTCACACCCTCCATCCGAACAGGTGTCGTGGGTCTCACGACCGCGGTAAAGATCCAGGAGAAGGGTGGATACAACGTCACCATCATCGCAGAGACCTTCCCTGGCGATCCCAAGACGATCAAGTATACCAGTCTCTGGGCCGTATGTTCCGTCATCCATTGTGTACCCAACGTCCTGAAATCGCCCATTTCAGGGTGCACATCATGTCAGCCATGCTGCCAACGATGCGAAGCAGATGGGTACGTGTATGCCGTACGGACAGTGCCTTCGTTGAGAATCGACAGAACGCTTCCAGCCATCGACCGAGAAACATTCGACGTGATGTGGGAGCTCTCCGCGCCGGGTGGCCCAGCGGAACATTGCTTCCTGCGTGTCTCTCAGACAGACTACCTCCTCGACGGCAGGGACGAGTGTCTCGACTGGATGCCCGACGTACGTCCCCCCTATCTCCTGAGTCCATCGCCCTGCAATGTGCATACACGAACGTCAAATTCATCCTACCGTGTTCTGTCACAGTTCAAGAAGCTCCCTGAAGACTCCCTCGTTCACGGCGCGACGGCCGGCTCGTCCTTCACGACCGTCAACATCGACACCCCCGTCTACCTTCCCTACCTCCTCGCGCGCTTCCTCTCGCGCGGCGGCACCATCGTACGCGGCTCTGTCCAGCACATCTCGCAAGTCGTCGAGGGCGGCTCCAACCTCTTCCGCCACGGACGCGCCGATCCCGAGCCCGTCGACGCCGTCATCGTCTGCCCTGGCCTAGGAGCGCGCACACTAGGCGGCGTAGAGGACAAGGACGTATACCCCGTGCGCGGGCAGGTCGCCATCGTCCGCGCGCCGTGGATCCGGTCTGGGCGGACCCTGAGCCACCTCGAGCAGGGCCTGTGGACGTACGTCATCCCGCGGCGGAGCGGCGACGTGAGTCTCAGTGTCCATTTCTCTTTCTCTTGTGGGGATTACGGTGGCTGAGCGGAAGGTGGGCGCCGGGACATGTACAGGTCATCCTGGGAGGCACGAAGCAGGACAACGACTGGTACCCCGCCGCGCGTCCCGAGACGACGACCGACATTATCGAGCGCTGCCTGGCGTTGTTCCCGGAGATTGTCCCCCCTGCGATTCGCTCGGAACGCGAAGGGACGGTCGAAGATGTACGTGCGCTCATTGTGGAGGAGGGCTGTGGCTTCCGTCCACAGAGGAAAGGTGGTATTCGGCTGGACGTCGAGTGGATCCCTGGGAGGGAGGGCCAGGCGAAGGTTCCGATGGTGTTCAACTATGGGTAAGCAGCCGCTTTGCGTTACTGTTGTTGGAAGGACGCTAACCGTGGCATTGTGTAGACATGGCGGCGGTGGATATCAGTCTTCGTGGGGTAGCGCTTCTATTGCGCTAGAGCTGCTGGAGAAGGCCCTGGCTACGGCATCCGAATCGTGATGGAGAAGAAACTGTTATAATATAGATATATCTAGTATACAGAGGAGGAGCAGAGGAGAAGAACTAGTTGATGCGTACACTTGTTCTAGAGATGTCCATGCAGAATGAATGGCGCAGTACAATACAGTACGATGTGTGTCCGAAAACGAGAGTGTTGTGCTATAAATATGTTTTTGTTATGTCTGAGACTCACAGGGCCCTGACGTTGAGGACCATCTCCGGCTTCTCGCTGTCGAGACCCATCGTCGGGAACGTGACGGCGCCGAAGTTCCACGTAATCTCCTTCTCGGTCAACTCGAACTCGAATGCCGAGAGGATGACGGACAGGACGACCTCTGACGAACACCAGGTGGTCAGTTCCAAACAGCCACAGAACTGTGTGTCAACAAGACCTACTCATTTCCAGCTGGGAGAACTTGAAGCCGATGCACGACCTGGTACCGCCAGAGAAAGACATACTATCGCACCATGCCGCTTGTCAACACCCCATCACCAATTCAAGACATGAGAAAGGGAGAGACTGACATGTTGGAGTAGACCCCGGGCATGCGCGCCTCCTCGAGGGCGGTGGGGGCGGGCTTGAGCCAGCGCTCCGGCTTCCACTCGTGCGCGTCGTCGCCCCAGAGCTCGGTGTTGTAGTTGCTCCCTTGGAAGTTGAGCAGGAGCAGCGTGTTCTGCGGGATCGTGATCTCGCTCATCTCGCGCCCGTCCTTCCCGCGCACGGGGTGCAGCAGGGGCAACGCCATGTTCTTCGCAGACCTGTCCAGTCCGTGTCCGTGTCAGCGATCATCCAGGTCAAAGGAAGGGGAAGAGAACAGGAAGCCAGGGCAAAGAGAGGGGGGAGACGAGAGATACGCACCGGCGGGGGACGAGGTGAACGGGGGAGTGGAGGCGGAGGGTCTCGCGACAGACGGCGTCGAGGTAGGGCAGCTTGACGATGTTCTCGTAGTCGATGAAGGGCTCGCCGTTGCGCGCCTCGAGGACCTCCGCGCGGAGCTTCGCCTGCGCCTCCGGGTTGCTCGCGAGGATCTGCAGCGTGCGCGAGAGCGCGTTCGAGGTCGTGTCCATGCCCGCGAGCATGAGGATCCTGTCACGTCGGGATTTCGTTAAGACGGTGATGCAACGAGAAAGGAGGGTGGGATGGTACGCACGACATCTGGGCGACGAGCTCCTCGTCGGGGAGCTTCTCCGCAGCCGTCGCGTTCATGTTCGCCCTGACTACATGCGCATGCCTTCGTCAGCACAAGCACCCACGCGGCAATATATGGGGTCCGGGACTTACGGAGGATGCTCATGATGTCCTTGCCCTCGCCGACCTGGTGCGCGAGGGCCTCGTCGCCCTTGCTGAGCGCCTCCTTCTTCTGGTCGATGATCTCCTTGGAGCGGCGTATCATCGTGTCCGAGATCTCCATCATGCGGCGCGTGTCCGCGTGCGGGGCGCGGCGCAGGATCGCGCGGATCGCGTTGTCCGGGAGGAAGCGCGTGAGCTCGCGCACGACGTACCCGGTCAGGCTCAGCCGCGCCATCACGGGGCTGCAGGCAAACACAGACAGTGGAGAGTCAGGGTCAGCGGCATGAAATACGAAAGGGGAGGAAGGGGGAGGGGGCGGGGGCACTGACAAGAAGTTCTTGAGCGACTCGCCGTACGCGTCGGAGGAGTCCTCGACGAAGTTGTCGAACGAGTATCCGAGCCCGGCCTGCCCGAGCATCTCGAGCGTCGTGCGCGCCATCCAGCCGTTGACGTCGACGGGTTGCCAGGAATCCTTGTTCACGCGCTTCTCAATACCTGCGCGGAGCTGCACGTGCCATCAGCTACCAGGCAGCAGGAGGCACAGTGAAGGTGCAACACGAACCTTGTCTGTGATGTCGTGGAACAAGCCGTTCATATGGCGGAGGTGGGCGGCGGAGAACACGGGGTTGAGCATCTTGCGCTGGCGGCGGTGTTGCTGGCCTTCCGTGGTGAGGAGACCGGGCCCGAGGAAGATCATGAAGTCACTGCGTATCCAATGCTGTCAGGGAAAGCGCCACGGAAACGCAGGGTGACGAGAACGTACTCCGAGGGTAGTGTGCGTTTCGGGTAGTTCTCGACGTCTTTGATGAGAACGCTGTGCATGGCCTTGGGATCGTGGATAATCAAGATTTGTTCCTGGAGACATGGAGTGGTTAGATCTCCGTATGTGACAAACAACGGCAGAACGTACACCCATGGGTCCAGAAACCAAGAAAGAAGTGCCATAAGTGTCCGCCAGCCACTTCCAGTACTTCCAACCTTGTCGGTTGAAGAGAGCTTCAAGGTGGCCTGTGTGGTCCTCTTATCAGCGTGTGTTCTTTGCAAAATGGGAGTCGAGCGTACCTCCCAACCATGAAGGGCTCTCGGGGCCCGGAAGGTTCTTCCAGTTAAATACAGAGGGGACGATGAGGTTCCGGAGGAAGACTTTCCAAATGACGTACACCGCCGCGGTCAAAAACGCAGCGACTGGAAGTGAGATGGCCATGGATATCGGTACTGAGGGAACTGAATGAGAAAAAACAAGGTGAAGAAGAAAAGGAGAGCAGACGTCGGTGTCCTCGCGACTTGATATATGCAGGGCTGAGTCCGGATAGTGTGCGCGATGTCCGGATCCGTGCCCAGCACGCGCAGTCGCAGACGGAGGCATGTCGACGGTCGCCCTCGTCGCGAATGCATCAGCGCCACGGATATGGATCCAGTGATCGATATTTGTGGGGTGTGGGTCTGGCAGGTGGGTTCTTGGAGTTTGAGTAGTCTCCGTGGCTGACCTTTATCGGGACGCAAAGATGACAGTCGATCTTTTCTGATAAAGGTCTGCTCCCCTACACGCCACTTACCCCCCCTTCAACACATCGAGACCAGCTTCGGCGCTTAGTTGTTAGCGAGCCAATAAAATGTCTTGTTTCGTCATCACAATTATCATATCTCGTCATTTCTATTACGTTGCGTGCCTTGGAACATCGGTGTACAGCTAGGATGCGGTCGAGAGATCGATTGATCTCTCCTGGCAGCCATGGAACACTCGTCTTCGCGCACAGACTTTGAGTGGTCAATGCTACGCCAATTATATGGAGCCACAGAAGATGTACACACTCTGACTGCCAGTGGTTTCGAACTCTCGTCGTTTACCAATCTCCGACTCCGTCGACCTTCGAGTCCTCCGAACACCCCTCACACCGTGCCCCTCCTCCGAGAGCCCAGCATATTCAGCACTCCAATCCAGGCACCGAGCATATTTAACAACCAACCATCCAGCCTGAGTAGCAGTGAGAACACATTTACGAGCACAGCCTAAATGGAATAACATACTAATAAGTTGTTGAATGTGAATCAATCTTAGCCCCGGGCCCCACCTGGACAACACCGAGTCATCGCGAGCCTTCCCCCAGTCCCGAGTCAGCCACTCAGACTTCGGAGCGTGATGGATACAATTCGCAACCTTCCAACCTGGATGCTGTGCAGCGTGGAAGCGGGAGCTTACAAGACGGAGGGAGCTCACAGAACAGGTTGCCAGATCCAGTGCCGAGGAAGCTGCTTTCGCCCGAGGACAAGATGAACACTGTGTTTGATCTTCTCCAATCGTATCGCTGGTCACTTGGGGAGTTCCTCTACTACGTCTTCCGGACGCACGATGCGAAGGGCTCCTCTGTCAAGCGGAGTGCTCGTCATGGTTCCGTCGTCGGAAACTTCCTTGCAGGGAAGAACCGGCACAAGGCCATCGAGATCGTGGAGTTCTGGGTCAACGATACAGCCGGTCGGGCAAAGCAAGACGATCCAGAGTTCAAGCACATGTACTCACCGACCTTGCCCTATCAGAACTTGAAGCACGCACGGATCGCTATCTCGGCGATGTGTATCCAAGCGTCTATGAAGCAGATGCGCCTTGAACGGATGCGTGCAGTGAAAGGGTCCAGCGGGCTCCACGGAAGCGCTGAGGGCAGGCGTGGACGCAGGCAGCTGTCCTGGGAGGATATCGGAAGCAAGACTGTCAGCAAAGTTCAAGACATCATCAAGACGTATCAACCAGTTACGTACCACATTATCAAGGACTTGGTGTCACCGAGGCCTTACAGGAATGAGCACGGGGTGATCGCCGTGCGGAAGACTCGCCCTCCTGAAGTGGTTAGTGGCTCGGGATTTATTCTTTGGTCGAACTAAGCTTCTTACCTTACAACAGGTCACAACCGAGATCCTCAGTATCATCAACTTTACACACACAAAGTGGGCTCGCCTTCTGCCTGCTGCCCGGGCTGCGCTGTTCTTTGCTTGTGGAGTTCCCCGGGCTGTCTTCGACTATGCCAGTCGTATTGGCCTGGTCCAGAGCTGGCATGCTACATTCAACCTACTGCGACGCCTGGCCGAGAAAGATGCAGCTTACGTGAAGGAATGTGGTCGCTCCTTGGTCCGCTGGCTCATTCTTCGCTTCGACAATGTTCAGCAATTCCTTCGACAACGTGAACGTCGGCTCGGTCGAGAGAACAAGATGATGGTCGGGGTTGCTGGGTATGTCGCTGAGGCATTCGACTTTGTGCCAGAGGTTGCCGACCTCGCCGACCACCTAGAGCGTGTTCGTGAGAACAAACGTGCAGACCTCACAGTAGCTCAACTTACGACGCTGGTTGATTGGGACCATGCAGAGGTTGTTGCGGCACTCCATTGGCTCCAGACGCTCGTCTCCCATGTCCCTGCCCTCGCATGCTACAGGACGGACGTCGCAGGCCTGTTCCGTACGGATGGTGCAAAGCTTGTGGTCCCTGTACGGAAAACGAAGGTGTACCCTCTTGGTACCGTCGCGAAGAACGAGGCAGTTACAACGGAGCTACGTGATACTCTCGTCGACTTTCTGAAGCAGATGGGTCAGAGCCGCGAGGATTACATTCCCGGAAGAATCATACCAGCGGGAGGAGATGGCCTGACATTTGAGAAGCTCGTCCAGATTAGGAACTACATGCAGTTCGAGCCTACGGAGTATCAGCGGTTTGAGATGCTTTGGCCTTTTCTGGAGGTCTGGCATACGACTTGGACATTCCTCAGCACTATTTTCGAAACGCATTTCGGAGGCACTCAGCTCACCGATCTTGAAGATCCCGGGATGCTCGGCCATAGCGCTACAAAAATCGACCAGAAACCCCCACCCAACCTGAAAAAGGTCGATTACTATCCCTCGCTATACACTGTACAGGTCGTATTGGACGCACGCATGCTAGATTGCTGGAGGTGCGTACGTTTTAGCATTGGCACTACTCCCCGGACGGTTCAGCCCGGTGAGCGGGATTGGACACTGGGTGTAGGACTGACCTTAAACTGCCCAGGATCCACTTCGAATGTACTGATCTTGCTGCTCATTTTGAGGGGCTTGCTGCAATCAACAAGCTTCCAGCTCTTGATGAGCTTCGTTCTGTGGCTCGCAAGCTCCACCAGGCTTACTCGACGACGAGCGCTTGGACGAGCGCTATGGAGGGCGGTGATGCCGCAGTTGGAATGGGATGGAAGCCCGGTTCAAGACGATGGGGAGAGGGTGAGGGTGAGAGGACAGAGCCTGAGGCAACTGGCAAGGACGGAGGAGGGGCGGAAACTGTGAGAGAGGAGGCCCCAGAGGATGCAATGCACCGTGAAGAGGTGCAGGCAAATGCCGAAGAAGGTTTGGACGCACTGCTTCCCTTCGATGCGAACCCACCGGGTGCAGGCGTTCCTACCGCTTCGCATCCCGAATGCGACATTGGTACGCTGCAAGATACCACAGACAGTCAAGTGGGCTCTGTCTCTCCCGCCCATGCCCAGGGAAATGAAGATTCAGAGGACTCTTCATCAGACTCGGCCGAAAGTTCAGACTCGGAGGAAGAGGCACCGACCCCATTCCGTGGAGATCACAGCCTCGCTCGCTCTATCTCCTTCATGAGTGATGCAGTACTGGTCCGAGATCTGTCCCAGGCAGTTGCTGCAGGAGACATAGGTCGGGTGTGGAACGACATGAAGGTATAAATGCTCGAAGTTTTGAAGCGTAAACGACCTATCTAATCTCTCGCCGCCCACACAGATACTCGCGTTCCGATTCGCAGGAAGCAGTCATTCCAAATATATGACATACCTACTCGAAATGATCTGCATCCTCGAGCTCGAGTCCAGCCCTATTCTTCGTGATACGTTCTTGAAGAACTGGTTGGTCAATCCCTCCGGCGAGCCAGATCGGAATATGGAGGGGGACCTGTTTGGGGAGCACATTAACTTGATCTTGGACGAGGCGATGTCCCGCAAAGGCTCGGAGTGGGACAGTCCTCTGCTACGTGAGGTGCATGCTCCAAATGCGGTGCGCTTTATGGAACTCAAAGGCGAGTGGGGTACAGGAGTGGGGCTCGCAAGGCGACACGGCAAGCACCCTGACCCGCATAGCCGCCCAGAACTGCGGACACTACTCAGCACATACCAGGAGACGCAGCTCCACTACTTCCGTGAAGGTCGCTCATACGACTCAAAACCGTCACCAAATCTAATGCACGAAGGTATTAAGGCACTGCTCGGGGGAAAGCTCAAGTCATGGACTCAAGAAACCACACATGCACGGTTTCGTGCCTTGGCCGCCAAAAATGATGAAGCTGCACGCCGATTACTTCAGGAGGAGTTCGCAAAGGCTCTCACCGAGATCGACGAGGAGGTGGAGCTAACAGATTCTGAAGATGGAACACATGGCATAGAGGGCGAGGACACCAGAAGCAGCGTTCAAGACAATCCAGTGTCCCGCTCTGACAGCGACAGACTTCTTATGGTAGATGGATTAATGGGTTCGGATAGCATGGATGACTGCCTGTGGGCTTCCTATGATGTCCCGAGAGAGGGCATGGACACGTTGAGCGATGGATATAACTCGATGGAAGAGCACCTAGATGACGGTGACGTAGATACTGACATGTAGTAACCCCAATTCAACTTCTACATAACCTCTGCTTCCTTCGCCGGTGGAACATTTTCCTTATCATGGACCTGTTCGCCCGAAAGTCCATAAACATGCATGTAGTCGAGTGTAAAACTTGTGCTCACCGTGTCAACGCGTCTTTTACTCCGCGGCCGAGGATTGATGGTCGAGACTGTGCTCGAACGCTTCCGAATCGCACCCTGCGAGGCAGTGCTCACAGTCAACGAAAATGTGTCGTCGACGAGGTTCCATTCAATGTCGACAGGCTCGAGGACTCCCAAGAAGGAACTAGAAGCGAGTCAGGATACTGTCGTGACCCCCGCCTTGACCACGTACCCATTTTCTCTCTGCGAATTCTGGGCCGGCACGACGAGCTGGAAGCTGCCGCTGCACTCCTCGAGCGTGCGCTGCTGTAGTGCAATGTACTCACCCGTCGCTGTACCACCTGCCTTACCTGCACCTTTTGCACCCTCTGCGGCCTTCTTCTTTGCCGCCTTAAGCCTCTTCTTATCGTGCTTCTCCCGCATTGTGGAGAACGTCGTCTTGAGGGACTCGATCTTCTCCCACAGAGCACCGAGGTGAGGATGGATGTACAGGTCGTCTGATACAAGAGTTTGCAGAGCCGCTGATGAGTCGATCGTCGCAAAGGAGTCGAGGATCTTCTTGATGGTCGAGTCGGGGAGGAAGATGTCGGGGCTGAGAGCACGGGCAGCAGCCGACGAGACAGTGCTGGTGCGATACACAGCAGTACGGAACTCGCCTAGTTGCCTAACTCCCTCAGCCCGCATCGGCCTAGTGAGTCGTTGCCTGCGAGGAATGGGATTGGGCGTCGTTCGTTTGGCAGGAATGGTCGGAAGTACCTCTTCAGGTTGACAGCCGCTGCATCGACAGGCCCCGACTCCATTGGGAATGTCGTCAGAGGAAGAGAAGAGACTGGAAGCCAGACAGCGCAGACAGAAACAAGGTGGGTCCGAAGATGGGTTGTCGTACAAGAGGTCCTGCTCAGCTGTCACGCACTGGGCGAGGAGCAACCGGGCCATGCTGGGATCCATCTGGACCGTGGCTGTTTTCCCAGAGAGCTTCTTCGGCGGATTCCCATCCAATAGAGCCCGAGCGGTCTCCAGCGACTTCTTCGTCACATACGTAATACAGCGTGCATCTGGAACGCGCGACGGATCTCTCCCAGCGCGACCCTCCCATTGGACATGTTCATCGGCCGAGACCAGGTTCCCAAGGATGACCACGTCCGCGATTGTTGGAATGTCGATCCCGACCATGAACGCGGCGGTTGCGACGACAATCTGAGCCTCCGGGTCTTCTTCCAACAGTCTCCGAGTCTCTGCATTGTACGAAGGCCAGCATAGCGCATTGTACATGCGCACACGCTTCGTGAAATCCGAGCCGGCAGGGCAAAGGTGAGATAGGTACACCGCCACACGAAAGCTAATAGCAATTGTGCGGCAGTGAACCACCGTCTTCCGTCTACCAGCCACAATCCAGCGAAGGTCCGGGTACGCCCAACCGCCGATACCGCGTGTGAGGGTGCGAAAAATCGTTTGCACGTTCCGCCGAACATTGGAGCGGCGGATGAGGTGAAACTGCCCCTCGCGGAGGCCGAGAAAAGAGACAATTGTCTTCGCGGGGTGTCCGGATAGAAGTGTCGCGGTCGTGCCGAGAAGCCGAGTGCCAAGTGGGAACCGAGCGCGAACATAAGCAAGCTGGCGGAACGACTGCCGGAAGCCCTGACCCCACGAGTAGAGGAGATGGATCTCGTCGACCCCGAGGGTGCACACACGAGATCGGAAAGGGGGGTGTTGAAGTAGTGATTCGAAACGGGGCGAGCTCAACTGTTCAGGTGACAATAGGATCACGGCGACGCCCGTGCGTGCTACAAGCCACAAATCTGTCCCCCTCTTCCTCCCCTCCTCTAATGTCCCAGCATTGATCACCAACGTGGTGAGCCCAGCATTTCCAAACACTGTGGCCTATAAAACGAATGGGTAAGTGCTCCCGCTGACTCACAGGCGGCCAAAGTTAGAGTGCTGCAGTGTGCTTACCTGTTCCTCTTCAAGGCCATTGGTAGGGTACACAGCGACCAAGCAGGGATCCTTCGGAATGAGCCGGCAACGTGGTGCACAGAGAGAGGGGTTTTTTGAAAGCTCCAGGAGCATGAGGATGTAGATTAAGTAGTACCCCGTCTTCCCTGAGCCAGTGGCGAGGACCGCGATCACGTCGTGGCCGTCAAGCAGTTGGGCGACACCTTCGAGCTGGTAATCATGAGGACTGTACGGGAGCCGAGTGCGCAGAGTGTTCCGTATGAGTTCGTAGCCAGCCGGAGAAGCGAAACGGTACAACGGAGGAGCATCGAGCGAGGGCATAGTGCCCGAAGCTGGAGGACAAGAGGCGCTCAACCGACAGGTTGACGGACGCGAACGCGTTGTTTGTATCTATTGACGTGTATACAGGGGACAAATCTGCACGTGACTCGGAGATGTCCGGGATGTTGAAGGTGGGGGCAGGTGGTCTGTAGGGATCCAGACTAGAGTTTGAGCTCGTTTGATCACTGCGTCATTGGCGCTGACCACGTCGGGCTGCAGCAGAAAAAGCTGGGTGTTTTGAACACCCGAAAGTGTAGCGCAAGGCCACAAGGCCTGAAAGCATGAAGGGCCTAGAAAGTACATACCTCGCTGGCCAGGGTGCGTAGCCTTGCGGGCGAATTCGAATTGCAAGCTGCTTGCCTCTGGTCCGGATAAGCCCGGATATCACTTCCGTCCACCGAGGCGCCCGCGGGAGCACAGCCATCGCTGGCACTCACTCAAAAACTGCAAGCGGCAAGCCAACCGACATTGACAATGAATGAGACTGAATGATGGCCCCGAGTTCACAGCCTCTCATGATCACATCTCCTGGCAGACTGCGACCGATCGGCATCACCATCCTGGCCACTGGCTGGTGCGGCTGCAGTCTCCCACATGGAATCGTATTTCCGGCTCTCTGATTTGTGGACGCGCCCAGCGGACTCCCATTGGCCAATCCAGCTGCATCTGCCATCAGCCTGAGCTCCTACATGCCCGAGTCAGAGCATGTATCATAGGTAGTACGTACTACATCATGTTGTTGAGAACTTACTAAGGGTGTATGTTACCGTTAGAACGTTGACGAGGGAGGCTTGAAACTACGCTTCAATCTCCATGGCGCCGGCGCTGAGCGTGAGTCCGAAGTGTCCCATGAACCACCGGACTCCGTGGACTTTTGACTCCAACTTCGCATTGGTCTCGTACCCTACTGTCTGGGTACGAGACCCCTTCGCATCTATATTATGGTGTCTCATTTGAGTGTCAAACCCGCTCTTGTGCCGAAGATAAGCTGAGAAAAGTATAGGGGTGCTTACTGTGTGATAAAGAGGAGAGGCAAGGTGCGGGACACGGTAGGAATGAGAAGCGACGAACGTAGACTCGTAACCAGTCTCCACGATGTACCGTGCGTGCGTAGTGTTTAATCCTAGAGGCGAGGGACAGCTTTCTGTGAGGGGATAGTGTGGTGTTGGGGGATACGGTACCGTGGATAAGTAATTCCCCCCACCAAGGTGTCTGACGTCGAGACTATATATTCGCCTCGGGCTACATCCCTACACACACCACAGCTGCAGCACAACTTTGAGAGAGCCAACAAGGTACCTGCCAGCGGCAAATAGCGAATAAAGATATCTCTACCAGTCCAAGAGCTCAGGCCTGAAGGTCTGGAAAACCGGAATCCATTAGCGTGTGCGTAAGCTCCCAGGCCTCCCGTATAATACAAGTCCGTCGTCCTAGCGAGGCGTCCAAAGCATAAGCAAGCAAGTGTCTATGAATACAACATAAGGAAGTTATTAATACAGGCAGTCAACACGAACGTGAGGGGTAAAACCTAAGTGGGCGCCGGAACCGGCGAACAACGGGCGAAGGGAAAGCTCAGTGAGCCCCGTAGTACCCGCCGTCCGCCGGCACCGCACGCGCGGCGACGGTGATGAGCGGCGCGAGGATGATCGTGCTCGCGGGGACGATGGCGGCGCTGGCGCTGGACGAGGCGGCCGCCGACGCCGATGAGGAAGACGAGGCCGAAGAGGTAGCAGTGGCAGCAGTGCTGGAGGCCCCTGACGCGCTGCTCGACGCGGCTGAGGACTCGGACATGGCCGTGGTCGTGGCCGCAGCTGACGACGCAGTCGAGGAGGCGGCAACGGTCGAGATGGATACGTTCGAGTCCGTTGCGAGGCTGGAGAGGAGGCTCGAGGCGGCTGAGGGGTCGAGGGTCAAGGTCTCGGATGTCGCAGTGGAGGTGGAGGCAGTGGTGGCGGTTGAGGACGCCGCGGCAGATGAGGAGGTAGCTGCAGAAGCGGAGGTGGAGGAGGAGGCAGCGGCGGAGGTAGAGGTGGAAGAAGCGGCTGTGGAGGTGGAAGCAGCGGCAGAGGCGATGGTGCTGACGGACAGGCTGGTGTCGGTCGCGAGGCTCGCCAGCAAGCTCGAGGCTGCTGACGGGTCGAGGGTCGTGGTTTGGGTTCCGAGCGTGGAGGAGGGGAGGAGCGTCACTGTGACGGTGACTACTCCAGTAGCGGTATCGTTGGAAGACGCAGAAGTGGAGGACTTCGAAGAAGCGGTGGAAGTCGTGGAGTCCGCCACGGATGTGGTGGAGGTGGAACGAGTCTTGGACAGGTGCTTCTGGGTACGGGTAGTCCCAGTGCTTGTCGATGCAGCGGCCGACGCGGACTCGGAGCCAGAGGCGGTGGTCTTCGAAGAGCGGCTGGAGGAGCTCTTGGTGGTGTTGCCGTCGTCTCCGTCATCGCAGTCTGTGGGGAAGTCGACGGAGCCTTTCGTGCTTTTCTCTGCGACGCCACCTGTGGCTCCCGTAGCGTGGATTAGGGCGAGGGCGGTTTTGTCGGTGGTGCACACAACGTCCTTGATCGGATCGTTAGTCATCAAGCACTTCGTGAAAGTGAAATTAGACTTACAGCACCCTCTTCTGTCGTCGAAGGGAGGGCGAAGCAAGAATCAGACTTGCCACAAGCCGTTAGTTGCCAAGTGGAGTTGGTGCAGGTCGCGATGGAATCTTTGATGCAGGCGAGCTCTCCGTCTAAACGCAAGCAGCTCAGCTATGAAAAGCAGACGTGGCGAGGTATCAGCCAGCCTACCATTACAGGCATCAGAAGCTTTGAGAGACGCAAATTCGGCGTTCAATGTCTGAGCATCCTTGCCGTTTTGAAGAAAGACAGCGGGGTCCAGCGACGCGGTGGGGGCGCCAAACGCAGTGGAGCCGAGAAGGACAACGAAAGTAGCAAGGTAGAAGGAGCGCATTTCGATAGTTAATGAACGGAGTGCGAACTCGGCGAACTCAGGAGGGTAGACTGTGGAAGAGAACAAGGACACTGAGGAAGCTCCAGGCTTCGAGGAGAGTGATAGACCAGCGGAAACCAGGAGCGACGACCGAGCCCAAGAGGACGAACTGCGGAAGCGACTGGGCGGCGGTGGTTATATACCGCGAGTCGGACAAAGGCATGGCGACGACCACCAGGTCCATTGTTCTTGTCCTGTCCAGGTCGCGTCTGGACAACCTCCATTGTTTCCTGATTCGGACACCCATAATCGACCACGTGATGTCTTCAGGGCAGGCGGGCGCTTGTACGGCGAATTGTGAGGCACAGACGCTGCCACCCGCCGAGTCCTCGTCCATCGCCCTCGTCAAGACACTCCATTCACCATGGTGAGCATCCTGTTTTTGTCACTAGAATGTCCATCCGAGTCCTATCGATGCGTTTGATTGGCCAAACTGTCGGAATTTCTGCGTGGAGAGGGTGGATGGCTACGGAGGACTTTGGATGAAGGGCGAGGCACGACAGGTTTCGACCGAGTTCGCTGACCTCTCCGCGTGTTCCCCCGTACAGACCAAGAAAAGAAGAAACAACGGCCGCAACAAGAACGGCCGCGGCCACGTCAGCTTCGTCCGCTGCTCCAACTGCTCGCGATGCGTCCCCAAGGACAAGGCCATCAAGCGCTTCACCGTCCGCAACATGGTCGAGACGGCAGCCGTCCGTGATATCAGCGAGGCTAGTGTGTACCAGGGTGCGTCTGTCCCTCCATGCTCGCAGAGAGCGAAGCATTGACCCGCTGGGTCTTCGTGCAGAGTATGTCATCCCCAAGCTTTACATCAAAATCGCGTACTGCGTCTCGTGCGCTATCCACTCTCATGGTGTGTACTGTCATCTCGATTCATCTGGCTCTCCGTCTTATACATGCATCAGTCGTCCGTGTCCGCTCGCGTGAGGGCCGCCGCAACCGTGCTCCCCCTCCGCGTGTCCGGTGGAAGGACGGCAAGAAGGTTAACCCTGCTGTTGCTGCAGCAGAGGAGGCCAAGGCGGCCGCTGCACGGGGGCAATAGGCGTTTCGCAGCACGTTCGATTTGTATTCCATACCTTGCCGCTATCCATGCACCTGTGTAACACGCATATGCAATGTCCATGTCCCATTGCCAGGCCAACCCACCTCGCTGGGAGCATGTGCGAGTTTGAAGGCTGCGTAAAAGCACCTATGAAAGGTAATAGAACCCCCATCCCTTCTGCCGACGGATGAACCGAGTTGGCTGACGTGTCGCCGTGGACGGTCTGTATGCATTACGGTGGTTGCGGAAGTCGCTTGCGTCTATGGACTTGCTCGAGATTGCGCACGTATGTTACCGGCGTAAATACCGTAAGCCTTTCAAAATTGCGGGGCGGTCATCGAGCTGAATGTGCAGTACTGGGTGGCACAGGATTCCCGCCAGCAGTTCGCCCTTCTGATGCTTGTGAGGTGTGGCCACGGTTAACTTTAGAGTGAGCGTGTTACGGTCGACCAAAATTGCGAAGCTCTCGGAAACTCGCATCATTTACGACAAGAGCTTGGATGAGGCTCTCATTCCGGTGGTTAACTTGGAACAGCCTGCTTAGCGCTATAGGTTCCTAATCCAAACCCTATCCACACCCTCCTGGTGGGTTCGTCTTCAGTATTCAGTGCCAGTGAGCACTAAATTTGAGCATATATATATCATAGCCAGGATGGACGTGTACAGACATGGGGAATGAGTACGTGTCCGGATCCTCGTCTAAAGCTCGATCTTCTTAGGTGAAAGTATACTCTTCTCGAATTGCGCAAGTGCTTCCGGGTCCCATAGGTACTTTGGATCGCAGAACTCTATTGAGAAATTCCGCATGAGAACTGGCACCGAATTAGCGTGGGGGGGGTTCGCAGAAAATGCACCGTCAGTAGAGAGCATCCTCACATCCATTACCAACACGTTGCGCAATCCAGGCTGTCGATTTAAGATGTGCTCTTCCCACCACTCGGCGGTGTGTTCATCGTCGTTCTCAATTGCGAGGTGGAAGACCTCGAGTGACGGGAAATTTCGAAGTGCATTCTGCATCTGCGCGCCGCATAGGATGTCAAGGACGCTAGGGCGAGTGACATGGTAAGTTCTTAACACTGTAAGCGCGTGGAGGTCCGAACTGGCAGTGGAATACGCGGACTGTTCGGAGCTGCCGAGGTTGTAAGCTGAGCAATAACTGCGTGACTTCAACAATCGGATAACAGACAGTGGCTAGATTCGACCGCGAGAGGCTAGTGATGTTTATACTCCGGAGTTGCAGGAAGTCGCCGATACATTGGCGGAAGCTCCCTCAATTCAGCGTCTCGTCCTGCGAGATGAAGCAAGCAGGACGTTGTGCGTACCGGATGCGGTTAGGAAGACTGGTAGCTCCAGGTGCGTAACAGAGTATCCAAAACACCCTCGGGGGGGAAAGTTTTCTGTCCCGAGGAAGGGGTGTGGAGTACGGGCGTGGTCGGACTGCGTGCACGCACGTCAGCAACACACAAGTTCGACCAAGAGTCGCTCGAGGAGAGAAAAAAATACACACCCCATAGAAAGTTGAACGGAAAACAAGACGCCTAAGTTGACGGCAGTCTTCCGGCTTGTCTTTGGCAACGAACCTGTCGCTGAGATTTCCACCGAACCGCTCTATCCTGGGACAAGCGTCCGGTGCATTGGAGCAGCGCCAGAGACCCAATAATGTGGAAGACCAGACCTCTAGAGGGGAAAGGCCATCGATGAAAAGCTCCAATTCTGTCAGCCCTCGGAACTTCGAGATGCATCTGGAGTAGCCAGGTGGATATGTCTTGCTCCAGCTCCATGCCAATAGTACTAGCTGCCAATTATCCAGCCTGAGGGTGAAGAGGCGACAATTTGGCGGTAGACGAGGAAATGGCAATTACCCGAAGGGAATATATCCAGGTCCAATGTGAATTGCTGTGACAAGCCTAGCGAGGTAGAGGTATGGCTTTTCACTGAGGAGGCGCAAAAGCAGGTCGACATGGTCGAAGCTGTCAAGCCTGACATCACGGAGGAGGTTGAGGCGGCTGCGAGGGAACCACTCGCTGCAGACGAGAGCGCATGCTCGCAGGGTCTCGTAGCTCACCTTGAAAGGTCTCGGAGTAAACCTCTGTATACGAGTGCCGTTGTGGCAGTAGTCGATTATATTCTCACAGACCTCGATGGGGAGGAGGGCGTTCTCCATGGTAGTGTCTGTATCTCCCAGGTCAGCAAATTCCTGAAGTTCCGACAGTTCTTCGACGTGATACGCACCTAGGTCAGATTCACTGAAGGTAGGGTCGTTGACTTTGGCCCGGGGGTATGCAGATTGACCAAGGATACCCGCATATACTTATACAATAGAAAACGAGGAACCCACCGGCCAGAGTTCATAGCCCCGAGGGGCTGGGATATTAGGCCAAGACCACACATCCAATAAAATGGAATGGTCTCACAGAGTTCCGAGTTTCGGACGACAGCTCTTTGAGAACCTTGTAACTGAATGACATGAAGGCCGAAAGCTGGCAGCATGAAAAGAGATACGATATCTCCGCAGTTCTGGCCGTCCTGGCCGAATACCTGATTAATGGCCATTACAACATGGCAGCGCCAATGGGCACTTCTACTTACTACGTAGAAGCGCGTTATAGTAGAGCAAACGAGGGAAAGCCACAAAACCACAAGAATATCATAAGACATCCATCTTGCATGAGGAAGAGGAAGCGAAGGACGAAACGACGCACGGACATGAACACAGTATGAAACAGCCTGAAGTTGAGCAAGTGAGGGATAGACTCTTCCACCGCTTCGTGGCCCATCGAAAATAGGAATTAGCATTGGGTATAATCGAAAGCAGAGATATCGAGTTCCGGACGACGCTGGGAGCACAATCGAAGCCCAAACTATAGTTTGATATGACACTGATAAAGGTCGTCGTCCTCGCCCTTCCATCCAACTGCCAACGGCTCAAGTCAGAAGCCTGTCCGCATTCGTGCACAGCTCGACCACGCGAGACACTCACCGCACTGCCAACAGTCGAGAAGGTGGTTGGGGTCGCTAGGACGCGCAAACGCAAGCGCAAGTGGGTCAGCAGCTGCGAGCGTACTAGGGTTCAGAGGAGCACTCACTATCGCCGCTTGACAGCGAGGAGCTTCTCGTAGTTCTCCGTGCCCCAGTACGCCACCTCGTGGTCCGGCTCATACACATCGCCCTCGTTCTGTGCAGCATCCCGGGGTCAGCCCCCGTCTTCGTCTTCCTGGATGCAATGCGTCGACAGCACTAGTGCCACTCACAAAGTACGCCCCGCTCTCCGGCGCGAGGTCCCTGAAGCGCTGTATGTGCGCGCTCAGCGTCCTGTACCCGTCCGCGCGCGCGGCGAGGGTGTCGTTGTACTCGAATTGCCACTTGACCGACAGGTGCCACACCGCGTCGCGCCACGCCGGCGTCGTCGCCGTCGCCCCCGCGGCCCCCGCGCGGGGCTTGTACAGCCAGGGCGTGCCCGCGACGAGGTACGGGCTCGCGAAAGCGAGCGTCTCGTTGATGAGCGCGCTCAGCTGCGCGCGCCCGGATGCGGTCGAGAAGAGGCGGCTGGGCAGGAGGCGCGTGCCGAGGTCGAGCTCGGGGCCGACCGCCTGTCGGGGAGGGTGTGTGTATGCGGTCAGATGCGTCGTCCAGAGAGAAAAGGGAAGGATGAAAGAGGAGAGGGAAGGGAGGACGTACGGCCTGGGCGGAAGGGACGTATTTCTCGAAGAATGCGAGCCATGATGGGAGCTCCTCGATGACGGCCGAGCCGTTGCGCGCCGTCACGAAGTCGATGGCGGGCTGCATTGACGCGCGGGCGGCGGTAGTGTTCAGGAGCGGGGTAACGTGGATCAGAGATGGGCCCTACATGTGTGTGTATGCGTCTCGAATGAGTTATGTAGACAGCGCAAGCACCGAACAAGAAATGGGCGTACCACAATGTGTCCACCCCAGCCATCATTCGCCCACTGGAGGGAGTTGTTGACTAGCAGGGAATACCAATCTGCAAGGTCAGACCCAGTCGGGGTAAACCTAAGGACGGCGCTGCCCGCATATATCCAGTTCAGTATCCGGTATCAGCCTGGGCGAGACTCGGTAGAAGACTTACGCCTGAAGGGCGAACTTAGGCTCTGTCCGATGCGTAGACTCGATGACGACGCCGAACGCAGAGCCGCCTCCACCACGCAGCGCGAAGAACAGGTCCTGGTTCTGGCACTCGTTTGCGGTGCGGTAGACACCGTCGGGGGTGACGACCTTCACTTCGACCTGACAGCGCACCACACGCAACAAAGGAGGTTAATTGACACACAAGCGCAGCATGAATGTATGGCCAGCACTCACCACCCGATCAACGGCGAGTCCGTACACCGGGGTGAGGATACTATGCCCACCACCCTGTATGCGTGTGGTATGAGCATGGACGGTAGCGGGGCTCCATGCGGGGAAGAAGGGACGCACGAGGAAATATCCACCAGAGAAGCCGACGGTCTGGTGGTACCCGCCGATGATAGTGCGGTTGATGCTGTCGGCGAACTCGTAGACATCCTGTGTGAAGACACCTGCCTGGAAATTGGAATGAAGCGTCAGCAACAACAAAGCCTTAGCCGTAGTTCGCTCGATTTACTCCTGTCGTTATTGCGTCGTATGTGGTGTTTTTCGAGCAGCCTTCCGGTCGAAATTGGGCACTATGGGATATCTACAGGAGTGGGCGATCTCAGCGGCCGGCGACATTGTCCGCGGGGATACGCACATTTCGTAATTCTGTGGTCTAGGTTCCCGAACATACGTCACGCTCCCATACAAAAATTTCTCATCTGACGAGCTGGTACTCACCCAAAGAGCGAGGGTATTCCGCCCGCTGGAACGGCCCTTATAATCGTGGCCCTTGTTCTTGACCGATAAACGAACACCAGTCAGGTTGGAAAACGCCAGTGCGGCTTGCACATCCTTTACAGAGTGGACATTAATCTGAAAGGACGCATATAGTCAGAAACAGCGAGAACGACGGAACTAGCGGTCAATGTATACACTGACATAATATGGTGGGACGTTGCCTAACCGGCAGTCCACGCCGTCGAACGCCAAAGGGTTGCTAACGTTGTTCGAGTCGAGCAAGCACCCGTTAGTCACACTCGAGGCTTGGCATGTCTCCCATTGTGGCTGCGGAGATAAGGAGGGCAGGTGAGAAAAACCGTTGATCCGAACACAAATTGGAGAAAGAACTGACAAGCATGTATGCGCCGAAGTAGTCTACGCGGTAGACAGGGTTCGTGTAGTTGGTTTGGAGGGCTGCGCATGCTGCCGCCGAGACGTTGACATGCAGGCCTTCGACGATAGAAAAGCAAGCCTTCTCGAAGGGTACCGCGGTGCGAAGCTTGCCTCCGATAGTGGAGTTGAGAAGGCGGAGAGCCGAGGATAAGGAGGAGGATTGGGACGCGGCGTCGAGCAGGTCAGCGACTGCTTGTGCTGGGTCGCAGCGGACCAGGAGTGCGAAGAGAACGGGAAGCAGAGAACCACGAACGGCGAGCATGGTCAGGATCTTCCCTCAGGGGACAGGGCCACTCGCGAGAAGCCCAGGAGATGGCGAGTTATATGGCAATTGACAGCGCCATCGTTGGTCGTGCCCTGCGAGGCTGCCGGTGCACTACGGTCGTTTTAGGTCGGGTCGACAATGTTCCATATCGAAAAAGCTTGTGAAGATGCGCGTTCGGCTAATTACGTTGGCCTGGTCGCCAGGTACAGGTCAATGTCGCGGTTGAAAAGCTCCCTTGGCCACCTCGCGAAAGCGACCCCTTGCATCGTGCGCCTAGGTCACCGTCGTCCGAGGCGTCATGCAGTCAACATTGGGGGTATACGCGGCGCACAAGGAGAAGACATCGGATGAGAGTCGCGGAGCAAAGCAGCAGGCGGGGATCCCAGGCAGGAGGATCACCATGTGCTCAGCGTGCACGTGACCGTGTTTTCGTTTTCCTTCGACCGGCAGGATTCGGCAAGCGGGCGAAGAACGCCTCGGCACAGGGATGCCGAAGATTTACGATCTACTGCACTCCAACTTACCCCTTGCCAAGAGGGCTCCGAATCCGCAGCGGCCTACCTTCTTTTCGTCATAACAAACATTACGCCGAACCATGACATGAGCATAAATACCTCATCTTGACCACTTCGATCAAGAAAATATCTCCGAGACCCTGTCGCCACAATCGCTCATGCCTTCAGGGAACATGAGAGCCGCCCTCGAGCAATTAATTCTGCTTATGCATTCATCGCGACCTCGAACAATACAACATTCATCCACCATCGAAAACATCAAGCACCATACAAACGGCGTGTCACAATCAATTCACATAACTTATGAAAGGGCAGATAAGAAACTCGGAGAGGAAATTATCATGGAAGAAAAAAGTGTGCGATAATATAGCGGCATCGGTCGGAGTACACATGCGCTAGGATAACAAAAGTTCATCACGATCAGAACAGAAAGCAGCACGACAGAACGACAAACACACGCCGTGACACGCGAGCACACAGACGACGAGAACGTAAACGTAGAGAAAGCACCAGAACGTACGGCGGGGTCACAGACGACTGAGCACCGAGGACGCGAGCCCACCCAGTCACAAGAGCGGTCGGGGAGAACCACCACAGCAAGATGCTAAAGCAGGGATTTTAGAGCCGACTTGGCACTCAGTCGTACTCGTCTTCTTCTTCCTCTTCTTCGATGACTTCTTCCGTCTTCTTCTTGCCCCGTGACGTGGTGGGCTTCGCCTTAGAGGCGGGCTTGGCAGACGAAGCAGGCTTCACTGACTTTGAGGTCGAAGCAGGTTTGACACGCTTGGAGGGTGGCTTGGACGAGCTTGCGCCCTTCGAGGCAGGTGCACGCTGAACACAACCATCATAAACAACATGTTTGCGTGACGCAAATATTAGAATACGCACCTTACGCTTCCTAGTGGGTTCCTCGGGCTCCTCATCCTCTTCGTCGATTTCCTCCTCATCCACGGCAGCGAGCTCGTCGCCGAAGTCCTCGCCAGACTCATCCTCGTCCTTCTTTTTCTTCGCAACCTTTTTCGGGCGGCTCTAGCCTTGGCTGGCGCACCCTTCTTCGCCGCGCCACGTCCCTTCTTGGGCTTCTCCTCGTCGACGTCCATCTCATCGTCGTCATCCGCCTTCTGCAAGTGAAGAAAGCAACCAGAAGATGTGTGTTGTGAGTAAACGGGCTCCCACGACAACAAGGTCCTCACGCACCTTCGCCTTGGCTCGCGACCGCTTCGGCTTCTCCTCACCATCCTCAGCCTTCTTCTTCCGAGGAGCTGCCTTCTTTTTGCCAGTCTCTACGGGCTCACCGGGGCCCTTGTCGTCGTCGGGGATCTGACCCTCGTCCCAGGCGCGCTGGACCTTCTCCTTCTCCCCCTCTTGAAGGTCACCGAAGCCGTCCACCTCAGAGGCCTCACCGTATGATGCCTTCAGCTTCTCGACGAGCTTAGCCTCAGCGCAACCCCAGTGACGCCACGCGCTGCAAGAGAATTAGAACCGGTTGGAGTAGATGCGCATTTAAGAGCTTAGACGTACTAGCTCTTGTTACCACGGAAATCCACTTCGTTGCCGAGACGGAAGTAGTCCTTGCCAATGGATTCTACGACGGACGGTTAACCAAGAATGCCTAGCACAGATTCAGATTGTCATACCTCCACAAGCTGAGAAAAAGCGATGCGGATAAGCACTGGTTCTTACTACGACTGTGATATGGACATACCCTTGCACTTCGACCGACCGGAGGCCGCATACTCGAACTTGAAGACACCCTTGCCGTCGTCCTCTTCTTCAGCCTTCTTCTTTCCGCCCTTCTTCTTAGGCTTCTCTTCCTCCTCATCCTCCTCATCGCCGTCAGCCTTCTTCGCGGTCTCGGGGACATCCTCGGCGGCGACGTGACCATCTTCCCAGGCCTTCTTGATACGCTCTTGGTCTTCGTCCTTGAGCTCATCGAAGCCGTCCAGCTCGTCGGCCTCGTTGAAGGAGTCCTTCATGTTGCTGATGATCTTCGAGGTCACACATCCCCAATGACGCCAGGAACTGCGGAAAGGGGGTGAGTTCGCATTCAACCACCAACGACCGCGACACAAGACCTGCAGCGCAACTGTCCTGCAGCAAGTTGCGAGTACCACAGGATGCAGAGCAGTAGAAAAGCAAGACGCAAAAGAAGAAATCACTCACAAGCTGGTGTTGCCCCGAAAATCAACCAAGGAGCCGAACCGCAACTCTCCTTTACCAATGGGGGTGCCCTTGCATCTGCGGGAGCGTGAGGAAAAATCGAAGGCATAGACAACCTCGAAGAGACGTACGGCTTAGGGCCTATGACGCGATGGCGACGCGTGAAACGCGGTGAGGACGGACGTGTGCGAAATGGGGCGCAACGGGGGGAAAGCGGGCTCACCACTGCACTTGGAGCGCGAACTCGAGGCGTATTCGAGGCGGTATCCAGATTTCTTGCCACCCTCTGTGTCGGACATGGTGCTCGTGTGCGCGCGGGGGTGCAGGCGGGGGCGGGGGAGGATGAAAGTGGGGGGAAGCGGGAGGGAGGACGGTGCTGGTGGACGCTAAATAGGAACGCAGGACGCTTCAAAGTCCGCTTGGAGAGCGATGCTAGTAAGCACCTGGTCAGGTCTATCCACGCCCGGCCAAAGCTGTCACCCGCCCACGCACGGACCTCCTCCTCCCTGGCCTCTGTCATCCCCCTCATCACCATCGTCCCCGCCCCGTGCGATCGTGCCACCCGTCGAACACATCGCTGTTCGTCGTGCGACGTGGCGAGGGGGAGCCCGGCGACGCTCCACAATTGGGGGGCAATTGTGGATAGGGTTAGGGTTTGCCAGTGTTTCCAGTCGCCGCCATTGCAACGGCCACTTGTCTTGTCCATGTCTTGTCCCTTTCCCTCGCTTTCCCTGTTTCTCCATTGTCGTTGTGCTCGTGATTGAGTAGGAGATCGTTATTGACACTTTGTTCAGTCGCGCGACACCGGGCGATGCGCTGGCAACGCTTTACGTTCGGGGATGGGGCCACCGGAGCAATTCGCATCATTGCGTACCAAAGTGCTCATTTGTTTGTTTTCGCTCGGCGAGTCTTGGATGGTCTCACTCCGCTTGAAAATGGGCAGTGAATAGAAGACTAGAAGCCCACACTAGAACATCTTGACTCAATGTAAGTGGTTCTCGGGAGCAATAATCACAATATTTTGTTGCAGGACAATCGTGTAGGCACTCCGAATCGCAGCAGAGCTTTCGCAAGCTTTGTCCTCAAATGTCACCATGCTTGCCGTTCATTGGCTTCACAACTTTCGTGCTGTAGACTCGCCAATGCGAGATGTGTCGTTCCAGTCCGTACGCGGCCCTCACTACAACGGCTAACGTGGTCTGGAATGAGGTCGCCCATATGCGATCCCCGCAACATTCTCAATCTTCTGATGAGGTACGAGCTACGTATTTGGATACGTCCCCCTCTGTCGGCTTCTAACTATTCACATGGATCATTTACATAGATGTACGAGGCATGATAGGCGTGTCCTTCAACGGATGGACAACGACGTCGGTTAGACCTCGCAAATCCCAGAGGAAGTCGAACACCTCAAGCCGCGCGATCAAACGTCGGACGGTCGCTTCGGAGTACAAGTTCTTAGGGGAAACATTACTTGAAGAAGGGGGTACCGGGAAACGTGTCAGCCACTGAGGCTAACATTCCAGATCCGGGACGTAGCCAGCTTACCTTGAAGCTGGCTCTCGCTCACCACGGTCGTCGAACCGTTCTCCACCATGCAGCTCGAGCTTCCTGCCGCAAGGCCCACCGCTTCCACGGATTCGACCTCCTCGACTGAGTCGAGCTCCTCAACGTGGTCGTCCTCCTCGACGGAGTCGTCGGTGGCCCCTCAGGCTGCTGAGCGGCCTTCGCGTATGTTCGGGGGCGGCAAGACATCCAAGCTCAAGGGCCCGGGAGGAGTGATCATCCCAGCTCCGAGCAACATCCTCCCACCGGCCGTGCCGCACAACATCGTCTTCGTGGGGTGCCCACTCTGCCTCGAGCCGGCTATCCAGCCTTGCGTCACGCGTTGCGGACACGTCTTCTGTGGGCCGTAGGTTTTTACTGTGGATTCTTGGTTGGCTCCGCGTTGATGTGGTGGTCTGTTCAGATGCATCACGGAGGCCCTCGACGCGAAGGCGAACTGTCCTGTGTGTCGCGTCGACGCCAAATCCAAGCAACTCAGGAAGATATTCCTCTCTTCCCCTGCGTCTGCTCCCGAGGCGTAATCGGCTGGTTGGGGCCGTTAGGCATGGACATGGACAGTGGGCGTGCCGGTAGTTGAGTCAACGTTCTTGTATCTACCGGATAGGTTTTGGATTGCTTATTCGTTCTCAATGCCGCAGGTCGAGTGAGTCATTGAAACGGGCTCGAAATCATATGGTTCATTATAAGCGCCTCCAAAATCGATCTTCGGTATCTTCGTGACCTCTCGATTGACGATGCGTCAAAAGATGCTGTGGCAGTCCTACAGGACGTAGCGAAGGACACCATCACAGCCTACGAACCTGAACTGGGCTGAGATTCGCCTTCATCCGACTTCGGCGAACTATAGCGAAGTTCATTCAGGTAGAATCAGTGGTTGTGGGGTGTGTGCCGCTCATCTTTGTTGAATATCTGACATTCTGTCCCAGTCCGCCAGTTCTGGGAAGCTTGTCTCGGGCGAATCATTGCAAGGTTCACTCTGAGCAACGGTATGTATGCTTATTTATAGGTTTATATGGAAGGCACATGTAGTTACACTATGAAGTCGGCATCTCAAGACTTTTGTTCAAGGACCGCTTTAACCTTCTCGTCCACTCCCCCTTCCCAGTCATCCCAGCACACGGACAGTATCACCGTGTGCCTCCCGCTCCTCCCCTCGAACGCGTCCGCCCGCGTGCACTCTTCTCCTGCCCCCTTCAGCTCATCCGGAAGAACCCACAACCACTTCACCATCCCGTCCCTCTTGAACCCCAAGCGCTCCGCGAGCCCCAACGACGGCTTGTTCCCGGGGTGCGCGCGCCACTCAACACGACGGAACCCGATGCCGGGGGGCGACGCGGTGGGCAGCGCCATGACGTAGCGGAGCATCAACCCCACCATGTCCTTTGCGACGTGCGTGTGGTGGAACTCCGGGAACACCACGACGTACCCGAGCTCGGTGCTCAGGTTCTCCGGGGACGTGCTGTAGACCACGAGCACGCCCGCGAGGCTGCCGCCCCACGCCGGGTGCGCGGGGTCCGGGCGCGTGCGGTCGAGCACGGCGAGGAAGGCGTGGTAAGGGTTGCGCCGGCAGTTGAGCTCGACGAAGAGGAGGAACTCGGGCAGGGAGCGCGGGACGAAGGGGTAGTAGCGGAAGAGCGTGGGGAGGTGGTCTTGCACGGCCGCCCAGTAGGTCGCGGCGTGCTCGCGCGGGACGAAGGGCACGATCTTGGTGCGGTCGGTCTGGAGGGTGGAGGGGTGGAGGGGCCATGCGAAGTTGATGTCGTACGGCTCGGGGCCGTAGAGCTCGGACTCGGGGAGGGTGAGCTCGGGCTGGGGGGTGTAGTTGTTCACGAACGACATGGTTGGGGCGGGCAGTCTTGATGGAGGGTTGAGCCTGGGTGTTCGTGCTGGTGCGTATGTCTTTAGTACGCTCTCTGGCGGCGTTAAAATGCGTAGTATGACTCGATGTTCAAGCGCACTGCGCAGTCAGCAAATCGTAAGATTGGGCTCATCCACGACCCTCCACTTCGCGTAGATAAGCGTGACAAATGCCCGCTTAGCTTTCTCCTCCTCGACGAGGGCACTTTTCTCTAATCGGCTTCCTATAATTTATAGGCAGAGAGATTATCTATCGATAATAGGTTCAACTTTTGGGAAAGGATGAGATGTGAGAGACTAGATAGCTTAGCGCTCTCCAGCCGTGACGGCGGAGGACGGCGACTTTGGCGGGGGTCACGCCGTGTCACTGGCTAAGCGAAGTGGAGGGTCGTGGATGAGCCCAATCTTAACGAACTCTTCTCTTCTGAAGGACGGTGCTCTGTCGAGTCTCGACCCATTTTGGCTCAGACAGTGATCGACGGGCATGGCGGTTTCGCTTCACGGCAAGGGAAAGCATGGCTGGAGATGCCGTCCGGCGATCATGAGGGCAATGGTTCTGATGGTGGATCGGTGTCGGTAAGACGTGGTCAGCATCGGTGCTTGAACCCGTTGGTATGAATGGCCGAACGCACGACGATATCAGACACTCATCCCTTCGAATGACTGCCAGTCGGATCTGGGATGACGAATGCGTTGGTGTACAGCTTCAAGTTGACATTCTTGTAGTCCACCTAATCTACGATCCCATTGCTGGTCGTCTCGACGAGAAGACTATCGCATATTAAGCCAGGAAGTTGCAGAGTGGACATGGTCGTCGTTGCTCGAATGAGGTATCACCACAGGTTGAACACCTCTTACCACTCCAGGAATCACGATTCCGTGACAGATTCCGGCGCAGTAAGTTGAAGGCGCTCAGGAGAGTGGATGTGGTTATGGCGCTGTTTGAGGCCGTCGATACGCTGTCCACGGGTGATGACCATACTTGAGCTCTGTTCCCGCCGAATGGATGTGTAGTTGCCACTTTGGACAGGCCAAACCGCCCAATGAACGTTCAATGGAAGATGATAGGCTTTGTCGTGTTGCCAATGATGGTTACGAAATATTCACAAGACAAAGTTGGCACGTCGGCTATAGTACGAAACAACACTCTGCCCACTTTCCATCTGTAATATTTGGAAACTCGCAGGGTGAGTATGCTCGGATTCAAACCCTTTCTACTGGTCGTGTCTCGTATCGACGCCAATCGTGGGCTGCAGACTACCTTTCGAGACATGTTGTATGTCCACAAGCACGAGGCATTCAAATGCAAGGTCTGCATCGTCACGCTGAAGCGGACCGCAGCCATTCACCTGGAGCTTCTCCTGTATGATGTCTCGGAGTTAGTCCTACGCCGACCAGGGGGATACAGTGTTGAGAAGAACTGACCATATATGTCCGGAGCTCCCGAGCCACGACGCTCGCCAGCTTGCCACGACTTAGTCCGCCGAGCTTGGAATCCGTCCGGCGGACGTGCGCTTGACGACGGTGCTCAGGTCATCCGGGGAACTGTCGAGTTTGTCAGGCTCGGCAGCTGTTATGCGCAGAATTTTCTCTCGAGGCTCCTACTTACACAGAAGACAATGGCGAGCTTCTCGGCCACCACAATGTCGTCGGGCCATGCCGGAGAGTCCGCATCTGCGAGGGAACCATACTCCTTTCTGTCGGCCAGATGCAGACTGAAGCCGTGGTACTGGACTGGGGGAATGCCTTGTTTCATGGGACGCCCTTTTGTGTAAAGACATCGGCGGACAATCTATATCAGAACGACATCAGCCACACTGCTAGCGGGAGGTGGCACAAGATGAGAGTGTCTGCAACACCCACCTCGTAAACCACGTCCTTCGCTACGGTGGTGTCCGGAGTGGTTGGACTTTGGTTTGCCAGGGTGGAAACCTGCGATGGCTGCCAGAGAGGCGGAAGATTTCCCGAGTACTCCTCCCCAAAGATGGTCCAGACCCTGTGCAACTACGGGTATTGTCTACAGCGGTGCCCGAAGTTGTCCATCATACAGCCATACACCGCTTGCTTGAAATAAACTCGCCGAAACCTCGCACGTCTCCCCCGGTGCGTCATGCATCTTGAGAGGGACATATGGACCAACATCGGATAACTAGCTAATGGAACACGCATGACAACAAGGCTAACAACGAGCAAGGATCAGCTACTTACCGAGCCAAAGCAGTTGTCCCAATGACCAGCAAAATGGTAGGGTTCCGCAGAACGACAGCCTTCACATGTGAATAGAGGGATAGTGCATCAGTAAAACCTGCACAGCTCTGGGAGGTCTGGACCAGACCCGTCCCAGACTTTTCAGACGGTATTCAGATGTTTCAGCTCTGATTGACGCCCAGACGTTCAAGACCTACGTTCAGAACATTGGGCGCTTCAGTCTTTCGCCGCTTTCTCTGTTCTCTTTCTGAGCTTTCACTCGCCTCTCCCTTCCACTGGCCTCAATATCGCTTTGTATTCAAGCTAGCGACCTACCAGGCTCGACTAGAACGACTCATTGATGCCAGCACCTCCCCGGTGAGCTAGTACTTGTGAGCGTATCCCCTATTGTGCCGCAGCCCTCCGTCCCCGTCCTCTCAGCCCGTTTTCTTTATTTTCGAGTCGAATATACCTCTATTTGAGGCCCAAGTACCTGTAGATAGCATGTCAGATCTTTTGATATCAAGCGTAGCAGTCTATTCCACTCCCGGGGTGTGAACACGATATTCCGAGTCCGAAGGGTCTGGATGGTCTGGATCAGTGGCTGTCCAGTGCATCCAGATCTTCAGACATTGTCGGTTTTACTGATGTGTCTTGAAGAAAACCAGTGTTATCATACAGGATACGAGATGCGGATGATGCAAGTGCCGCCGCGGTCCACGAGTAGGTATCGGTTAGACTGGCGAGAGGGAAGGCCTGAGTAGCGGGGTCAAGAGCATCCTCGACCCTCATTGGGAGGAACAGGCTATCGCTACTAGAGATCATGGTAAGCTGTCAATGGTCTGTCATCAGTCGCTGACAGACGTTTTTATATACAAAGAACTTTATATCCCCTCCACTGTACCCATCGCTAAGAAAGAACTTCGCTTGTCAGGCTGTAAGGCGGCATGCACCAATGCACGGTGAGGCGTGCCGCCCGAGTTGCGAATAGATGTTCGGCAGAGACAGGCTGCTGGTAGACTTGAAACGAAGTGGAGGATGCCCGAGTCGCAACGTCGGGAAAATAAATAACTGCGTGTTTGGAGTGGATATGGGTCAAGCGATAGGGTGAGGTTGTTGCATGAGATAAAAACCACGTAAGCGATGTGGTTTCGTGAGTCCACTTCGGCGCAAGCGGGTGCCTGACTTACCGAGTTGAACACTCCAGAGTCCTCAGTTCTTGGGTGTTGCTGCTGCTTGTACTTGGTGATAACCGTCAGTACCATCACACGTGGGCTGACGGAACACGTTGAGGCCAGGAACTGTGCTTGGAGCTGTGCACGGTACCGAGATACTCATCGTGACGAGTGCGTTCTCACTTGTTGACCGAAGGATGTGGGAACATCCCTGCTCCAGCATCGGACCTGATAATCTGCAAGTCAGCCTCCATTGTCATTATTTCTGACCACCGTCGGGTGGAAATGAAACGTCGGTGGCCGAAGGTTTCCGCAGACTTTCACCATGTTGCGCAAGTTGGTGGTTCGATATCTGAGGCACCGCATGCTTTCCAATTCAGTACCACACACAACATCAATGCCGTGATATCCGAAGGACATAGAATGGTAATGCAAGAGCCTGAGGCTCAACTTTGAAGAATGTTACGACAGGTTACGACATGATATCTGCAAGCCTGACCGCTTCTTGCACAAACTCTCAACAGATGATGAGATGAGGCTTTCGTCTCCATCCCATGGCGTTTCAGATCACTGACGGACGTTCTGTTCAGAAGCACCATAGAAGTATGGGAGCAAAACTTTACCTTGGTGTACGGCCGCGGCTATCCTTGAGCTCCAACAAGCTACTATTGAACGCATGAAATTATGGCGCGGCAATACCAATTCGGAATACTTACATCGAGGAGAATTGTTAGTTGGATTTGACGATGATGCCAACTGTGGGCTGGAGGCTTCCCTTCGAGACGTGCTGCACGTCGACAAGCACAAGGTTTTCTAGTGCAATGTCTACGCCGCGATGCTTGAGGGGATCGTGGTTGCCCGCCTGAAGTTTCACCTGTAGAATGCCACCTGATTAACCATTTCGAAATGGGCGAGAGTGACTGAATGTTTACCAAGAAGGTTTGAAGTTCTTGAGCCACGACGCTTGCCAATTTGCCACGCGTTAGCACCCTAGAGTCTGTCCGCTGAATGTGTACCTGGCGATGATACCGAGGTCTTCCAGAAAACTGTCAAAAAGCTCAGCATAAGCTGCCTTACGCGATAGGCTCTCAGAGCTCCCACTAGTGTGACATACGCAGAATGTAATGGAGAGCTTCGTTGCCACCGGAACGACGGCAGGCCATGCCGGGAAGTCCGCATCTGAGAGGTCATGATACTCTCTCTTGTAGGTGCTGTTAAGACTGAAGCCGTGGTATTGGATGGGAGGAATGATATGCGCCGCACGGCGGCCCATCCTGTAAGGATCTTGATAGATTATCTGTTAGAAGTACAGTCAGGGATACACAAGCACTCCGGACACCTCGCAGACTGACCTCATAGCCCCTCTCATCCAAATCCAATGCAGGGCCGTCTCCAGCTGTGATTTCTCGTGTTGTCTCCTCATGACCAGATGGAAGATGCGAGGAATGCCAGCGTTCATCAAAACCATTGGCATCAGCTTCGGCGACAATAGGTCTCTAGAACGTAAAGTACAGCTCAGACACCTTCGAGACTTGACACAGATTTAGCAGAAGTAAACTCACCAACCATTGATCCGCCTCTGCGACGAGCGATGAGTGCATATCAGAGTATACATGAGGATCAAAAACACTCAGCTACATAGTCATAGAAGGGGGATGAGCGCAATGCTAATCATTGACAAGCTGAAATTAGACGTACTGGATCAAAGAGGTCCGTATCCCATTGATGACTGGCACGTTCAGTTGGGTATACAGACTCCACCACGTTCACAGACCAAGGGGCAAGTGAGAGTATCGGGAGCCAGTCAGTGTTTGATGGAACAACAGAATATGACGGGGCATAGTCGGAGTGGCGCTCGGGAGAGGGATCCTGCATAGAGTAAGTGGAAGACGTTGGATAGTCGTATGTGTTTTGTGCTCACAAGGGACTGGGTGCTCGCCGGCAGACTACTTTATACCCATGTCAAATATCCTATTGATTACATGCGTTCGCCATGAAAAGGCAATAGCCTCCATCAACGACCCAAAGCGGCAGCAGAGGGAAAATTGCTTACTGCTATGGATTGCGTGTAGTCTCCGTTGCTGACCACATATGGTCGGTGGATAAATTGTGTATATGGATTGGGCGGTAGAAGAACGCGAACATATATTGCTGCCCACCACGGTAAACGGATGGTGAGACAGAGGACACAGGCATCCTATTCGAACTTGCAGTGCAGTCCAACCGCTGAGTCCCCTTACACAGGCCCTTCCACCGATTTCACACACGCACTGAAAAAGGGAAACACATGCTGAAAGGAATACCGCTCGAGGCAAAGAACCACAATCAGGTCCTGGCAATCGGTCCGGGCCCCATTCGCCAATCAACCAAGGGTCCCAGGCAACACAATCCAACTACAATCCGCGAAGCTTCGAAGCAGTGCCGATTGCCAATTGTCGGACCTTCAGACTTCGAAACGACGCAATTCACTGCAAGTAGTCGCGGGTGATTGCTCGATTGCCAATCGCCAAGGACCTGAACAGACCTGAGCACCCAATCCGAGGCGCAGTCGGCCGCCGCTCTTCAAAAAAGCAGCCGGGGTCTAAACCACTCCCATCTTAGGGGGTCTAGAAAAGGATAGCTGCTATCTGTCGAGCGTGCGCGCGATCTATTCAACACGCTCGGAAGGTGGCAGAGGGAGGATAAACCCTGGACCGGCGATGGTGCAAACTTTCATGTCCAGCAGTCTCAAAAGGAAGGCGGAAGTGGAAGCCTGTGTGACTTAAAACGGGACGCACCAAGCTGGGGCACGTTCCGACGACAAAGGGACATATTACAGCGCATCTGGAAGGTTCAGTTCGCTTCTCGCCTCCACATTGGATATGTTTCTGCTGTTTCAGCATATATGCGAGCCGTCCTTCTCAGTGCACTAGCAGATTCCCATGCCGTTGCCCCGGGCAGGGATATTTCAAGCTAACAGCTTGTGTCTACCAATATTAATTAATAATCTACGCCTCAGACGCAGCAATGTCTATCCAGAAGGCGAAAGGGTAACATTGATACTTGAAACAGAGTAAAGGACCGCGAAGTATGTTGAGCTCCGATACGATACCAACCTAAGTAAGTACAACTCAAACCCTATAACCCACATCGACTAAGCTGTCGCCCGCCCTCAATGTACTATCATCTTCTAGAAAATGTAAGTATGAATGGCTGAGCACTGTGCAAAAGCAACAGCGTCGGGGCCCGGGACTATCTAGAGGATATAGCCTGTTGAAGTTCTGAATGGCTTCAACCTTACACGGGTCGTCATGCACGTGTGGAGCTTCGCTGCAGAGATTGTGTGGACGTACTTCAGTGGGTCCAAACGTTCCCGTCTCAAGCTCGCACACATGCACAACCTTGTACTTGTTCATTAGCCAACCTACCCCTTTTGTCCCGCAAGCATCCGACTAATCGCCTGATCTCCCGACACGAGCATATACTCAGGCATGGCCATCCCTCCGATCTCTGAAACCCGTATCTCAACTTCAAGCACGTATATAACGCTATAAATGGCATGAGTGACTCACCTTTTATTGAAGTTGCATGCCCATGAATGGCATGGTGCAGGGTGAGACTATTGGACCGCAGAGTAATCAGCGTCAGGGAAAACCAAGGGTATCAGAAACCCCCAAGGGTTTTGAAGGGTGTTAACCAAGGGTAAGGGTGGAGGGTAGGCTTTACCTGACCCCTGTTAAAACCCTTACCCTTGCCAAGGGTTGAAGGGTATTTGAAGAGTACTACAAGGGTGTCAATATACAGATATATGTACATATAATAGAGTGATAAGTTGTAGTTTTAGAGTGCAATACTGCTTGCTTTTATCTTATATAGTTGTATATAGCAGCTTAAAGTGTATATAATGAAGATTAGAGCTGACAAAGGCTTATTAGGACCAAAAACCCTCAAGGGTCAAGGGTAAGGGTATGTAAAAGTAAGGGTAGAGGGTCACAAGGTTAACACCCTTGACAAAACCCTTACCCTTGTCAAGGGTCAAAGGTTTTTGAAGGGTAGGGTGGAGGGTCAGCCTCTCATACCCAAGGGTACACCCCTGCTTTTTACTGATCAGCGTTGCTTGTTACACCCCATGGTCGCATAGCTCCCTATTCCCGCAGCGACGGGCTTCCGCTTGGAGAATAGCGAGGGAGAAACATGGTCCAACTCGGAGTCAACGTGGCGGCGAAATGTAGTGGCAGACACGTGAGTATATACTCACCTGAGGGCCCGTAGGAAAGACAGCTCAGAGCTGCCTCGGAAGAAATTCTCAGAGCGAAAGTTTTCAAGAGAAAGCCAGCGAAGAGAAATAAGATAGCGGGGTGGGCGTCGCGATCGTGGTGGACCATGGCCGGATGCGGCAGAGGCTTGACCCTTGCATGCATCGCCTGCCAGTCTATTCGGCGCCAAAGCAAGGAAAAGCACCGCATACATAAGCGCTTCAGCCACGTCTAGAGTCGTACTTACCGCCTTTATGTTATGCTCTAGCCTTAGAATACAGCTGGTTGCAAAACGATAGGCCCCTCGAACGCCCATTACGCGGATGGCGGACATCAAAATTCGGGCTCCGGACGATGATGTCGGGGGGGGGGGGCGCTCGCTTTCCGGAAGTCGTACCAGGTCGTACCATGCATCCTCGCGAGTTGCGACGCTCCCTTCCGCCCCCGACGCTCCCTACACACCGACCCACGGACATCCTCGCCTAGAGCCCAAATTTCGACGTCCGCCGTTGGTCCGCTGTACGTGTAATGGGCGCCCGAGGGGCCTATCGTTCTGCAACCAGCTGTAAGAGATTGGGACCAAAACTATACGTGTAAGAATGGTGAATCGGGGACCCGCAAACATGACCGGAACGGGAGCCTGAGGTGGTCGGTAGGAGGTCGGTAACTGTCGGAGTTGTCCGTCGTCTCGGCATCTCAGGCGTCGGGTGAGTGATCGCTCCTGCGTCTGCCGAAAATTGCCTTTTTCGGATTAAAAACCTTGCTTTTCTATAGAAGATACACCAGGGATAGACTGTATGAAATCTTGCCCTAAATGCGATGAGCAATTCTACAATTTTTATGATGTCCTCGTGCCTTGGTACCTCATCGACACGCACGGTGCCACCACCTCTTTACGCCTAAACGTCTAACTGCTCCCGATCTTCCGACTCCACAAGGATCTTCAAGAGGCGCTAGTGATGGAAGGCTTGTTCGTGCATCGCATGGTGCGTGACCAGGCCATTCCTATGAGACAACTGGTGTCGAGTGAGGTTTGGATTGACCCCGGCATTCTCCCGGTCACAATCTGCGTTGAAAGCGGCGTATGGTCGGATTGTAGACAGCAGAGCCGGTGGGGGTAATGATCACGACGGCATTGGGTCCGACACCGCCGCTGGCCTCCATCCAGTAGCCAGGGGGACAGAACGCGTTGAATCCTTGAATGAGAGTGGGGTGGCAATGAAAGAGCTCTGAGACCCTTTCCATGACTCCCAGATGGCCGATACTAGCCAAAAATTGGAGTGAGTGATAGCACAAGCAGGGTGACGGGCGCAGACGGAATGCGAATGGAGAGCCACACGCCACGATAACCCGTATCCCAGGGTACAAACTGGAGACAGGCATGAAGTGAGACTCACAGCTGAAACTTGAAGTCCTTCATGATGTTCAGAAACTCGTCGTACACCTCCGGTTGCTCTGCGAACTGCAACTTGACCGAGTCCACGAAGCTAAGCGCATCGCTCACATTGAGGAGACCGTCTCTTCGGCCTTGTTGCAGAGGAGATCCCGCAGAGGCAGGCACATGGATGTCTTCGGGGTCGATCGAGGTCGGACTGTCGCTGGGTTGGCTCGGTGGTTTGGTGACCACTGTGGGCTGCAAGGGAGACCGTGGAGAGGCAACGGGGTGTGTCCGTGTAAGAGCGGAAGTAGCACGAGTGGTGGTCATTGACCCTGCCTATATGCGACTTTTCTCGGTGATTGTGGAGATCTGAAAAGGAAAATAATAATTAAGATGTTCCTGAGGTCGATGTGACGAGGAGCACGCACCTGGTACGCTCAGCGGTCACCCTCGAGAAGCCTGAAGTTCAACTGCATCTTCTTGGCGATCCGTGCTTGCTTTATATACAGCACTTGGAGCTGCCGCCATAAAAGAAGAACATAAAGCGTGGTTTATCATGGTCAGCAAAGAAGGCAAGAACAAGCAGAAAGACCGTTCTCGAGGACAAAAGTGTAGTTGAAGCAGACCCCGGAAAGACCAATCCCGCGATAGCTGCGGGCTGGCCTGGGTCCGGCGCTTGCATCTCGGACTTCACCGACCGAGTCGATGAACCATGCCGATGTCTTGGTGGTCCCTGGTGGTCCTCGGCGAATATTGTGGATATAAAAGTCTAGCAGCTGACCATCCTTTTCGTGCGCTCTCTCAGAACTTTTGACCGAGGCAGCGAGACCATGCCAGTGGTGACGAGAAGTAGTGTCGGCTTGGGCGCCTGTATCCTCCAGACCAACAACCAACAGACTAGACGCGCGGTGTTGCTTTGCTTTTCGAACACACCAATAGACACCAATACCGGCGATCGCCAAACAGTCGAATATTCATTCATACAGGGCGTTCGACAAATGGTCATTCTTCTCAGCCAAGATCCACCAGCCTGAGCCGGACCGCACGGCACACCGGACAACACTACGGAGCTGAGGATGTATTCCGTCTCAATGTCTGCGTCGAGCACGGTACTCCGAACCCTTCCCAACAACACCAGGATCCTCAGCCATCCATTACTTGGCCATGACAAACCCGTCGCCGACGGTCCCTCAGCGTAGGTCCCGGCAGAGTCTGCACTCCACGCACTGCCTTAGTCGCTACCATAGCCACAGCCACCAGAGCTCAGCGCAACGAAGGGGCTAGTACACTTGCCCGTGCTGAAGCCACAGCAGTTCGACGAGCATTCAGAGTCCTGGAGGCAGACGCCGCCGATGTACTGGTTCCCGCTGCGAGCGACCAGAGCCTCGGTCTCGGTGCTCCCCTCGGCCGCGGCTTCTGCACGGGGAAGAGACGCCGCAGCGGCGACTGGAAGAACAAACGGGCCGGTCAGTCAGGTACTCGCCTTAAGGTGCCCAGAGAGGGGCGACCCACAGTTGACGAGCGCGAAGGCGACGACCACGGAGAAACAGAAACGCATGTTCGCAGAGAGCGTGGGGGTCCTGGCAAGTGGGCAGGACCGGGTGAGCGACGCTTCCTTGCCGATGCTGTATGTGACAAAATACGTACGTTTAAGGATGAAAGTCGTTAACGAAGTCGTTAGGAAAGGGGGAGCAGCAGGCAAGAGACTTCACACAACCTGTGTGAGTGAAAAGGCGGGTCGAAGAAGGGGAATGAAGTCGATGCCTCCATCTTGCTCGTCTTATAAGTATGAGTATGCAGAACCAGTACAGTAGACCACGAGCTTAATTGATGGGGAGGGAGGGAGAATGCGGAGCGCAGTGCTGATGTTAATAGTGACCACTAAAGGCTTGGCAATGGAAAACCAGGACCTACATCGAGACAAGACCTCACTTCGACGGCGCAGCTTCGGTAAGTGCAAACACACGTACGGGATCTTCCAGAGCAATGATGGTGATGATAACAACATACTACTCGTCCGTTGGACAAATAGTCGACAACGTCGCCGCAAATCGTGTGTTTACACAAACAGGGAGTGAGATGTTTTGGGACTTTGACCTATAAAATATCCTTGTTGATCTACTGGAGGGTGGATGATTAGCGTAGGGTTTGTTCCCGGGACTCTGCAAGTCCGTCTGGGTCCCATAGGAAGGGTATATCCTCTACAAACGATGCAAGCGTCAGGACTATCAAGTTGAACATGCAATCAGATTGAAAGCAGCGTACTATGTCCAAGAGTATCCATCAGCCGTACCTGTAGTACGTTATGCAAGATGGGCAGGCGAGCTAAGATTTGTTCGGTCCACCACTGAGCGACGGGCCCGCAGTTGTCCTCCCAAAACCAAAGGAAGAAGAGCTCAAGCGAGGGGAAGCATTTCTGCATCTCCGCCCCGCACAAGATGTCGAGGAGGCCATGACGGGTGATACCATAAGTCCTCTGCATCCTTCCAGACCTATGTAGGTCGATCATCGGGTTCAGCGATACGCGGAGCTCCCGAAGCTGCGGGCCAGGTGTTATGTGGGGGAGTATCTGGAGCACAGTGGTGAGTACGTCGCTTGGTTTGTGACGTTCATGGGTCTCTTGGATGGTAGTCGTAATGTCCAGAGTCCGAAGTTGTCGGAAATCGCTGACACATTCAAGAAAGCTCCCTGTCGCTCGTCAGTTTACCCCATGTTGACGTAGGCAACAGAGACGTGCTTACGAGATATAGCCATGTCTCCTTTGATCATGAGTATGAGTTGGGTCACTGAGTGTCCGAAACATCCTCGAGGAAAGAAGTTCTCTGTGCAAAGCAAGGGGGAGGCGGACTTACTTCCAGTCAACGACATGTATAATCAAACGTCTGAAAATGAAGGAAGAGAGTACGCACAGGCGATTGTATGATAAGATGCTTCAAGTCGTGGCAGGACTCCGGTGTGCGTTTGGGAGGAAGACTTTCAACACGCTCGGCCCCGGAGAGTGGAGGGGGAGAGAGCCAGTCGAGCAGCGTGAGAGAGCTGAGCCGAGGTAGGGACCAGATGACGTGGAGGGTCTCCTCAGCGGAGAGCCCAGCGATCCTGAGCACTAGTTCCTTGAGTCCTCGATATTCCGAGACGAATTTGGGGTAACCTGGTGGATAGTGCGCGCTCCAACTGACATCCACGCGAAGACGGCGGCAGTTCGGAACCAGCTGAGGAAGCGGAGAACGCGCAAACGGGACGTGCTCGTTGTCATAGACGTGAATCCCTATCACGAGGTCACCAAGGTGTGGTTGTTCTGTCAGGAGGCGTAAAAGGAGGTCGACATGATCGGGCGTGCCAAGGCGGACTTCACGAAGCAGATTTCGGCGACTGCGAGGGAGCCATGCCCTGCAGACGAGGGCGCAGGCCCGCAGAGTCTGGTAATATCTTCTGCCCCATTTAAGATCGGTATCCAGTTGACAGTGGTCTATGATCTCTTCCCAGAGGTCGACGGGGACTCGGAGGAGGACATCGATATCGACACTGTTAGTATTCAGTTCCATGTACCAGGCGACCTTGAGATGTTGGGGTCAGCTTTCTGCCTCTTATGTCTGACAAAACGGACGAGCCTTCAAGAATAAATTTGGGCCTTTCGGTAGACGTTGAAACTTCGAGATGAGAGGAGGAACCAGATCTGGAGAAGGAGTGGCGAGGGCAACGGAAAGGCGCCTATGCAGGGCGTCGAAAGGCGCTTATCTACGGCTACGTAAACATCGACTCCGACTTAGACGGACTGCAGTGGCCTTGCGCCTTCAAGTTCAGAAGCTGAAGCACCAGCCTCCTCCTTCCTCTACGCCCCGCAGGGCTCTGCCTCTGCTTGCCTCGTTTTCTTGTACAATATCTCCCGCCGCTTGGCTTGAAACTCCTGGCTAAAACTCTTCTTTCCTGCTCGCTCAGCTACTCGCTCGAACTTCTTCGGGATCCGCACAAGCACAGCTCACCGCGATGAGGTTCACCAAACCGTCATGGGTCATGCACAAAGGTCAGTTTAGCCCTCTGCCAGAGTCATATCCACTGCATTCCGACACGTCCGGCACCCAGATTCCGCTATGCGCGCGGACGACAAGCGCGTCTCCATCTTCTCCTGCCATGTCCACCCCGACGGCTCGCGAATCGCCACCGGCGGCCTCGACGCGAAAGTGCGCATCTGGAGCACAAAACCCATCCTAAACCATGCGGCCGAACTGTCTGGGCGGCCTCCGAAGTCCCTCAGTACCCTCAGCATGCACACAGGCCCGGTCCTCGTCGTGCGATGGGCGCAATCCGGTCGGTGGCTCGCGAGCGGGAGTGACGATGAGATTGTGATGATATGGGATTTGGATCCGTAAGTGGCATAAATTGGTTTGAGGTCAGGCGAGGGTGTTTGCTGAGCGAAATGTTTGGGTGGTGGCGCGCAGGTCGGCAAGGGGGAAAGTGTGGGGCTCGGACGAGGTCAATGTTGAGGGGTGGAAACCGCTGAAGCGGCTTGTGGGCCATGAGAGTGGTGAGTCGCTATATGCGCATCGTCCGGTGGAGCAATATTCATTATGCGACTCTTCAGACGTTACGGACGTTGCATGGTCTCCCGGAGACAGGTACCTGGCATCCGTTGGATTGGATTCCGCAGTACTCGTCTGGTGCGGGTATACCCTAGGTACGTGGTTCTTATCATATAGCGCCACGTTGCATTGCGAACATGCTTCGCAGAACGACTACGTAAAATCGACCAACACCAAGGTTTCGTCAAGGGCGTATGTTGGGATCCTGTCGGAGAGTTCCTGGCAACAGGCTCCGATGACAGGTCCGTTCGAATATGGCGCACATCTGATTGGGAGCTGGAGGCGGAGGTCAAGAAACCCTTTGATCACTCTCCTGGAACGTTCTTCCGACGACTGAGGTCAGCATGCTTCAGAGTGTGCCCGCATCTTTCCTAACGTTCTAGTAGTTGGTCCCCAGACGGCGCACACATCACCGCCTCAAACGCAACGAACAACGAAGGCTATGTCTTCATTGCAGCGGTCATTGCGCGAAATTCATGGACTTCCGAGATCAGCTTGGTCGGTCACGAGAACACCGTGGAAGTTGCGGTGAGTAGTTCAAACCATCCGATGCATGTTAGAGGCTAAGCAGCGGGTAACAGGCCTACAACCCTCACATTTTCCTGCGCGATATAGCTCAACCCGTAACGGCGCACAATATTTGCTCGGTTGTTGCCCTCGGCGCAGACGACCGAGCAGTTTCTGTCTGGCAAACCAAGGCACCTCGACCGCTCGTTGTTGCCAAGGATGTTTTCGAACGGCAGATCATGGACCTCAGTTGGTAAGTTCAGATGAGTCGATATATGCGTCTTTATGCTAACACACGACGTAGGTCCCAAGACGGACTCACGCTCTACGCTGTCTCCTCGGACGGTACAATGGCTGTGTTCAGCTTCGATTCCAATGAGATGGATGGCATAGCTCCTTCGTCAGCCCAGGAGCAGTACCTCAAACGCTTCGGCTTCGTGGCTCCTCCCCTCCCCGATGGCTACTCGCACTCATCAGCTGCCGAACCCGTCAAAGCACAACAAACCAACCACATCACCCCACCTCCCTCTCCGGCGCGCGCGCAGTCGCAGGACTTCGGTGGCGCAGCGAACGCCGCGCCTGGTGGGGAGCAGGTCCACACGCTCGTCGCGAAACGCAAGCCGAAGAAGCGCATACAACCCACGTTCGCCGGGTCTCTCTCCGGGCAGGTCCCGTCATCGTCGGTCAACGGCATCAAACCCATCTCCAGCGCGCGCGTCTTCCAGGAGTCTTCGACAATCCCGATATCCGTGCCGTCGACATCGGCCCTGCCCCTCTCTGTCTCGCAGCCGTTCGGGCTTGGGCTCGGCTTAAATACCGGGGAAAGCGACTTCGCGATGGACATCGACGGGGAGGTGCGCATCAGCTCGCTCGACACGGGCGGGCAGAACGGGAAGGGCAAGAGGAAGGCGGGCGAGGACTTCGACGACCGGCTGGCGAGCAAGGCGCGCACGCTTGGGGGCGATCGGGTGAGGGAGACGGCCGTCGTCAAGCCGATCTCGAGCAGGGCTGCGCCTGTGGTTGGCGGGGTGTGGGCGGAGGGGTCGGCTTTGGTTGGGAGGCTGGAGCCGCCGCAGCTGGTTACGTATCTGAAGGCGACTATCGAGGGGAGCGAGGATGTGTTCGAAGCGAGGAATGCCGAAGGCGATGGTGTGTGGGGTAATAGTCCATACGTGGTGAGGAAAGCTGACGGAGTCTTTGCAGAACCGAACGAGGTACTGTATGTGAGCGGGAAGCAAACGCAGTGGCTCGACTACCTGCCGTCGCCGATTCTAGCCGTCACTGCTACACCTACGTTCTGCGCAGTTGCGATGCAGGACGGAACTCTCAATATTTATTCGCATACAGGCAGGAGGTAAGCCGTATTATTCTTCTAGGTTGGCGCGATGCTGACCAATCCTAGGTTGATGCCGGCGTTAGCAATAGGGTCTCAATGTTGCGCGCTGGCTAGTGCCAGGCATATGCTTATGCTGCTGACCGTCTCCGGGCAACTGTACGTCTGGGACGTGAAGAAGCAGGCAGCCAAGTTCCCCCCGACCTCCGTCTCGGCCATCCTTGGATCCTCCCCGAACCTCACCGTCATCACGGCGACCGTCCGCCCGAACGGCGCGCCAGTCATCCAGCTCTCCGACGGTGTTGCACACTCGTACGACTCCTCGCTCTGCGCATGGACGAAGCTCAGCGAGCCATGGTGGTCTGAAGGCTCCGACGCGTGGCAGGGCCGCCAACGATCGAACAACCTCGGGACCCGTGGTCCGATCGCGGTGCTCGAGAACGCGATTAGCGAGCGGTTGTCGATCGATGACGGGCGCGCGGAGAAGGTGCGGCCGACGTGGTGGAGCGCGGCACTCACACTGGGCCACCTGGAGAGCAAGCTGCACGCCGCAAAGGCACTTGACAGCCCGGCGGAGTACAAGCAGGCGCTGCTGCTGTACGCGAAGAGGATCGCGGACGAGGGCTTCAGGGGAAAAGCGGAAGACCTGGTGAAGGAGCTGTTTGGGCCGGTATACTGGTGCGTGGCCTTTCTGCGTTTTGCGTGAGACTGCTTGCTGAAGAGACGATAATAGGAGGCCCGGTCGTGAGGATGCGTGGTGTCCGACGATGCTCGGTATGCCTAAGCGCGACCTCTTGAAGGAGGTGTTGAACATCTTTGGTGCGCTTCTCTGTCTGGTCACACGTGTAATAGTATTTCTAACGTCATGTTCTTTCAGTCCGGAGCAAGACGCTGACGAAGCTCGCGCAAGACTGGCAAGAGACGCTGAAGAAATCCCAGGTTGACGATTGATTCTACCGTTCCTTTCTGTGACTACCCTTGGATTTGTTCTCATTGCTTTGCTCTCTGTATATGTGTACTACGTGTTTAATTTGCTCATAATGTTATCCAATGTGTTCTTTGTTCGTGTACAATGCAGTCCTGGGAGGCACAGTCGGGAGAGCCAAGTAGACGCCGATGGGAGGAACAATAAGGGTCACAAGCGCCTTCCTATTGTGGATGAGCGTGCGAGGTGTGACATGAGAGCGTCATGAAGGCGCGGACGGTCCGCCCTCAGCACGACGTCACTTGTTTCTCCGCTCCTACTGCTTCCCCTCCTCCCCTGGCTTGCACTCGAGCAGACGTGTCATGTAGCATGAAGAATAATCTGCTGGCAGGGTATGTGTCTATCAGGCTTTCAGTTTACCGAGATACTCATGGTAGGTACAGGTTTCTCTGGATCCTACTTTTTGTGCAACTAGTGCACTCCCAACCTCCCACCAACCCCGCCAATGGACGTAATGGGACCAACCTGATGTGTCTACCCTTCGGGACATGCGAGCCTTGTCCGGAAGATGCTGTACGTCTCCGTTCCTCCCTTCTCGACGCGTCAAGCCCACCTTTCCCCCTCCCAGCTTCACGAACCATTTTGCCAGCCATTTGGCAACCGACGCCTCATGCATTGCGTTCCTGCACCTACCTCCACCTCCGGCGTCCCTACAGCCCCCACCACACACATTCATCCCCCAACGGCGACCATTCGTGGCGAAATCCCTGCATGGGAGTCCTGCGGGCGCATAGTCGAGCAAGAGCGCGCGGACTTCTACGAGTTCCTCGCCTGCAACCTCTTTATCACCATCTTGGCTATCATTATCCTACTCGCGCGGTCGAAGCGACTCCAGGCGGTTCAGGCGCGGCAGCTTGCAGCTCGAATAGGGCTGGTCAGGCCGGTACCGGGTGGATGGACTAGTAGTTGACGCGGAGTGTTGTATTGGAACCAGATTGGATAGACATTTCGGTGAGTTTAGCCTCCCTTCCATGCTTTACACGCGCGTCTGACGGCTTGCAGCATTGTATACATACTCATAGTTGTTAGACGTTCTCTACACCATTGCAATCGCTATCCTGCTATCGCAAGTTTCTCGTCTGCCGAGCGAAGGCGTACAGCGGTTTTATCCGTGCCGCCCCCTCCCTTTACTCCGACGCTGCGTTTCCGGCATGTCATTTGGGATATGACCCATCAAGTATGACAAGAAGGTACCTACTGAATCCCTGTCGAAGACCTCACATGCCCGTAGGTTCGGCCAAACCCCTCGCACGGAACGTGAGGTCTTGGTCGAGACTACACATGCCCGAACACACGTACACGCGTCGCCATATATATGGAATGGGATATTCGTCTTTCCTCGGGTTTAATTGGAAAGCTATGAGAGCAGTCCCTCTTTCCCGGGTAGTCTTCCCATCATGTCCGGAGCCTCTTGCTACATCCCTGTCAATTGCTACCGAGGGGGGCCGTCGTACCACATCCTACGTCGGCGGGGCTACTACTTAAGCCCACAGCGTCCCCACAGGGCCTCTTCCTGGGTTACCGAGACGCAACATTGCTCTCAACGCCCTTCAAACGACTATGCGGGACGGTGCTGCCATTGTTGCTGCCGTGATCGTCTTCGCGGCGACCATCGACGTCGCCTGGGCGGTGGCAGGTGTATCCACTTTCAACGACGTGCGTATGCTCTCACGAATCTTACCATGGCGTCAATCCCTACCGGTAACTGACTGTATCGCAGTTTTCCACCCAGAGTACAGTCGCGTGTTCTGGTAGGCCCCTCTCTCGTTGATCGCGAGCTCGCGTAGGCTTAACAAGATCCAGGTTTCCCGCCGACAAACAGTCAGGGAAATGCGATCTTCGCCGCTGCGATGAGCGACTTATCCCCGCTCTGGGTGGGAGCGAGGTGTGAGGGCACGATGGACGCGAGCAAGTGCAATGGCCAAGGATCGTGTGTCAATTGCGTCGGGCGTGAGTCTTTTCATTCGGAAGTTCGCGCGCGATTGTCGAGTCTCTGAAGGATGTTCACTTCGCAGCCGCCTGTCCGGATGAAGAGCTTTGCGGAACGGTGCGTTGTACGTTTGCTAGGACTGATCAGAGTGGCGGGGCTGACGATTTCCGGATTCTAGTGCTTCAACGTCAGATGTATGTCTCGCATCCACGGATACCTCGTTCTGAAATTTGGATGCTGACGTCCAGGCAGGTACTGGCTCGCTGGACGGTGAAGTGAATGGCGCGTGCACGAACAACGTCATCAAGGTCAAGATCGTGGATGCGTGCGTACTCCGTTCTCTCATGCTTCTCCGGACCAGATATATTCTAGCTTCCCGCAGTTGCCCTGCCACACATCCGGCGAACTACTGCAAGATCCCAGAGTTCGGAGGCGTGAGTATTTGGCTTGCGATTTTCTCGATGGCATTGTGTAGTTTGTTAACACGTACGCCGTTCTGGGGGCAGAGCATACGTCCTATCGAGGCCTGTGAACAACCTAACGTTAACGCGATGGACATTGCTGTCACTGCGCGCAGTTCGCTGTCGACATTCGTAAGTGGCTTCGCCTCCCTCTTTGTCCCGCTCTAAACGTCTTCTATTTTGTATGCAGCAAGGAAATTTGAACATCGATATTGAGGCGACGACGTGCTGATCATGCTGGCGCAATCGATCCCGAAAGATGGCCGGCAATGTCTAACCAGCAGTTCATTCTCAGTTACGTCCGCCATAGTTGTTTCTGTCCTTATGAATGACTGTACGATATAGTGTTTTCCTAGGAACATCGTTGCAGAATACGCGTTGTGTTCTGCGCTTACGTCTTGAACATCACATGAGCACTGACCGTGACCTCGTGCAAAAGCTATACAGTACACACGCATTCAAGACATAGCCCCCGCCTCCCGCCCAAGGCGGTGCCGGCTCGTTTCTTTGATTCTGTCCTCACAGCCAATGTAGGCCCCATTGGTATTTAAGCAGTCCTAGTATTTCTCTCTTCACTCTCCACAACCACCCACCTCTTTCTACTATGCGCGGGCAAAATAGCTTACGATATCCAGTCGAGCTCTGGGAGTCTGTCATCGATTACTGCAATGACCCAGGCTTACGTCCCAGAGTTAACTATCCTGCATTACGAGCATGCGCGCTAGTCTGTCGCAACTGGCGGTCTCGCAGCCAATTCAACCTCCTCCAGGCCGTCGCCTTCTCCAAGGCCTCGCAGGTGGACCTCTTGCTCCAGACTATCGAGCTTAGGCCGCCCTTCGCGGACTGCATACACAGCATCGCGATCGACGACAACGCGGACGGGTACATCCCCTTCGCCCATCCATCGCTCCGCCGACTGCGAGCCTGCATGAAGCTAGATGTGGCTGCTGTGGACTGGACGAAGTACCCACCCACGACTTTGGACCTCATTCCTCTCTTCACTGGGATCACCGACCTTAGTCTATCCTTCGACCATCTGGCGTACTCGGCCGCGTTCCGTGTCGTATGGACGATCCCTGGCCTTCGGACCCTTGCGATAACGGGCGTCGGGAAGAAGCCCATTCGTGGGACCATTGGCGAATCGCTCGGTGCCCTAGCCCTCCGGCGGAAACCAAATGTATGCGTTGAGCTTAAGACTCTGCTCATCAACGAAGTACGTGCGTTTATGTGATATCTGCGTCTTATTCGGCTAATGCGGTGCCCAGCCCTTTCTCTCCCTCGTTGACGGCTTTCCGCCCCGCGGCGCCTTCGGAGAGGCGATCACTTGCATCCAATTGCAAGTATCTCGAAGGCATGGAATCTCAGGTGTGCCGTCCTTCCCTACGAGTTTCCTCTATTGTTGTTGATGTGGGCTCACAGAGACGATGAGAAGATTTATTTACGGCGGCCTCCCACAATTGGACTCGCTGCAGATTTCCATTTCGGAAGGACCAAGGCCAAAGGGCTACGGGCTCGGCCACACGTTCACCGGCTTGTCGTCGGTCATCCCTCGCCCCGGGGACGTTTTCCGTGGTCGCGTGCTGCACCTCTCCTTGCCTTTCGACTCGAGCTATGGCGCGTCCCGCACGGAGTTCCTCAATATCCTGCACGAGGCGCTTCTGGCTCGGGCGCAATGCGAAATAGGAAAAGAGCCCGAAACTGAAGGTGTAAGTCTCCCGTCCGGCATATCAAGGTCTTCTGGCTTATTATTCCCTGCTCCTCCCCCTTCTCAGTGCTTTCATTGCAATCACGCGTCGACGAGGTGCGTGACGCCTCTCCCTTGTGCGAGATGCCGCTCCCTTCGCCTAGAGTCGACTTGCATCCCGTGGACTAGATCCCAGAGTCAGATGCGCAAAGTGACTTGGCCCTTGGGGAGGGCGGGTTCGAGGGTCCCGCATCTCTACGAGCTGCACATGTGTATCAGCGACGACGACGCGACACACGACCACCGATGGTGGACTCACGAATTAGAGATCCGCTTTCCATTTCTCGTCTCAGTCACCACGGAGGTCAAGTTCACCAGGCTGGGGAATGGTGTGTACTTTCTACAATGGCCATCGTTCCTTATTCCGCACATTTGTTTACGATGCCTCCGCCACAGGCTCCAAAAGCTTATGGGAGCCCGACGGTCACGATACGTCGATTTGGAATTATCACGATGAATCCGAGGGGGAGGGGCGAGAAGCGACGGCCGCCGATGAAAATGAAGCCAAACGTAACGCTGAACGCGAAGCTGAGCGCGAAGCCAGACGTGCTCGCCGGAGAGAGCGCATCACGGGACGAATAGCGGAATACAGAAAGACGGCTGGGGACCCACTGCCCCAACGACTCGTAGAGTTCTCGTTCAGTCTCAGAGCGCAGCTTGCGCGTGAATTGCGTGAAAGGTCCCGGAGAAAAACTCCAGGGTCTGAGATGGCGGTTTGTACTGCAGACTAGTCTTCGTTGCCATTTGAAACTACGTCTCTGACCATGTACCGACCCAGTATATATGCATACGCCTTCAAATCGCATACATTGTTCCGTCATTTTCATTTAAACCGGATGGAAATTCTGACAAGCACATAGCTAGTGGTTTACCATTCAAGGCTCCCTGGGGCCCGCCCATAAACCGTTTCTCTAGATCTAGTCACCATCGTTTCACCCCGGCCGAATATCCAGGGCTCTACAGCCTCTAGTGCAAGGTTCAGGCCTCAGGTGGCGATGGATTGATGACGGCGGCACGCCGTTGGTCCAGGACACTCGCATCTTATCAGATAGAGACCGTCGTCGTTGCATGACGCAATCGCCGAAAAAGCTCTCCAGTTTCAGGCGATCATGCTCAGCCACCGCATGTCCATGTCAACGTCGTGAATCGAACCTCGACGCCAATGTCATCCACGATCGCGAGAGGTGCGTACCTGGGCGATTCTCCCCCGGTTCGGGGACATGGTCGCCCCGCGTTATCAGATATGATTTGAAAGCTTCTAGTTCGCGAAGCACGTCAAGAAGGGCCATGGGGTTCAAATTCTAACCTTCTTGCGTGACATTGCCCACGGCAACGCGCTGCTCTCCGCCGTCGCCACCCCGTCCTTACGAACCGCCGTGGTTTATTTCTAGGTTTGCACACTAATAGAGCACTGCAGCTACAGACGTCTCCCGTCCCTCCCGTCGGGCCACCGCCCCAGCACCCGGACGGATGGAAGTACAGCGGGCGGCACAATACGGTGCAACGCCGCAAGAGCCCCAGCACCGCTGGCTATACAGTACGTCCGCCCGGCGGGGTACCGGTGTCCAGTCACCCTGTGCGACCCGAGCCCCCTCGATCCTGATTTCCCAGCCCACGAGCACTTGGCACACACGCGAGCTCGGACACTGCTTAGATAGGCCTGGATGGGCTCTGATCTTCCGACATATGCCCAGCGGGACCGAGCAAATTTTGCGCCCACCCCTACGCTTTCCGGCAACTGGCGAGCCAGACTCGCCCGGTATTCAATCGCGCGCGCAATACCCAACGCCCCTCGACATGCGGCAACATCCTCTCACACTACCGCATTGCACGGTGCGGCTTGGCCAACGCCCCTCTCCCTCCGCACGGGCCTCCCGCACTGCTATCTTCTGGGTCCGAAGGGCGTATGTGCGGTCCGCATGCTCCCCCGGGAGCAGACCGCAATCGCGAACTTCCGACACGGCCGAGTTGCGCCCGAGAAGGACGTGCCCGCGTGCGACGTGGAGACGTATGGCGTTGAAATTGGCCATGGTATGTATGGCACGAAGACATCTCCGTCGTCCGACCCGCCCCGTCGTGCCGCGAATTCTGGATTCGGAACTGCAAGCCAACAGCTCCGTGGTCTCAAACGCCCTCGACTATCGTAATCATTCCGCACATATCCCGCGGGCGCGAGTACCCCATCGGCAACTCAGAGCAGGCGGAGTCGGAGAGTGGCTTGTGATGCGTTCACATGTTGGGTTCTGTCGCAACGAGGTCACAACTCTGTCAGTCAAGACAAGATTGGAGATCAATGATGTGGTGATTTGCCAGTTCGGACGGTCCTGGGAGCAATCTATCAGCACCTTACGCAGAGCTTCGGACGCAAGATCCGGATAACCACTCGAATAACCATCGCTCTCCAGACGGTGTCTTTGGAAGCCAGGATCGACGGATTGGCGAGCGGGTGTATGCGCATCTTTCGCTTCGCGCTTAAACTCCTTGGACCTTCGATTGATATTGACCGACTTGTCACATAGATATCGACGTCGGTCGAATGAATAGCATAAACAGACAGTGTTGCTACAGGAATGTCGTGAAGAAACAGCCACCAATCCATCCGTACGTAGTGCCAGTCGTCGTATCGTATCGTACCGCTCAGAGCCACAGCCCGCATTTTCAAGACAGCCCCCCCCCGCTCCCACTGGCACATCTACTCTACTTCTCCGTCTCGCCGGCCTCGCGCGCCTCCTTGCGCTCGCGGCGCTTGCGGCCCATCGCGGACTCGCGGCCCATGAGCGTCGTGCGGCCCTCGCGGTACTTGTTGTACACGAGCGCGGCGATGACGGCGAGCCAGTAGAAGACGTACGCGAGCACGGAGCCGATCGTCGCCGAGTTCGTCCACCCGAAGATCGCGCTGAAGATCGTCCAGCCGTCCGAGTCGAAGTTGTTCTCCGGGTTGCAGCAGTCGAGGTGCCACACGTTGCCGCGCACGTTGAACGAGCCGGGGCCGTCTCCGCCCGAGTCGTCGACGTCCACGCCAAGCCTGTGGAGGGGGGGGAGAGGGGAATGGGCAGGTGAGCGTGGTGAAGGATGGACGGAAGGAGGGTTACGGTTACGGAGGGAGGGGGGACTTACAGGGTGTTGAAGGCGTTCTGCTGGAAGGCCCAGATAGCCTTGGAGAAGAGACCGGCGCCGATGAGGATCAGGAAGTTGGTCATGACGACCATGAAGACCGTAAGTGCTGCAGGGCGGAGATCGTTAGCCGCGGTCGTGGCAAATAGAGATGGTGGCTGAGGTACGTACTCGTCCTACTGGCGAACGCATAGATGAGGTAACCACAGACGAGGCCACAGACGAGACCGACGATGGTCGCGATAGGAATGGACGTCGCAGGCTGGCCGAGAGACACACCGCCGACGAAAATAACGGCTTCCATGCCTGGAGGGGGCGCGTGAGCGTCTCATTGAGGGCAGCAAGGATGGAGGCTCGCCTTCACGAAGCACAGTGATGAGCGGGAGGATGAACAAGACGTACTTCCCCGTCTTTGAGCCACGATCTTCGGCTGTGGACACACAGAGGTGAGCACAACCGTCGTGTTCCCGAGCAATACAATAAATTGAGTACCTTTGCCAGCGAAAGCACGCTGAAGCTTGACGCGCCATTTGGCCTTCGCGCGGTCCATTTTGAGCATACCAATACCCATGATGATGATGATGATCGAGGCAATAAGCTCGAAGATACCTGCGACGGCTCAGCGCAGAATGCAGCGGAAGGGAGGCGAGGACTTACCCTCCCAAAGCTCCCCGGACTTGGCCCACAGGTTGCTCGCCTGGGTAAACCACACGGCGATGAACGCGGCACCGATGGCGAGGGCAATGAAGAGACCGAGGAAGGCGCCGACGAAGATGTGTATGCGCATCTTGCGGAGGATGCGCTTGGTGTTCAGCTGGCCAGGCTCCTCGCTCGAGGGGAGCTCCGGCGGGGCGGGGAGGCCCTCGTTGGAGTTTGAGCTGCTGGACTTCTCGTGCGGGGCGGCATCCTTGTCCTGCTCTGGGGCGGACGTGGGTGCGGTGGGAGGGACGACGCCGGGGAGGAGGGCAGGGTCCTGGTTGATGATCTGCTCGACGAGACTGAGGAGGACGGAGATGATGATGGCGGCCTCGAGGGTCTCACGGAAGACGATGAAGAAGATGGGCACAGAGAAGACGTTCCTCGCCATGGCGCCTCGCTGGGGTTGTTGAGCGGACGGCGGACTCGGAGACCTTCAGAAAGGTGGGCAGGAGGACGGGAACGCGAAAATGCCGCAAGCGTGTACAGTTAAGTACGCGGATACGCGACCCGGAACGCGAAGGGAGGGAGGTCGGGGGAAGGGGGAGAGTGGGCCCATGTTATCTGATAATTTTTCTAGCGAGATGGTAGCTGAAACCAGAAGAGTGGATCGGGAGCTGCATGGACGAGGCCCTTCAAAATCTTATCTGATAAGCGGGTCATCAGACCGGGCGGCATTGCCGCCACTCCCAGGAACGTCTAAATTTGGCACGGGCGATTCATGGTAACGACAGCTTGAACTCGACCTTGACGTCGCCGCCCTGACCGTATTCAGTACTTTTCTCACCCCCACACCCGCATTCAGTCTAAACGAAGCTCTCCATGAGAAAAGGCGGAGGAAATATGCACTCAGCTGGCCTCGGACAAAGTTAGGAAGGCATGGGCCTCGCCGAACATGGCTCAAAAGGACCTCATGGAAGTACGCGTCTTCGCGAAGCGATGCAGGTGGAGACGAGCCCGGGGATTGGTAATCTGATAAGACAACCCAGGCTGGATCTACGCGAGGTGCGGGTGTTATCAGATAATTTTCTGATCGACGTCTTTGACCTTCCGCGCACCCAACGCACCTCCGATGCTGCTCAAGTCCGTCGTTTCGGCTCTCCTTCGTCGTCTGACCATCCCCGAAAATGCCTCACATTCATATGCCTTACCCCTCCTCTCTTCCTTCTCTCCGCCCCCCTTCATACTTTTCCCCTCTGGCCACTCCTCATCCAGCACCGCTCAGGCTCCTCCCCCGCGTGCTGTAGACCCCCTCCTTCTCTCGGCCATTAGCGGTCCATTTACGCCATGAAGTCCTCCGCGCTTGCCCTGCTTTCCGCCCTCACTCCCACTCTCGCCGCGGTCCACGAGATTTGGTGGAACATCACCTACGTCGAGAACGTCAACCCCGACGGTCTCCACCCTCGTCGCGTCATTGGTATCAACGGCACCTGGCCGTAAGTTCCGTTTTCCGACCTACACTTCGTCACGTTCTCATCTTTCCGTAAAGACCGCCGCCCATCGACGTCACCACCGATGACCTTCTTCTCGTCCACGCTACCAACTCCCTCGACCAACCCTCCTCCCTCCACCACCATGGCATGTTCTTCAACTCCACGGCCTGGATGGATGGTGCCGTTGGTGTTACCCAATGGTCCGTATTTTCCTTACCTAACTCGCGCCTTGATTTAACCATCCTCTCTACAGTGGTATCCCTTCCGGCCAGACCTTTGACTACGTGGTCCCCATAAACTCCTCCGGCCAGTGGGGGACGTACTGGGTCCATTCTCATGCCAAGGTATGTGCCTCCGGTACTGGAGCGTAACACCGAGAACTATAGTTAACCAACATTTACCATACCTAGGGTCAATATACTGATGGTCTGCGTGGCCCCGTGGTCATTCACCCACCGAAAGAAGTCCATACTTACGACGACGAGTTTACGATCGTCTTGGGAGACTGGTACCACACCGAGCAAGACCAACTTCTTAAGTCGTTTATCTCTATCGCGAACCCCGGTGGGGCCGAGCCCATTCCAGGTTCGTGTTTCTCAGGATCAGACCATCGTGGACCCGGGAGTTGATGACCGCGTCCTCGTAGACTCCGGGCTCATCTATTTTGCCCAAAACGGAACCTTCCTTCCACCCATTAGCGGCACTAACCCTGATCCTGTCACTAACAAGGTTGGGTTTAATGAAAACGCGACTCTTCCGTTCCAGGTATGCATATATGCGCCATTTATGACGGCCGAGCGCCGACTAATCACCACATTCATGCCGCGCGCGCATACAGCCCGGAAAGACGTACCGCCTGCGGATTGTTAACACCTCCGCTTTCTCTGCGTTTTTCTTCTGGATCGACGGTCATGACATGCGCATCATCGAAGTCGACGGTGTACGTACTGCTAACCCTTTTCACAAGTGTGTCCCCTCACCATGAAGCGTCCCCACAGACCGATGTCGAGGAATCGCCCGTTGACCTCGTGAACATTGCCGTTGCCCAGCGTTATTCGGTGCTTGTCACCGCGCGCAATGACACCTCGTCCAACTGGGTCATGCACGCAAACATGGACACCGATATGTTTGACACCGTCCCCCCCAACCTCGTCACCAGTACGTTCCCCCCTCTCCTCCCTTCTTTCTTTTTAGCGTTGTTAATCCAAACTCGCAGACCTCACGTCCTCTGTCACCTACTCCTCTTCGGCGTCCCTCCAGAGCCCCGGCACGATCGACGCATACCACGATGTCGACGACCTCTCGCTCGTGCCCGTCAAGGCCGTCCCACTTCCAGCTGCGGACCGGACGATCGAGCTCGAGGTCACGTTTGACACGATGGACGACGGCACAAACCACGCCATGTTCAACCTGATCACGTACAACTCGCCCATCGTGCCCGCGGTGCTCTCCGAGCTCAGCCTGGGCCAGAACGCGACCGTCGCAAGCGCGTACGGGCCGTACAGCTTCGTCGTCGACCACCTCTCCGTTTTCGACATCGTCCTCAAGAACGGAGATACGGGCAAGCATCCCTTGTGAGTTTCTCTATTTTTTTCCGCGTATATACCCAGCGACCCTTACGAGCGACGATCCGTGCGCAGCCACTTGCATGGGCACCAGTTCCAGATGGTCGGGCGGTCGACAGACTACACGTCGAGCGACCCGACGCTCAACCCCCCGCTGAACGAGAGTCAGCCGAACCCCGTCCGCCGCGACACGGTCCAGGTTCCCGGCGGCGAGTCCGTCACGCTCCGTGTCGTCGCCGACAACCCCGGCGTGTGGTTCTTCCACTGTAAGTCGTCCTCGTCCTCGTCCTCCCCCATGCTTGCGCACCGCGTTCTAATCATCCACCCCACACCCAGGCCACATTGAATGGCACTTGGAAGTCGGCCTCGCCGTGCAGTTCATCGAGGCGCCGCTCATCGCGCAGGAGCGCGCGGCGGTCCCGCAGTACGTGTACGACCAGTGCCGCGCGCTGAACCTGCCCACGTCCGGCAATGCCGCGGGCCACGCGGACGTGACGGACCTCTCGGGGCTGCCGTCGGGGCCATTCCCGCAGAACAACGGGTGGCACCCGCGCGGGATCGGCGCGATGTTCGGGTGCGTGGCGACGGCGACGCTGGGGATGGCGACGGTCGCGTGGTACGCGCTTGGGGGCCACATCTCGGAGGAGGAGATGGAGGACGAGGCCAGGGAGCACCAGGAGGCGAAGGAGAGGAGGGGGAGGCTGTTTGGGCTGATCAAGGGCAAGCGCTCGTGAGCTTAGCCGAGCGCGTGTGGGGGGTTGGGTTTGGTTTGGTTATGTTGCGTTTGTTTGCTGTGTGTACGAGTACCCGATATCCTTATGGTCAAACAAAAATATACGCGTGCTTGGTGCTCTGGAGACTGCCCTCACGGTTCATTACGAGCTACTTGCTTCTTGGACTCGCGGGTATCGCACCGTGTTGGCGAATGTTATGTCCTAACTTGTTTACATCTACGGAAAGGGCGTATTCAAGTACAAGTGAAATATTCGCATGACAACCAGGTTTTCGTGATAACCAGCTTCAAATTCCAAGAGTCAAGCGGACGGATCCGGATCACCTTCCCACATCAAGGCTGATGAGGAAGGCCTTCTCGCATACAGGGCAGGCCATACGCGTCGACAGTGCGACGACGATACAACTACATAGTGGAAGGAGCAATATTAGGGTTTCGCTCAGAATACGCTTATGAACCGGGCTATCAAAGCACCGGCACCCACCCTTTGCAGAATATGTGGCCGCACAGCGTCGTGACCGGGTCCCGACAAGGATCCTTGCGGCACGATCTGCAATGCCAGGACAACGACGCTCGTCCTGCGCTGCTGTCCGTAGTACCAGGTTCTCCGGCCGCAGATTCCGTGTCGAATGGTCTACGGGTGAGCAGCATATAGAAGTGTGCGTCAGTAGTTCCGAGTCACCGAGGCACAGGCGTGACGATGGTACTTACCGTTGCGATGGTTCGGTGTACGTAGGACTCGGAGGTGGTTCGTCATCCACAGAAGTGCCGTTTGAGATAGACGATCCGTGTTCCCGAGATCTAGCGCTGTCGCTCCGAGAAGGTCCCCGGTCGACTGATGGGGCTGAAGGGGTCGAACGCTCCCCAAGGTGATCATTTACGTCTTCCTACAGGGGCGTTAGAGATAGGACAATAGACGAGATAGCTTCATACAGGGATACTGACGGAGTCGGTCGAAACCGATGGCCAGGCCCGGGTAGCGATTGCCTCCCAGAATGCGCCCTCCGAGTCGGTGTCAGTCTCGTTGTCAACTTCACCATGGGAGCCGGTAACAGTTGTTGTGAGGCCCGGGTCCTGAGACATGCTGGGAGACGCAACGTTGGATAGGGAATCTACATCAGCTACCTGTTCTGGTGTTGTCGGCGGCGGACAAGCACTACAGTGCTTCAAAACAATCAGACTCTCGTCGCATGAGCGGACAAGGACGATGAAGCATACCAGCAGATATTCGTCTGGTCCCCTGAACGACGTCCAACATATCTTGCATGTTGGGTGCATCGGAGATATGCAGTAGTGGTCGTCCATTGTCACCGTGGACAGGAGATGGGCGTTGCAAACGTCACAAGTGTCCCTTTCCGCTAAATGCTGGAACAATGGCACCGGTAAGCCCTCCATATGGGGTAGGAAGGGGAGAAACGCACGCCTTGCAGTGCTTCAGCATCTTCAAAACCAACACCGCACGCCGCACATTTCGGATGTCTCGGTGATTCGATATAATGTTCTTCCGTGTCCAAGACAAACTCCTGGCATACCGAGCACGGATGTAACGTTGGTCTAGTCAAGTACGGGCCAGTATGGAAGACGGAGTAGTGCTGAATGGTCGAATAAGCCAAAGTAAAAATCTGGTGCTGCTGAACCAAATATAAACTCACCACGGTCAATGTGTCCCAGGACCCGAGCAGCTGGAGACAAACAGGACAACACTTGATGTTTGGTGTCGCAATTGTCCATGGCACGTCTCCAGTAACTCCTTGGTTGCTGAGCGGGACCACGGTGCTTGTCGAAACTAATGGGATGTAACTTGAAGCGGAAACTTGAATTGATGGGGTCATCCACTGGTGATTCTTCGCCTTCACATGGCAAGCGTATGCCCCTTCGCCTTTGAATACCTTTTTGCATTGCCAGCAAGTGATTTTGACTTTCGACTTCTTGGCCATGGAATCGAACACTGGGCGGAGGATTGTCAGTGCGAGACAGTACGTTTTGGTTGGGCGGACAGACCGTACCATGCCCTACCGCAGCACAAAGGACGGGCTAGCGCCTTGGGAAGGTGATCGTGAAGAACGACACGCGGACGTATCGCCAAATCCCGGCCGCAGTCCCCCGGATACACGGCACGATGCGGAGGCAAAAAACGAGACCAAACCGAAAAATGCTTTAAGAACTCTTATTCAGTAACGAAGTCCCATTCCATTCTCAAGTGCTCTCTTTCTGTCAGGCCTCCAGTGAGGTAGACAAAATGGCAGGATTGTCCTGACGAAACGACTTGGAAGTACGACAACATTGTGGCGTTGGAAACAAGGGTCCCGAGAAGGGTCCGCAAGGCGAATTCGCAATTTGGAGTCTGAGGAACGGAAGAAATAAATAAGGGACGCGGTCTACACCGACAACCCAGGCAGACGACAATTAATACGTATGTCTGGAGCATGGACGCAGTTCCTGTGTTCATTACTCTTCAGCCAGACAGCGGGTCAGGACCGCGAAAAAGCACACACCATCCCCAAAAAAGCAACCCAAAACCGTGACCCCAGTGCCTCACTCGACCTCCACATGCAACCTAAGCAGCATCATCTTCCTACACACGGGGCAGCTCCCATTTGTCACCAGCTCCTGCACAATGCACCTGCCACGACGCCCTGGAATCAGCCCATTCGTCCCTTGCACCATCCGCACATAACCGCAACAAAACACGTACCCAGTACAAAAGACGTGTCCACACATGGTCGCCATCGGCGCGACACACTCGTCCTTCAGGCAGACCCTGCAGTGCCACGAGATCGACGCAGACGCCGGCGCAGGCTTCGCGTGCGGCACCAAGCGCGCCAGCTTAGGCTTCGGGGTGAGGTTCTGTGGCGGGATGGTTCCCTCCGACGACCCCGAGTCCGTACGCAAGGCGTCCTCGTGGTCTGTGGCGACTGACGACCTGAGGGAGGAGCTGGTTCGCGCAATGCCGTTAAGGACAGGGACCCCACCCAGGCTGTTCTGCCCTCGGGACATCGACCTCGTCGGCGACAGAATGGGCGACGGGATCTTCGGGGTCGGCTGCCTGCTCAGGCTCGGCCGCAAGCTCGGGGTGACGGCGCGAGACAGCCGCTCGGAGATGGACGAGACGGAGCGGCTCGCGTGCACGTGCGCGGATGCCGGGGGGCGGGGAGAGATGCTCTGGCTGATCAAGCTCGCAGCACTCTCCGGGACGGGCTCGACGACGCTCGCGATGGGTAACACTGTCGGACGCGGAGAGGCGGCGTTCATGTTCGCCACGGAGCCGCTGTTCCTGGATAGGGACCTCGAAAGTGACGATGGCGCGGACCGAAGCGAGAGGGTCGACTCGCTGGGTGCACGCAACGCATATCCCCGGTAACTACCACCCACGAGCTCAGCTCACGTTCAGAAAGTCAGAATGAGCGGCATACCTGGCGTAGTCCGCCGAACGATCGGACAGAGTTGGAGAGCGCCAAGAACCATCCGGACCATCCTGCACGCTGTACGGGCCTATGTCTTGTTCAGGACCCAGCCCATTTCGTCGTGGTATGGCTTACCAATTGAAGACACAGTAGGGACCGTCGGCTCCGAGATCGCTCGCTGGACATGCGAGGACGCCTCGACAGTCTGGTACGTCTGCCCGCCCCGATCAATCACTTGGAGAGCGCGAGGTGAAGCGAGGGACATACATCATCGTCAACGTCAGACTCACTCTTAACCTCCGTCAAGAAGGCGACGGCCTGTACGGCTAAGGCAGCACGTTGAACCAGCGGGGAGGATTGCGTGGACCGCGCAGGTGCTTGGCTTTCCATGGAAGACGCCTGGACAGGGTACAGGCAAGGTCGGAAACCCGTTGCATACGTCGCGAGGCCAGAACTCACGAAGTTGGTTTGCGGAAGGACGCGTGGAATGGGCGAAGGCGATCGGGGTGGAGGCGACGGCACTCTCACAGGGCGCGGGTGGTTGGTCTCCATGTGCTATGTCCCAAGTCAGGTAGTGTTGCCTGTATAATGGGCTGCGACGTACCCCGTCGCATGTTTCGTCATCCGCAAAGCCAACCTCACACAATGCACAGTGCGGGTGAGCCAAAGACGTCAGATAGTGGTTCTGCAACTCGTCAGAAGAGCGGAACTGCCGAGCGCACAGTCGGCATCGCGCCTCCAGGTGGGCCGACGACAGATGCTGAGTAACCTCTGTTGAGGAATAAACCCCAAAAATGAAAATGGGAAGAATTCCGCACCTTGTCCAGCGTAGAGTCGTCGAAAAACCCTTCCCCGCACACGAAACAGACGGGATGGTTCCCGGACTCACGATAGTGCTTCTGCCGGTCTGACGGGGCGTACTCGCGCCCGCAAGCGCACGCCACGGCCTGCGGATGGGCGCTTTCCACGTGCTACATGCCGTCGCTCAGCCCACGCATACAGTATGCTCCACGCGACCATCAAGCCTCACCTCCTCCAGCTGCGTCTTGTTCGTGAACACCGATCCGCACTGTACGCACTTCTGGTGGCGAGCCTGGTGCAACTTGAGCTGCGTCTCGTCGAGGAAGCCCGAGTTGCACTGCGGACATTTGGGGTGCTTGGGAGAGGTCCGGAGGTGAATGGAGAACGCGTCCGTGGTCGAGAAGTCGACTCCGCACGGGACGCATTTGAAGGGCTTCGGTGGGTGCCTGGTGGCGTTGTGCTGGTCGAGCGAGGGCTTGTCGCGATAGGAGACCCCGCAAGGTTTGCACTCGTACGGGACGGTGCTGGAGGAGGCAACGACAGTGGAGGACGAGGGGACGGCGGTGGGTACTTTCGAGGCGGGAGCTGGGGCTGGCACGGCCGGCTTACTTGCCAGTGCCGAAGGGTATGGATGGCCCTTGTCCTTGCAGTGCTGGATCAGGGCAGATTCGTTCTTCAAAACTCTGTGGCAGTGAGCGCATTCAGGCATGGTTACAGAGTCAAGTGGGTGGGTCGAAGGAGGAAAACTCACCAATCGGGAGCGCGGGGAACCAGTTATAATGTGGCCGGGAGCCATGCGCCCGCCTCGAGGTAATTCGCCTTACTGCATCCTGTATGAATCCGCCTGGGAGACAAGTTAGCATTCCTTGCGGACGATGCACCCGTCGCGCGAGGGGACCACTCTTCTTTAGAAGTGCCCGGAATGGAGCTCCTCGCATCGGGAACGACGATCACATGATGTTTCCGGCTCGACTTTGGACGCTAAAGAACCCCCCGCACGGCGTGTGTGCCATGAGTGATTCCAAAAACGCAGTGGAGATTCCAATGCTGTAATTCAATGCATCGAGGACAGATTCGAGTGCCTAGTCCAGGTACCATTTGTATGCCTCCATCCAAGCGGACTTGCCATCCTTTTCAATCACGTCCTGCCCTCACGATCAGGGTTGCTGCAAGAATGTTCGCATGAAAGTGTGTGCTTACTCCATGGCATGGGATGATCCTCTCAAAATCCCAAGCAGCTACCGATTTCACGTCACGCCTCATGGCCCTTGTACGGTCGTCAGGCCGGCTAGCTGTCAAAGGGTATTTCGGCGAGCACCCACTCTTTATCGACTCCGAGAGTCCATGCGAATCTCTTGTGGACCCACATCCACGGGTTTAGATTCCCAAACAGTGGGAACTTCCCAGATGAACCGCTTAAGGAGTACTGCGAAGTCCGCGCCATATCAGAATTGTGAACAATTACCCTATGTGTACCATGAGAGCGCACCTGTTCTCGTGCGGGCAGGTTGAAAAGTAGATCAGCTTGCAGCATGGTCTTGGACGCTGGATGGAAGAATGCGACATCCTTGTTCTTGAACCCCGAGAAGTAGCTACATCAAGTGGGTAAGTTGCTACTTACAGAAGCAAGTCGTTGAATTCCCTACCAATGCTTGATCTGAACAGTTCAGACCATCAGTTCCAAATGTATCACTAGCATTTAATGAGCACTCACATCGTCCTCAAACCCGTACTTGGTATCCGGATGATCCTTTCCCCATGCTAACCCGCGCATATAAGGACGATTCGCATGCCACCTTGCTATTCAGGCCACTCACCACCATCAAACTGGATTCCCTCTTTCGTCTTCTTCTGAATGGCCTCATGTACGGCGATGACCTTGGCGTCGGGGAACTCCTTCTTAAACTCTCCCAGGAAGAGGTGGTGAACAGCATCCGGTCCAACAATCCACCTTAATCCAACCGTCGATTACAAGGGAATGCAAATTATTATGAAAACGACGTACTTGACTGGACCCAGCTCGTTAAGCTTCTGCTTCACCTTGTCGTCCATTGGCGACGAGGCCAGCACCCAGACATCACCGTTGCTAAGTTTGATGGCGGTGGAGCGAGAGCCGACAGGGAACAAGTTGAAGCGAGAGAAAGGACTGGGGACGAGTTGGTTATAGGTCGATGTATGCGGTGCCTTCGAACGGAAACGTACCAGGAGAATGTCCAGACGTCCTTCGCGACCTGTACTCTCCCCGTCAATATAGCCGTTTCCACAGCCTTCGTGAGTTCCCACCTCGCGTATGGCGCACTTGGATGTCATCGTCAGCAAATCACTAGGCAGTAGGTGGGAGTCGCGAGATGGCTGGAAAGGGGCCGTGATGGTGCAATAGGTGCAGTCTGGATGAGAGAGGTCGCGGGAGTCGGTTCTTGTCTGTCATGTTGGATCGAGCGCGGAAGATGACGAGCAGTGGGAATGTGGCGACCGCGCTTGGCCCGGGCGACCCCCGAATCTCCCGCCGGTACGCATCCTTATTTGGCAACTGTGTATGTTCAAGCTCAAACCTCGGCGGCAGGTACAACATTGTTCTTCTAAAACATCCATCTCGCAGTTCCCAAAAATACCATATCATCAGAAATATGATCTCTACAGTCTGTAAGATGGCGACGATCCTGTCATTGGCTAGTATCCGAGGAGAAAATCCGTTAACAGGTTAGATCAAGTTGCGTTTCATTTGGAGGCTGAGACACATACCGGAATCATTCCCCCGAAGGCTCCAATGGAAAGGAAATCTCTTTGTTCATTTGTGCGAACGTACCCAAATCCACGAGAATCTGCACCGATGCACCAGCCGGGTGGAAGGAAGGCCTTCAGTGATCGCACGACACGCGGAGTCTCGCGGCAAGCATTAATCAGCCCGACAAGAGTCTCTTCCATGGTCATGCTAGAGGCGAGAAAAAGTCAGTCATATTGTAATCTCATTCATTCGTAAGTCTCACCTGCCCGTCCGGTATTTGTCAACGGTGTCGACGAAACACTGGTAAGCCGAAGCATTCTTGATAAGAGCAGAACCACAGGCGCAGTCGATAAACTGCATGATGCTTCCCGCCTGATCATCCGAGAAAGTCCGGGATAGTTCTGAGCATTCTAAAGTAAGGCTGACGATAGCAAACATTGTTAATATGGAGCTACTTACTGTCGACGGCAAGGGCACGAGTCTCCTCGTCTTGTGCTTCTGCCAGCTCCCGAGCATAAGACAGAGCAAAAGCGAGCGCATTGGTATCGATGTAAGGCCGTGGAGATGCCTCAGATGCCATACGTCGTGAGAGGGGTATGTTCAAAGAGAGGTGGATGTCGCTGAGCAGGACGAGTCGAGGCTGGGGTTCTGTGAACTACAGTGCTCTGAACTTGCACTATTATATAGAGCGGATGGTCTTTTGTTGTACCAAAGCGTGGCATGCGATTATGGACGACACAGTGCGTACCGTCGAGGCGTTGGCATTCAACAGAACCGGCATGCTCCAAAGCTCGCCATGATACGGCCAAGGCCGAGGATTGATGGCCGCTTTGTGGAGCACACGAGAGCGTATAATAATAAGATTTTTCAGCACATTGAAATTTAAAAGCGTACAATAGCAGTCCGGGGTTGTGGACTGAGCGTCGGAGAAAGGTGGCTGAGCATGTTGGCGTGCGCAGTGCCGACCGGCGACGGCGCCCACGGGCAAAGCGATGGAACGAGACGTTCCGGCCTGGAAGAGTAATCCGGAGACGATGGGCCCGATTACGGCTGACAGCCCCTTGGCGAAGGAAACTCCGGAGAAGGCCATGCTTGCCAACGCGGCGGGCACACCCCCTGCGGGCTCGACAGCAGCGATGGTCCATGTCTACGAGAAACCCCCGCTCTATGCGCTTTGTCAATGTATATATCGCTGCTAGGAACTTGAAGTGGACGTACCAAGCTGCCAAACACAACTGCGAAGAAGTACAGGTAGATCGCGGCGTCCGCGAAACCCCACAGGAAGCCGAAGAACGCAGCGAGGACGCTGCCTACTGCGCTGAAGACCATGATGGAAAGGTATGAGATTCGGTCAGTGAGGTGGCCGATGATGACCTGCCCCACGACGGAGGACGAGTTGAAGAGCGAGAGGACGACAGTCGTCGCGGTCAGCTGGTCGGACAAACCCCGCGTGAAGGTTGCGATGTAGAGGGCGACGGGGAATTGCGCGAGACCTTGGACGAGGGTCGTGCATGCCTTCAAGTTCGAGGGGGGTCAAGTAAGTTTTACATCTCTATCGAAAGAGAGGGAAAGAAGCTCACGAAACTCCAGAACAACGGGGTATGGAGGAAGTCGAGCTGGGACGGGATCATCTTCGGCCTCCGCTGGTCGGCACTGAACTTGAGAACCGGGGAACCGGCTCCGCATTCCCAGCATCGCGACCGCGGAGAAGAGGGTCCTGCTGATCGCCCATATGCGGAGCGTCCAGCGCAGGCCGACTTTGTTGAGGAGGGCATTGAGGATGCGGGGGAAGACAAAACTGCCGACGCTGTCTATACGGTACTCTAATCCTTTACAACAATGTCCCACGACAATACACAAAACCCTAGAGATAGAAGGTCCCATATATCTATGATGTACCTAAGAGAAACTTGAGAAGCAGAGGAAATCCAAAAATGATGCCACGAAACTTAGAGTAGAGACAAAAACTTGAACCATTAGAATGCCGGAAGGACCTCCACCCTCTGCTTCCTGGCGAGGGCGATGACAACGCTCCCGACACCACACCCGAGCGCACAGGAGCCGACGAAAAGTTCGACCGCCCCATAACCGAATTTGCCGAAGCCATGAGCCATAGTCGTGCCTTGGCCGGCTTGCAGAAGGAACCCGGAGATGATCGGTCCAATGACGGCAGAGATACCCTTGAGAAAAGATATCCCGGTCCATACTGAGCCGATAAGCTCAGGCTTGCCCCCGACGCACTCGACGGCTGAGTTTGTCCAGGTCGACGAGAACCCTCCGCTCTACCGGTGATAGCAGGCCATGAAGGCCAGATATTATGGGGGAACAGAAAAAAAGATGCTCACCAGACTTCCGAAGATAATGGCGAAGAAGTAGAGATATATCGCCTTGTCCGCGAAGCCCCAAAGCAGGAAGGCACCGAGGCTGCTGCCAATGGCGCTGAACAGCATGATAGACGGGTAAGGCATCATGTCGCTGAGGTGCCCGATGATGATTTGGCCGATGACCGCCGACACATTGAATAGCGAAAGGACGATTGTCGCGGTCAATTGGTTAGAAAGTCCCTTGGTGAAAGTGGTGAGGTACAAAGAGACGGGGAAGTACGAAAGGCCCTGTAGCATGTTAGTGATGGCCTGTTCGTCGGCGTGTCAGTACACATGCTCGTTTCTAGTGAAGAAGAGTCCTCACAACGCTCCAGAAGAGAGTAGTTCCCAAGAAGTCGAGCTTGCCAGGCAGCAGTTTAGGTCGACGGTGGACGGCATTGTATCTAGGAACGGGGAGGCGGCTCCGCATACCGAGAAAAGCAATACCAGAGGCAACAGTGGTACCCATCGCCCAGATTCTTAGCGTCCAACGCAATCCCAGGTTGTTTAATAGTGCGTTGAGTAGCAGTGGGAAGACGAAGCCTGTAATTCGAGCCAGTCCTGAGATTATGGCATGACACTTCTGACAGATGACAGACCTCCAAGGGCAGTTCCTGAGAAAACAATACCGCTGGCGAGACCTCTTCGCTCTGAAAACCACTCGGGAAGGAGTTTGATGATGGGAAGATATACTATCCCGCCACCTATACCGACCCCAGCGCCTTGAAGAATAATGAGGTGCCACACCTGGACGATCACAAATTCAGTAGACTAAAATAAGAACAAACGACCTCGAGCAAACCTGCGTCGCGAAACTAGAAGCGAAGAGAGACACGAAGTAGGTTGCCAGACCGGCCCACATCGAGACACGCAGGAAGTCTGGGTATCTACCCAGTAGGGGAAAAAGAAAGAAACTCTAAGATGTATCGAAATAGGGTGACAGTTAGCCATCTCTCCAGTCGTATACAGCACGACGTCTACAACTTACCTCTCCATACAGCAATGCAAGCATGACCGTACCCACCGCGGCGATTGATACAGGTGAGGCTGTATTAAACGGAGGATGCGACGTGTAGTACTCTGATATCCGTGAATACACAAATGTTTCCTCGATAATTTAGACTGTACCTTGGAAGATGCCGTAACTGTGGGGGTGGAAGCCATGTCGGTACCCGAGCGTGAGTGAGAGAAAGATGACCATACCTAAAGCTGAATCCCCACATCATCATCTCGACCACGAAAGCCGACGCGCAGAAGGTCCACGCCCCGGAACCGCGGTCTACGGGGGGAAGCTCTTGCACAGTCGTCCCCTCCTGTGGATCAGCGGCCCGGAGAGCGACCATGGACGACTGGGCTGAGAGAGCCTTCGTGGGGCTTTCTGGTTGGCTATCCTTGGACGACGGCATGGCACTCATCTCGAGCGTCTCGATAGCCAAAGACTCGCCGGCAACCTGGATGTCCATCGTGCGATGAGTGCGGGTTTTGGAGGGAAGATGAGGAGGATGATGAAGATTGCCAGAAGATTGCTCACCGGGATTTAACATCCTGGCGACGCCCGCTGCCCAGCTGTGGGCGGCGTCTGGTCAGTCGACTCGAGTCATCACCGGGGAGTCGGAACGAAGATTTGCCTTCTCTTCCTAGGGTCTGGCTCCGATCTGTGTCTACAGTATATTCTGTACACATAATTTGGACGGCGTTGAAAGAAGACCGATTCGCGGAACCAAGGCGTTGGCTTTCTGGACCGCCTACCAACCAGCGCCTCACGGAACTCCGACGGAGTCTAGAGTCGCCAGCTGGTCTCGAGACCACAAGGTAGCAGTGGAAGCGTAGTCAAATACATGCAGAAAGTAGCGTTGAGAATGAACCGAGTGATGAAAACGTGCCACGACTTGATCCATCTGTTTGTCGGTGTCGTAAACTAGAGCGTTGCTTGCGCCTGTAGCTAGGACGCGTGATCGACCAGGGCTTCGCCCACGAATGGGCGCAAATCCCGTAAGGTGATGTCGGCGAAAGGGAGTTGGTCCGGGGGCATTTTCCGAAATCCGACTGCTTGCGATCGGTTGCCCAACTTCATGAGAGATCCGCTGTCTTGAACTCAAGATCGATCGATATGACGGGGATTTACGTACCAGAACCAGTAAGTACTCCAAAGAGGACAACGGCTGTAGAGGAGGATTTGACGTCCGCCGGGCTTCCATGAGAGAAATTTCAAGCGCACTGGTCATGGGGGCGCGCGGAACAACATTGGCACAGTCGTAGGATGTGGGCCGGGATCCGTAGGGAACATACTTGTTAAGTCGCAACCAAAGCAGAGGAATCAAGTCAAGGCGTTCTCAGCAACGCTGGAAGGACGTGTTCCTCAGAAGCTTGTGAGTTACGGCCAGATCCGCAGTGTCGCATATTAGACGCAGTATCATCTGAACGGTGATATAATAAATGTGCATCTGGCCCACATTGAAGAAATACTCACTGCGTCTCCGTTTAAATGTGTGTCAACATTGGTTATGAGCTGTAATTGCATGACATTTGAAATAAGAGGACCAGTTTTTGAAAAGAAAGATAACCGACTGCTGTGGGTATCCCTCCACGCAACAAACTTAAGGTCATTTATCGTCTGCCTTGGGAGACAATGCTGTGGGTACGGAAAGTGCGGTCAGCTGGAGGGATGTAGCGCAGAAGCACGATCGAGATGTACTTCAAGTTGAACAGTTCAAAATGCTGGGGTTATCTAGGACATACCATTGGGCTGTGCACTATGATAGCACGAAGAGGAGGACGAGGAACGAGGTATTCCAGCAGCCAGAGACGCTGTGCAACGTCATTCAGTAACCGGACTCCCTTGTTCGCATAGACGCCCACCAGCGAACCCTTCTGTTCCTCGCCACCCTAGCCTGTAATCTCCACACCGTTACCTCGCTCTTTTACCCTGCACATCGCCAAGACTAGGCCTTGTATCGGCCACCGGACATGGATCAGGACTTTCCATTGAAAATACTGCCCGTCGCCCAGCTTGAAGGTCCGTTCAACTTTATGTTCTGCAACAGCAATCCTCAGTGATTAAATCGCTTCGCCCAGGCCACGAAGACCGCGCATGGCACGTAGCATGGAACCCAACGAAGCCCATCCTCACCTCCTGCTCAGCCGACAAGAACGTTAGGCTCTACACCTACTCCATCACCCCTAATCCCGATGCACCCGAGCGGCAGTCTCTCAAGTTTGCACATATCACCACAATTCCGACGGGACACGCGAAGACCGTGCGCGCCCTCGCCTGGTCGCCCTCAGGAAACACGCTCGCAACGGCTTCTTTTGACTCCAACATTGGCGTGTGGGCGCAAGAAGGCGACGGAGATGGCGATGGAGGCGCGTTCAATCCTGCAGGCGAATGGGAGTGCATGAGCTTGCTTGAAGGCCACGAGACGGAGTGCAAGAGCGTGGCCTACTCGAGTTCGGGCAACCTCCTTGCAAGCTGTAGCCGCGACAAAACCGTGTGGATATGGGAAGGTGCGTGGCCCTTTCATGCCTTCTGCGCGACGGGCGGAGGTGCCCATCCGCGAATTTTCAGTCCACCCCGATCACGACTTCGAGTGTATGGGCGTCCTAATGGAGCATACGCAAGACGTCAAGGCTGTCGCATGGCATCCCATCGAGGAGGTCAGTCGATCGCCACCCTTCTCTCCTCAGCCCACCTTCGCGCGACCTCTCAACCGGTCACCCAGCGCAGATCCTCGCATCCGCCTCCTACGATGACACAATAAAGCTCTACATCGATGACCCGCAAGAAGACTGGTACTGCTTCCAGACACTCTCCGGGCACGCATCCACAGTATGGTCGCTCGCGTTCTCTCCCGACGGCCGTTTCCTCGCTTCTTCCTCAGACGATACCACCATCCGCATATGGGAACGTGTCCAGGAACACAAATGGGAGCACATAGATACACTCGAGGGACACGAGCGGAGTGTATACTCGATCAGCTGGGGCTCGGGGAAGCCTATCGGTTCTGACGATGCCGGGAGTCTTGGGTGGCTCGCGAGTACTGGCGGAGATGGGATCATCAATATTTGGGAACTCGGGGTGAGTGGTATGTCCTTTTGTGCTTAGTTTGTTCGCTGAGCTGCATCCAGTTTGGTCCTAGCTCGAAGGATCCAAGTCGAAAAACCCTCGTGTACAGGATCGTTGCGAAGATATCGAATGCGCATGACATACACGACATCAACAGCGTTGTCTGGTGTCCAAGAAAGGGCTTCGAGGACCTATTTGCTACCGCCGGCGATGACGGAGTGGTGAAGGTGTGGAAGGTGGTGCCATCGTAGTGCCGTCTGGCACTGATGGCTGTAGGACAGGTAACGTAAGAAGTCTCTGCTATGTTGTAAGACAATAGAACAACTAGCTATCATCCTGGCGAACCTGCGGTGATACATTGCACCCTCGTTGGAGAAATTTCGCCGCCGCCACAGCACGTTGTGTCTCCTTTGTCTTGCATCGGTACCCCGCACTCGAATTGCCACTGCAGCCACACGAGGCCAACGTTCCAGTCTTGGTCAATCGTCTTTGCGCCTCTCCCTTTCTCTATAAATGCAGTACGAGCACGATCCAACGTCCTACACCAATCGCCCATTCGACCTTCATACCTCCTTGAACCTTTATACCCCCTCAAGTCTTCATACCCCTTCCCCCTTGAACCTTCACGCTTGCATCCCATCCCACCATGGACCCGAACGCCCGCGAGCCGCGCACGCCCACCTCCACAAAGAAGCCCTTCGACCCCCAGCGCACGCCCACGACGCCCCTCCTGCCGCTCCCCGCCCTCTTCCCCTTCAGCCTCTCCCGGACGGGCACGCGCCCCCGCCGGAACTCGTGGGAGGACGAGATGCCCCCAGTCGTCGCGCTGCCGGACCCGCGCGCGGAGGACGAGCTCGCGTTCTGCGAGATCTGGACGGGCGCGCTCGCGCAGACGAGCAAGGACGCGCAGGCGCACTTCTTCGCGCTCCTCAAGGCCGAGTTCGGCGACCGCCCCGCGGACCACGAGCGTCTCCTCGCCGCGTTCAGGACGAAGGACCGCTCTGGGAGGTGAGTACTAGTGACTGAGTCGGTTGCGTGGGATGCACTTCCAGTAATGTCTGAGCTGATGAGTGCGGTTCGTACTTTGTAGGACCAACATTGGACGGGTGCTGGACGTGACGTCGTTGCTGTTCGCGGGGCACGGCGAGCTCGCGCGGGCGTTCAACCATTGCTTGGGGCCTGGGTACGGGATCGAAGCGGCGGACGAGTATGTTACGGTGTTTACGCCCGTGGGCGGGTGGAAGCAGTATCCGGATGGGCGGCGTGTATACCACGGCAAAATGGGACTTTACTGACTTTAGATGGAGAACGTTTGCGCCGATTTGAGGGGTAGACAACTGGAGTGGATGTACGATAGATAGATGAGGATACCAATGTCTTCACGGTCCAAGGTTTTGAACGTCTACAAAGCCTCACTTTTAAGTCGGTGGGACAAGCTGACAGACAATCGAAAGATCAACTTCAGAACCTCGATGCCAAAGACCTCAGGATAGATTAAGCAGGTCAATATGCAGGGTATGAATATGAAGCACAAGAAGTTACAATTACACCTTACAATGTTTTGTCATATCGCATACAGCTAAGATACCGGGTTTCCTACTTTCCCTTGCAGTCGGTTCTGTGCTCAGACCAATGCTTCTTCTGACACTGCCCATCACAGTATCTACCGCACATTCATCGTTCAGTGTCCTTCATCTATTGCCGCAAACGGGCGCACGTACCTAGTCTTCCCACATCCCCCGCACTTCCTCAACACCGCGCTGGGGTTCCCGCACCACGAGCACCGGTACAGGGAGACGTTGTTCACGCTGATCTTTGGGTGGATGCATTCATGGTGCATGGGGTCCTCGGCGCCGTCCTCGAGCTTCATGTTCTCCAGCCATGCTGCAAGGTCGTCGTCAGCTTGTGTCAACGATATCGGCTTGTGTCTGTCGGCATGCGCGTCGAGTTCATCGAAGCGTTGGATCCATGCGCCCCATTCGGAGATAGCCTTCGGGTACAGCTTGAGGATCATCTCGCGCGCAAGACGCATCTGCGTCTTCTTGATCCTGAATGAGAGCATGTTCATGAATTGCGTGGATAAATCGAGCTTTCGCTTCGCGGGCTACGTGCAATTGGCTCAATGAAGGGACGATAAACAGCTCGCAGAACACCTAAAACGCACCGCGAGCTCTGCCAGGCCCTCGCCCAGCTCCGGGCCCTTGATCGCAATGGTCAGGATGATGTACCAGTTCAGCATCGTCTGCATGTGCCGGTTATCTGGAGGCGCCTCCGCGATGAACGTCTTCGCGTCCTCCCATGCCGACATCAAGAACGCGACGCCCTCCGCGTGGCTCGCCTCGCTCTCCTTCGGCGCGTCCTGCAGCACGGTCACGCCGAGGTCCCCGGCATGCTCCACTGCGCGCCACAGCATGTAGTTGCGCACGAACGGCGTCGCGCCCTTGCACTTCAGCCCCTTCTTCACCGCGCGCAAGCCCTCCTGGTGGTCCGCGCCCATCGAGATCGCGTAGTACGCGTACGCAAGGTCCGGGTTCCGCGCGACGGCGCGCTGGCCCTGCGCGATCGCGTCGGGGATGCGCGAGCGGATGATGTAGTACTTGAGGTCGAGCACGTCCGCCGCGTCGAGGTCCGCCGGGGCGCCCCGCGCCCGCAGCGCCCGCGCGCAGTGCGGCAGCGCGTCGGTCCACATCGTGAACGGCAGCCCGACGTCGAGGGTCTCGCGGCGCCCGTGCCGGTCCTCGCCCTGGAACATGCCCTCCCCGATCGCGAACTCGGTGCGCTGGATGAGCATCGCGAGCGTGCGCCCGAGCGAGTAGAGGTCCTTGTCCTGCGCGCAGCGCATCATCGCGTTCTGGTAGTCGAGCGTGCTCCGCAGGGTGAGCGTCGTGTCGCACCGCTCCGGGCCGTAGTCCATCATGACCTGCGACAGGTTCTCGGGGAACCCGCGCTGGACGGCGGCTATGAGCGACTGCGGGTCGAAGTTCTGGCGGTCGGGCTCGGACTCGTTCGCGGTGAGGCGGATCAGGCCGCCCAGCGCCGTGCAGCGCGCGGTCAGGTTCGCGCTCCGGAGGCACGAGACGAGGAGGGTGAGCATCTGGGGCGTCGCCTTGCAGTCTTCCGGGCAGTGTCGCGTCGCGCTCGTCAGGAGGCTCAGGGCGTGGTCCATCATGTAGTGGGTCGCACTCGGTTTGCGGACGTTGTCCACGGTCACTTTGAGGACCGTACGGACTTGGATCTCCTTCACAATCCCGTTGTCCGGCGGGTCTTCGACGGAGAGGACTGCGCTTGTCGCATGTGCCATCGTGACCGTTGCGAGCTCCATGACCTTCGCATCGTCAGGGTGAGCTTCGATGAGCCGGACGAGGACTGGGTTCTTGCGTGCAATCTCCCGGCGGGCGACTTGGCCGCCATGATGCGTGACCACAGAAAGTGCATTGAGGGCCATATGACGCATCGAATCATACTCGAGGAGAGGCATGATCTTGGAGAGCAAACCTATACGATGGAGTTAGAGGCGTTCAAGGGGTAAATTATACTGAATTTATGCATGCACCTTCGTGGAAGAGCTTGTCCCTCAAAATCGCGTCCGCGCACATCTTCGCCCATATGCCGACGATGCCACCCATGAGCTTTTCATTGCTTCGCCGTTGTGCGCCAACATAAGCAGAGTCGAGCTTCTTGAATATGTCATTGAAGTTGATGTGGACCTTCTTCAGCCCGCTCCGCGTACCGAGATCTGTATGGTTCCACGGTAAGCATTCAGCTCGATTGCAATCGTCGGATGCGCGTGGAGATGGATGCAATGGTCACGCGAGCTCTCCGTTTGCAACAACCAACTATCTGTATGTCTGGACATCGTCATCTTGCAAGGGAAGAAAACAAAAAATCTGAGCACCATGCAAACCTCTTGTCCTAGCGGTATCTTCCGGTGCAGTTGTTCCTCGACACAACGAATCCCCCCCCCCGGCATACGTTCATATTCTTACACGTCATAGAGGTGCATAAAACCATAGGATATGCTACCTTGAAGTCTCCTTGAAGAAGGGAAACCTCAAGCGAAGAGATTGGGCGCGAGTCGAGATCCAGGCACACTAGGAAGAGAACCAACACCCTCTTCCGAGTCCTCTGACCATCTCCGTCTGTACGAGACCCACTAGACGTTTTGGAACACACCTCCCCCATTCTTTTTCTCTCCCTCCCCTTACTCCCCTAGATGTGCCCCAAAATGTCCTGTTTCCGAGTCTAGAGGAGAAACCTGTGCCAGCGCGAGGAGCGCTTGCCCATGTTTTCGCGTTTTCAGGATGAAAAACGCACCTGGTAATTGAAAATAATCGCACAGGTATTCCACCACGATGCTCCACGTCGCGGCGTGGTCGAAGTCCGCGAAGAATCCGTCCGGGAGGTTAAACGGGGGAGGTGCCCCGTTTGCTGCGGGTGTTCGGTTCTTGTGGCGGTTGTTTTTGCGCGCGCCTGGACCCGGCATACTTGCGCGAGATCGGTGTAGAGCTCAAGGGCACTTCTGAGAGACGAGGAAGATAAAGTGGGTTTCCGACGAAGACCAGGTGCACACAAGCTCGCCGCTGAGGCCAGTGAGGGCCCACTGTAAGTAGCAGCTCGGCGCGCCACCACTGGCACGAGTTGCCTGCGCGGATTTGCATGGATGGTGATCGATGATCATGAAGTCCAAGTGCTTATCTAATCTCCGTCCAATTACAGGCTGGATTTCAAAACATTGGGACTCTTGCACTCGCAGCTGATCTCATTCATTGAATCATTCAATCTGGCGACCAGCTGCGACCAGTGGCGAGTCGCTCGACAATGTGAGTCATTCTACCTTTGCGCCTTCTTCTCCCACCTCCCTTGGTGTCTCTGCACCCTCAAGTAGCAGCACGGACCTCTCCCCAGTACCCAAGTGTCCCAATCCTTGCGACCATGCCCATCCTCGGCCTTGCTCCCGACCGCTACCCCACAAGGCCCGCCCACTTTGACATCGAGCGAGTCATTCGTCCCAATATCCTCGCCTTGCATCCGTACAGGTGCGCGCGCGACGACTACTCCGAGGGTATCCTCCTCGATGCGAACGAGAATGCGCTCGGACACTCCATTCCCTTGTCCACCAAGCTCGAACCTGAGATCCAGTCCGCCCTCAGCCTCGATCTTCACCGCTACCCCTCGCCGACTCACGACCCCATCAAGGCGCGGCTAGCGGAGCTCCGTGGGCTTCCTGGTATCGACCATGTGTTTCTCGGGGTCGGTTCGGACGAGGTTATCGACTTGCTCATCCGAGTGTGCGTCGCGCCTGGGACGGAGAAGATCCTCATCACGCCGCCGACGTACGGGATGTACTCAGTCTGCGCGCAGGTGAACGATGTGGGCGTCGTGAAGGTGCCCTTGGTATTGAATGGAGATGAGGGCGAGGGCGGCGAGAAGGGGAGGTTCTCCGTGAACGTCGAAGAGGTGTGAGCTTCCTTCCATGTTTTCTTGCCGATGCAAAGGCCTTGAAATGCTACAATTTTATTGTTGTGATTTTCTTCGCACTAACTCCGCTTCAACAGGTGAAGAAGGCGATCTCTGCGGACCCCTCAATCAAGCTCGTTTTCCTCTGCTCGCCGGGGAATCCCACCGGTACCCTAATCTCCCTCTCGTCTTTGCGGTCTATCCTCGAATATGAGGACTTCAAGGGAATTGTTGTCGTTGACGAAGCATACATCGACTTCACTACCCAGGAGAACGCGAGCGCGGTATCGCTGCTCCACGAGTACAGCAACCTGTGTGTCTCTCAGACGCTGAGCAAAAGCTTTGGCCTCGCCGCCATTCGGTAAGGGTCAATTCTTCTTCTCCTACTGCATCTTGTTGACATTATGATGTTATACGTTGTTTAGGTTGGGCATCGCTTTCGCTCACCCTGGCCTTGTGCAAATCCTCATGAACACCAAAGCGCCGTACAACGTCTCTGCCCCCACTGCCTCGTTGGCACTCTCTGCCCTCACACCTGCTGCTCTCGATCTCATGACATCGAAGATATCGACTCTGACCAAGGCTCGCGGAGACCTCATCCGCGGCCTGGAAGAGCTCCAGCCGCTTGGACTTGGGGCAGTTATCGGAGCGAACGACGCGAACTTCGTCGTAGTCCCCATTTTGGAGAAGAGTGGCAGCGGGAAGCCGGACAATGTCCGGGCACAGAAGATCTACAAGACTCTCGCGGAGCAGGAAGGCGTCGTGGTGCGATACCGCGGCGGGGAGCCTGGGTGTGCGGGATGCGTCCGGATAACGGTGGGGAGCGACGAGGAGATCAAAGTGTTGTTAACCAAGATGCGTGAATTGTTGCAAACTTTGTAGACGGCAGACATCGTGTAATTCTAGATGTATTTGACATAGAGTGGCGACTGTCTCCCCTGGCAGATTATGAGCTATCCATGGTATGCTTTTCGAGTTTTGTCGCCTCAGTTGTCGTTGATCAGTGATCGCTTCGTTCTAGGGTGCTCATCGAGTAATGTGCTGGGCGACTTTCAATTTGTAGATGCTTCTTCATGTGGAGCCTACTGGCAGCTGATGCATAGCTGGTGCCTACCCCCGTAACCCTGGCCATCTTCTGTTCGTTTGCGCCGGGGGCTTCCCTGTTCTTTTTCCCGAGGTGCCCGTGTGGTGCCGCCATTCACGCCCTCAGGCGTCTGCTGGACAAACATGCACGCCCGTAGGGGGGGCTATAAGGATGCACGTTATTCCGTCAGGGTCGCCCGAACGGGATTCTTCAAGGCACGTGGATGTTTCGACAGACGTAAGTTACCGTAAACCCGGAATCATGCAGTACGTACATGGGTGGCTAATCGCTCGAGTGCTAACTCTGGAGCTTGTACGCTGTTCGCTTATTCGGTATTTTGGCTGCACCGGAGCGTCACGAGAAGTCATCCTTCTAGCGACTTGGAACGTAAGTTTGATAACCGTTGTCCGGACATTTCTTTGAGTTCGAACACTGGAGCGCTAATGTCCACAACAACTCCTACGACCTTGCAGCTTTGGTTCCGGTCCAGAAGGGCCATCAAGGTTGGCCATGCATACACCGCTTGCCATATGCTTGCCTACACCTAGGACTCCATTGGACCGTCGTTGTCGCTGGCTCATACCGAAGCAAGGCCTTCGTGGCCCCGAGCCATGGTGGCATCGGCAGTGATCCACCATTTCAGCGGTGGCCTGTTATGCTTCCTTCGATGCAGTCTACCTGTCTTGCCTCCAGGCAGAACTGGCGCACGCTAGACGACTCGACCTGTGCGGAGCAGCACAACCCAGTGGTGTTAGACCACTGGCCACCTGGTCACCGTTCATGTCTAGAATCTTGTCGTCTGCTCCACCGTCTCGCGAGTATAAAATCCGACACGAAAAGGCCATTGCTCTCCATCCCCCACATCTCATCTCTCAGCCACTCAGCTACTCAGCCTACAGCTCTCCCAAGCTTTTCAAAGCCGCCTCCCAACACCCACCCTCAGCTCACCATGAAGTTCTTCAGCCAGCTCGTCTCCTTCGTCCCCGTCGTCGTCCTCAGCGCGGTCGGTGCAATGGCCCAGAGCTCAGACACGGTCATCACCGCTATCGAGGCCTTCACTGCCACGTCCTCTGCCCTCGGATCGACCGTCGACGGCCTGAACATCCTGAACTTCGCGATCAGCGGCTTTGTGAGTATCATTCAACCCAAGTTTGAGGTCAACGAGGCGTGCTGACGTCGGCCATAGGAAATCGCCCAGGGCCTCGGCAACATCACCACCGCCGTCACCAGCTTCAACGCCGAGTTCTCTGTAAGCGGCTCATCAGCGGGGGCTAGCTATCGGAATAGCCACTGACCTCAGGCTGCCCTCCTTTAGTCGATCACTCCTGTGTACACTGACCCGGTCGCTGTCGAAGTCGTTAACGTCTTGACGACCTTCGTTGTAGTCCACCAGTAAGGAGCTACCTGTCCTCAACGACACCTGCACACTCACTCAGACATCGCTGTCACACAGGCAGCTCCTCAACATTATCATCGGCAAGCACGTACGTCTGGATCGAGTGGCGTGGCGCTCGACTTGATACTGACACTGCCGAATATCGCAGTCCCTTGCCGCCCAGTTCTTCCTGACGGCGCCGATCGCTGCAGCCCTCAGGGCCCTGGAAGCCGTCGTCGACGTGGGTTTTACTCCATACACTTTTCCTCGCCGGACGCACTGATACAAACCATTTGTATTTATTCGCTAGGTGTTCGCCTTCGACCTCATCGCCCTGATCCCGACCCAGTCGGGGCCCGCGATGACCCAGATCGTCAGTGTCTCTTTCACTGGCATCTCGCTGTGCAACCGTGTGCTGACAGTTTTTGCAGTCGGCATTGAACGTCACTTTTACTGAGTGCCTTACTACCTACTCGTCCTAAGGGGACGGCGTGGAGCGCACCCAGCGCAGTCTATGGTGGCCCGTGACGATGATGCAGATGGAGAAACACCACATGGTCTTTGGATATAGGGTTTTTAGGGTTCCTGCTCGTATACACGACTGAGTAGTTCCCGTTTGTGATACGCTGTTTCTATAGAATGGCAGTTGCTTCCGGAAGGATGTCGCTTGTGTATCTAGCTATGGGTATGCCTAACCTACTAAGGAGAGAAATCATGGTTAACAAGGTTCTGGCACCGCATACAGAAATGATTTATTGGATAGAGAGTGGTAATAAAAATTTAAGGCGAGTCCATTCTCCTGCTCTTTGAGGTGTCAGAAGGGGGTTAGCTGGGTACTGGAGAATTCGAGATTAGAGTTTGAGATGGTTGTTTGATACAATCACTATCTCGATCCAGCGCCTATGAAGCATTATCCTCATCAATGCCACAGCGCTTAAATGAACCTTGCCTTCGCTCCCGGGCCAGCCCCTGCGCTGCCTGCTTTATGCTCAATGAATCTCTGGCGGACCCACCGTACTCGAAACTGTACTGCACACTCTGAGGGAATTAATCTCTGTGGTGGCGGCGAGCTGAGTCCGAGTCTATACTGGCCGGAGGGACACACAAGCGGGCCATTCCAACAAGACCATGATGTTCCCTCCATGTTGTCAGCTGTATTCCGATTCTATGAAGGCATAGGGCACTTGGAACATTCAATTTGTTGAAGTAGTACACTGGTGCTGACATCATGGCCCCGGCACGCATCCAGACTGGAGTGAGGCGGCTGGCAGGAGGATGACGTTCAGCCCGCCATTCGGGGTTTCCCTATATAAAGCCGTCATTTTCGCTACCAGGGGCTCCAACGCTATCTTCACGCTCCATTTACCATCCTACATAGCTCTCCACCTTCGCTTCATTCATTCCTATCTACACACTGCACAATGTCTCTTCCGCAGGCTCAGAAAGACATTGGGGACAGACCCGCGGCGGTACGCACTCTCTCCCTCCCACTTTTCATCCCACCCCAGCGCATACACTGATCTCCCGTGCTGCGTTTTGCAGATGTCTGTCGTCGATCCGGTCGACAAGAAGGCGATGGCCGCCGACGTCGATCGCAAGCTCCGCTTCTACGGCGTCGTCAAAGCCCTGGGGGAGTCGCGCATGCCCACGAACGAGCAGATCGACCGTTTTCTCCGGTACTGCGTGCAGCACTCCCCCGTCGACCCCGATGAGCTCTCTCCCGACGGCCGCCGCCTCGTGCAGGACACGCGCGACATCCTCGAGACCGCGCGCCTCATCGTCCAGCAGAAGAACGCCGACGAGCTCTTCCAGAACTTCGTCTGGCACACGCGCGCCGCCGACCTCGACGAGGCGCGGAACGGGGACGACTCGAGCTCGGGCTCTGGATCGAGCGGGTCGGGGGTGGACAAGGCGAAGGCGAAGGACGATGGTCGCCAGGCAGTGCAACACCTCCGTACGCTCCTCTCTCTCGTCATGACCAACGCGGAGGTGCGGAAGCTCCTTGCGGACTTCTCGGTCATCGGACGCGACATCCTCGCGCGCACCGCGGGCAAGGTCGCGAAGACGGTCAGGCCGGACGAAGAGCACCTTCGCCAGATCGACCATACTGCACCTCCCGATCAGTGGGTGTCCAAGGACGGGCGAACCGTTGGCCCTAACGAGACTCCAGTGAGTATATGCGCGTATTCACAGCTTGGATGACGCCTCATGTTGTGTGATAGGTACCGGAAGTCACCGTCCCGGGTACGGGAGCCTCAGTGGCTCAGCATCCTCTGGAGGAGATAGGGACTGGCGCCATGGTCACTAAGGAGAATGGTCAGGAGCAGAACGGCGCTGAAACACTCGACGAGGTCCATCAACGCGCGATTGGGGCTATTGCGAAGGCGAGGATGCAGACATTCCCAACCATAGGTACGTATCGACACCAATGTCTACGCTACTCAAGCTGAACGTTGATATCAAGCCGAAGAGCTCGACGAGGCCGTCAATGGAGATCCTGTCCCCGAGGACCGTGAGGACGCGGAGGCGAAGAAGTCGGGCCTGATGGACAAGCTCCGCGAGTACAAGGTATGTATGCATACATCTAGCCGCATTATCTGTGGTGTTCATGGGTTACTCGCCTGCAGGATAATCTCACGGATCGCATTCCTCAGGAGCACAAGGATCGTGCGAACGATCAGTTCGACCATGCTAAGCGCGTCCTGACTGAAGAGTACTTCCCCGAAGAGCGTCGCGATCAGTTCATCTACCGGGGCAAGAAGGTCATCGTCGAGTGCCAGAAGCACAAGGACTACCAAGAGTCCATCCAGTGGCTGCTCGATTTCCTAGAGGAGTATGCGTCGCACAGCAAGACCGTGGCGGGAAATGGTGGGCTTCGACACTTTTATGATCTTTCGCGGACTGCTCACGAATGAGACCTACTAGGAGTTGATACCCACCAGAAGGTCATGTCCGATCCCGGGGTGAAAGAGGCTACGTCTGAGCTTCGGACTCTGCTCGAACGATTCGCGAACGGACGCAGTCTGGGTACTATCGGCGAGGCGATGCAGACCCTCTACGACGATGCTCAACAGGATGAGGAGCTCAGGAACTGGTTCCGCTCCGTCGACACCTATGTTCGCAAGGCGAGTTCGTTGTGTCTCTTCATCAACCACTCGTTAATTTCTATGCGTTAGGTCCTGATGGAGCCCGGCTTCGTCCTCGAGCCCAAGTGCAATGATGAGGCAAACAGCCTTCGGGATAGCGGCCGTCGCTTCTACGACGATAAGTACAAGGGCCACTTCGACAATCTCTTCAGCACCGCCGGTGATTGGTTCCGTGCTATGGGCGACGACCCTCTGAACAAGAGGTATGTCTTAGTTTTCTGTATTCTCCGTTTGCTATGCATCCAACATGTTTACGCGCGGACTCCAAGGTTTGGCGAGGACTGGGCACGGCTCACGAAGGACCTCCTCTTCGACGGCGAGGGCAGCCTCAAGTTCAAGCCTCAACTCTGGCTGGACGTCCGCAAGGTCATCCTGCCCAGCGTCATCGACCAGGTCGGCTACGTCCCTATCCCGCGTATCGAGTACACGGACGAAACGCTCGACCTCGTCATCGAGAACCTCGCGTTGTCCGGTCGTAACCTCTTCCCCAATGTGATCAGCATGGAGGCGCACAACTTCGTCCGCTTCAGCCCGTACAATGCCATCACGTAAGTGGCCCACATGGATCGTCGTCGTTTTGCGCATTGCTGAAATCTCGGAACAGAGACGAGCACCACCACGAGTTCATCCTGACGTTCGGTCAGATCCAGGCGGACATGCGCGACGTCGCCTTCTACTTCAAGAAGAAGTCCGGCTTCCCGAAGCTCTCCGACTCGGGCCTCGCGGACGTCCTGCTCGGCGGCGAGGGCCTCACCGTGACTGCGCACATCGCCTCGGCCGACAAGGACCAGTCGAGCGTGTTCAAGGTGAAGAACGTGCACGTCAAGGTCGGGACGCTCAAGTTCTCGATCCGCGACTCGAAGCACGACGTGCTGTACAAGACGCTGCGCCCGCTCGCGACTGGGCTCGTGAAGCGGCAGCTCCAGAAGGCGATCGCGGACGCGGTCGTTACCGGGCTGGAGTACATCGACGGGCAGCTCGTGGGCGTGCGGGACCGCATGGCGGAGGCGAAGGCGGCGGAGGACAAGTCACGCACCCAGGTCTTGCAGGAGGTGCGTTCACACTTGTCTATTTTGATGCTGTTCTACTCCTCATCCCTGTGCATTGCTAGATGTTCCACCGCAACAAGGAGCAGGCTGACTCCGTGAAGGACAAGGCGGACGAGAAGGGGTCGCATTTCAGGGTCGTCTCCCGGCGCGACTCTGCGCTGATGCCGGACAAGGGCCATCCTGCTGGATGGGTCAACCGCGCTCAGGAGCGCGAGGCCACTGCTCAGCAGGGCAACGACTGGCGGAGTAACGCGTGAGTCTGCTTTGTGCTTTCGCGGATAAATTCGATGCTGACGTTCGTACTTCCCCTAGGTTTGCTGTCGTGTAGATACTCTGTTTCGTTATGTTACCACACCCATGCACTATGAATACCCTCCTTTGTTGAGGACGTTGATCCATACATTTCCATGGCCCCGGGCCTAAGTACATCGTAGCATACGTATACAACAATAGATACATTTCCGCGGATCAAGTTGACGTTGAATATGTAATGACTGTCTTGCGAAGGTGGTCGCAGCGCGAGAGGACGATGACCACTGGCAATCGCCCGTCTGGTGTCGATATAGGATACAATATATTGAGTTACACCTGTGCATCAAGCACGGTCAATAACATAACGCTACAGATAAAGAAAGGAGGTACGCCCAAGGACAGTCATACAAAAGGATAGGATATGTATAGCGATACAATACGGCGTGCCACCGTGAAGTCGTGGCGTGACGTGACTGTGCGTCGCTCAGCCTGAGAGCGGTCATCGTTGTCGTGGGTATGGGATGGGCGGAAGATGAAGCATGCGCAGCCGGGCGTGAAGGGGTATTGAAAGTGGTCGCCCAGAGACCAAGAAAAGGAAGGGGAGAGACAGTGCTCAGCAACTGACCTCAACAATCCCGATCGCGTCCGAGATCGCGTCGAGAAGCATGTCCTTGTAGTCGCCCGCGGCCTCCCACATCGCGAAGCCGAGCAGGCCCTGGTCGTTGATGAACTTGCCCTTGGCCGCGAACGAGCGCGTGTCGTCGTACGAGACCATCACCTGCGTGCTCGGGTTGTACACGTACGGCGTCTGCGAGCACGCGTCGAACCGGTAGTCGATCCCGCTCGCCGCGGTGCCGTTCGTCGTGAGGAAGCCGCCCTCGACGAGCCCCCAGAAGTCGAAGATGCCCGACGGGCCCGCCGCGGTCACGACGCCGCACATATCGCTCTCGGCCGAGACGGCGTCCCACGAGTCGCCCATCGGTTGGTTGCTCTTGTCGAAGGCCGGGTACGCGGTGAGCGCCGACTGGCTCGAATCCGTGTTGGAGGAGGAGGAAGAGGCGAGCGCGTCCGTGGTCGGGACGCTGAAGCTGTGGCCGTACGCGGCGACCCCGAGCAGGAGCTGGTTCGCGGGGAAGCCGGCGGTGGTCCAGGCCTTGACCGCGGAGACCGCGGAGCCCTCCTGGTCGGCGGCGGAGGCACAGGTGTCGTTGAGGGGCGCGTTGGGGCCGACGGAACTCGACCAGGAGCCCCAGACGTCGTAGTTCATGATCGCGACCCAGTCGAGGACCTTGGCGAAGCCCGAGACGTCGGTCATGGGGGTGCCGTCGGTGCCGGCGAAGGGAGTGATGCCCGCCGCGGCGGTGAGGGTGACGTCGGGGCCCACGGCGGAGCGGAGGGATTGGAGGAAGGAGAGGAAGTTCTGGCTGTCGTTGTCGGAGATGATGTTGCAGCCTGCGCCTTGCTTGTTGGGGTACTCCCAGCTGTCAAATTGCCATTAGCATCGTCTCAAAGGAAATGGTATAAAAGTGATGAGCACATAATGAAAATGAAGTAGAATTCTGATCTTCACGAGATCCTTCCTCATCGCCAAGGAGCGCATCATGACTCGCGTTGTCGCTCCCGCAGAGACCTCCCCTGTCACATACATATCTCCCAACCCACTTAGCCCCACCAAACTAACAGCGGCACAACGGGAAAGTCAGGAAGGTCGTGAACGCAGACAGCAGCCAGGACGATTATCTGCATATTGAGCTGACCACCACTGGCAATACTGAACCAGCTACCCAAGCCAACCTTCGGCTACGGTAGGTACAACTATCCATGACAAGGTTAAAGTTCGCCACGGAGCCCCAGTGCCAATAGAGGTAGTCAGACACCGGAATCAATCTTGGCACCTGGTGTGGTCCAACCTCATTTGTCCCTAAAGCGACCTCCGATTGGCCAACTTTGAGTACCCCATGTTCCGCGTAAAACGAAAGCGGAACGGAGGGCCAGTACAAACGAGCCAGGCTCATGGACAGCCGCGGGTCACGACTGCGAGTCGCCGACAATGGCTAGACGCAACGTGTAATCACGCAGCGGGGGATAGGATGGTAAAGGAAGTGAAACTCTGCCGGCCGCAAAAGAACGCAAGGGCAGTTGTGCCGGGTGGGCTCCGCCCCACTTCCTCCAGTCATGGAGATATACATGAAAGGGGAAACTCACTCGAAGTCAAGGCCGTCCAAGTTGTACTTGGAGATGAGGTTGGTCATGGTCTTCACGAACGCTGTCCTGTTCGCTTCCGTCGCAACCGCTGATGAGAAGTATTGCGAACCTGTCCAGCCGCCGATGGTAAGCATCGCCCTGACATCCTGTTTAACCGGTCAGCGGGTCTCCTCCAACCGGGTCTACCGTATCCACACTGACGTTCTGGTGAGCCTGGTCAACAAAACGAGGAAGGAGCTCCTCGTCCGAATCAGCCAAGGAGACGGTGTTCACGTCAGGTGTCGTAACGCTGTGTCCAGAGTCAGCTTCAACGGTTCAAGATCATTGCAAAAAAAACTAACGCGAAGGCATATGTGGCGGCAGAGTACTTGGACCAGGTAACGTTCTCTGGTGGGAAGTCGGTGCCGTGCCACCCTGCATACCAGGTTGTGGCTACAACTTGTGCGCCGTTGCTATTTGATCCAGTTGCGCCAACGGTGGTTCCAGTAGGCGCCGGTGCTGAACTGGTCGCGGAGGCTGACTTCGGAGGCTTCAAAGAACACATGGGCGCAGCCCATACTGGGAAAAGGGGCAGAGCAGCCAGGAGGGTTAGGGGAAGGAACATGGTTGTCTAGGGGAGGAAGTTTGTAGGGAAAGGAAGGGGCGCACAGAGGCGGATGAAATGAGTTCTGGGCGCGGGCGGGTTGGGCCTTTTATACGTCTCAGTTCGGCCTGGAGGCTGGAAAACGTCCGGAGGTCAGCCGCGAGAAGCTTCCTCATTAACGGACCAAATACCGTTTGTACGCCGGGGCATTCAGTCAAGCTCGGACCGTGGCATCCTACAACGGGGCGGCAACAAGGTGCAAATCGAGAACAATGAACGTGGTCGAGGCGTGTAAACCTACAATAAACAATTCGCTTACCCTTGCCCAAACACAAACGTACCTTCAAGCGGTGCGTCACTGCGTGTAATATTACGCCGGGTTGTACTTAGCCTGCATTGCCGTCCTGAGCCTCGAGGCCAGGGGAGGCAGGGCGAGGCGAGGTGGCCGTGCACCGTGGTCCGGAGAAAAGAAAGTGGACCGGGCGGAGTCGAACGGTGATGCAATCAGGCCTGGGGCCGAGCTGGGAGAGCGCTCGCGGCGACAGGCTGTCTTGCTTGACCACCGACGCCAACGATGTCTACCTCCCCGCCCCCAGCCACGACCTCCCCGGATGCCCCCGCAAAGTCCGACAGGCCCTCTGCCGGCACACGCATGCCCTCCCTTAACCAGCTCGCCGCCCGCATCAACCTGAACGCCCCCACCCCCGCCACCGCGGGGAACCGACCCCGCCTCGCCGCCTCGCTCCTCCGTACGAGCTCGCAGAGCTCGACGCCCTCCTCCACCGCCCCGTCTACAGCCGATTCTATCCTCGTCAACGCCCCCACCTCGCGCTCCGAGTCCCCCGGTGCCCTCTCCGTCTCGCCGCCGCACAGCAATGGCGGCACCCCGCTCGGCGAGCAGCCCGGCGAGCCGCTCACCGCGGACAAGGTCGAGCAGCTCAACCACGAGACGGCAGCTGCGCCCGCCTCTGCGGACGAGAAGAAGGCCAGGCAGAAGATGCCCGTCGGCTACAAGAACATCCCCTCCCTCGACGCTATCACTGCGCGCCTCGCAAAGGCGCGGACCCTCAGCATCGACGGCTCGGCCAAGCCCCCCGAGGCGGAGACCATCGAGGACCCCAAGACTCCCGGGCTCATGATCAAGGCTCCAGAGCATCCTCTCGAGCACCCATGGTACGTCTCCATTTTGCGTGGGCTTGTCTGTGATCTTTGTCTCGGATGTTGAACCTCCTCCGCGACCGCCGCCCCAGGACAATATTCCACGACACAAAGAGCAAGGTACCCTTCACTCCCGCCTCGGACGGGCCCTCCGCCGCCGCTGCCGCGGCGCACTACGTGGCGCCCGAGTCGGACGAGTACGAGGCGGGGCTGACGGTGATCGGCGAGTTCGACACGGTCGAGTCCTTCTGCCGGTACTTCAACTGGCTGAAGCCGCCCTCGAAGCTCGAGCGCAACTCCAACTACCACCTCTTCAAGTCGGGCATCAAGCCCATGTGGGAGGACGAGGCGAACGCGCGCGGCGGCAAGTGGGTGCTCACGATGAAGAACAACCCGCAGCTCCTCGACCGCTGCTGGTCGTGGCTCGCCATGGCGCTCGTCGGCGAGGACCTCGACGAGGGCGACGAGATCTGCGGCGCCGTCGTCAGCCTCCGCTCCAAGGTCGACCGCATCCAGCTCTGGACGCGCTCCAAGGAGGACGTCGAGAAGATCAACGGCATCGCGCGCAAGATGGTCAAGCTCCTCGACGTCTCCGAGGCGGACGGCATCGGCCTCGAGTTCCAGGTGCGTCCTCATCTCTCATCCCTTTGTTCCTTTATATGCCTATATGCGCTGGGATCTGTCTCCCTCGACCCTGGGCCCTCCCCCGCGCGACGCGTGAGCTCATGTATGCGTGTATGCAGTACAACAACGACGATCGCCCCGTGCCGAACAAGTTCCTCTCCATCCAGGCGATCCCGCAGTCGTCCTACCGGACGTCCTTCCACGGCAAGCCGCCAGGGTTCAACAGCCCCGTCTCAGGGCCGGGCGAGGGCCCGCAGCTCGGCGGCGGCCCCGGCGGCGCGTTCGCCGGGTTCGGCGTAGGGGGTGGCGGCGTCCTGGGCTCAGGCTGGCGCGGAAAGCGGACGTGAAACCACGAGCTTTCCATCCCATGCTAGCGTCGCGATGTTTGGGGGTGGTATGTTGGGTGTATGCGGGGGGTACGATCGGGCACACCATGGCGCTCGCGCCGCCCGTGGGCACGATGTCTTGTCGAACGAGTGGCCGGTGGACGAGTGGTGGACGGCACCATCGCCACCATCGGCATTGGAAATGTTGTTGTACGTTGGGTGGGTTGTATGAGCGCGATCGATGAGTCGATGGCACGATGCCGCGCATCGAGGCAGCGGTAAAGCAAAGCGAAGTTTGGAATTCTATGTAGGACACTCGCACCACGCACTGTAGCATGCATCTTGTCGTTCCACGTCCGCCGTTCCATAGCTACATATTCCGGATCCCACCATCCCGCCGACTGGGCGAGGCATATTTATTAGACTGTAATGTAGCAGAGATTCATACAACACGACGACGAGTCCGGATCCGCGGTCTCAACCGAGGGCGAAACATCAAACACAACTTTTGGAGCAGATACATACAAGGCTGGTTGATCTATGGAGGTATATACAAATCCAAATCACGACAGGGCACGAAGCAGCAAGGAGTCAGTGTCATGAAGACGAGGACGAGGACGCAGGGGGTGCCTCGGACGGTGGATCGCGCGGTTCGGGCGCGGCAGGTTCACGTTCACGTGTGGAATCGGACGACGTTGGTGGATGCGAGGCGCTCTCTGGGCGTGGATCGGACGCTGTAGGGGTATGGGCTTGTGGAGGCGAAGCTACAGGTGGGACGGTTGGTTCTGTTGCTACATCAGGCGTGGGTTTGGGCTTGGGCTTGGGCGTCGGCACCGGGGAAGCTGCTGCCTGTGGAGGCGCATGGTTCGGGGAGGGATCAGACGCCTTCGCTGGTATTGAGGTCTCTGCAAGAACGGGACCGGGACCAGGACCAGGTTGTGGCGTAGGGGCTGGAAGCTGAGATGATGATGGGGTGGGCTCCGATTCCGTGGTGGAAGGACCAGGTGCAGGAACGGATGGTGTATGCTTAGGGAGCTCGGGTTGGGGAGGAGTAGAGGGTCTCCCGGAATGCGCAGGAGCATAAGCAGGTGGCAGAGCAGATGTGATGGTGGGAGGTGCCTCAGGTGAGGAGTCAGACGGAGGTTGAGGTGCAACGGGAGCAGGAGAAGGATTCCGCTTAGCAACCGCATCTGTTGTTGGCCTTGTCGAAGATTCGGGCTCTGATGCACGACCGAAGACTTCTTGGGGTGCAGGTTCAGGCGCAGGAGTTGTGTCGCCCATCGTAACATCCTCGGGATCAGGCTCCGGCGCAGGACCGATGGCGGCAACAGCGGCTGCAGCCTCCGCTGGGTCATCCTGCGGCGCTGTATACGCCGTCCCCTCGGGCTCCGTCTCCTTGCTGATCCCCATCTCGATATCCTTCGTGACGGGTGGAAGGACAGACTCAGCCGGAGTCTCAGGCGCGGAGTCGCTCAGGGCCTGAGGTTGTGATGGAGGGGCGGGTGGAGGCTTTGGCGCGACCTCCGCAGTTGCGCTCTGGGGCTCGTCCTTCACATGCGTGCTCGCATAATCTTCGAGCCATTTCCTCCGCTTTTCGTTCCTGGACTCGACCGCCTTGCGTGCGTCTGTGCATTCCTTACGTGACGAGATGCGGACCATGATGTCCTCGGAGTGGGAGACGAAGAAAAGGCGGTAGGTACGGACGCAAACCTTGATCTGGAGACCACCACGAGCAACGATGTCGGGCATAACACCCGCAAGAGAGGGCACCTTCGTCCTTGCATGTCATACAGAGTCAGTACTATATAGTCCGAGCCCAATTGAAAGAAACTCACCGGAGAAGGAATGGCCGCCGGATCGTCGATGATGTCGGGACACCAGCAGTGTAGTGATGCTTGACTGAGGTTAGCCGGAGATCCTGACCGTTTGAAACATTCTAAGACATACCGAAACGAAGGATTCGATGTAATCTTGCCAGCGTCCGTTCATGACCTCTGAGTCATCATAGCTCGCATCGTCCTTACCAATCAGTTGTATGGTCATCGTCCTTGGTTCTGGAAGCTGTGCGATGTGGTTAATCGTCTGTGTCGAAAGTCGTATACAAATTCGGCGCACCCAATCAATACGGAACAGGTTCTCGTCAGGTCCAAGAACACGCTCCGTATTTCGACGGCAGTTGATGAGGTCCTGGGTCATAGGGGAAGGAATCTCCCGTTCTCGCCGCAGAAGTTCGTAAAGGTCCTGGCTCTTTGGATCCGACAAGATGGTTTGAATCTGCTTGATTAGTGCGCCAATGAGTTTGTCTACGGTGAAGAGCTTGAACGCGTGCTATATCACAATTCAGCAATACGGTCCCCTTGTAAGAAAATTCTGAGCCATACCTTCAGCCCGAACATATATCGCATCATCTCCTCGAACGCAGGCTGCTCAAGCTCATTGTCGAAGAGCTTCTCGCACGACTCCAGCATCAGCTCGTAGTAGTGAGATGACTGATCGAGTCGGTTGCCCAGCTTCGCGAGGTCAGCTTGGATCGTTGATCGGATTGACGAGGGGTTGGGTTCGAATGGATCGTTGTTGCGGTCCGCCATCTCCTTCGTTAGATTCTTGAACAGATGTAAGCGCAAGTAGAGCACCTATTGGATGTCAGCAACAACATCGGGGGCATTGAAGGTCGGGAATATCACCTCTAGCAAACGAAGCAAGACGTAGAATGCCGTGTTAGTGTAGAACGTTCCTCGTCGACGAGACGTTGACTTGTCGATGCCGTTCCGAATAGCGCCGTTCTCTGGTCTTGCACCTTCGCCATCCACTTGCATAGCTTCAGAGAGGGCGGGAGAAGCGAATCTAGAAGGGGGTGTCGGGGATGCAGCCTCTTGTGCACGAGTCCGTCTAGACGACTTCGCCTGCTCGCTCTTCAGCAGTCGCTTGCGCAGGTCGCCCGAACCATTAGCGCCGTTTCCTTTCTTGTTACCCCTGGACCGCGACGACGAAACACTACCATTCACGCTACCCATCTCGACGTCCTCTCCCGCGGCCTCGATCTCGAGGTCGCTGTCCACGGACTCGTGATGGGGCACAAACGCAGCGTTGAAGATAGCGGAGTCGACCATGAAGAACAGCGGCACGAACGATCGCATGAACGTCTCGATCTTCTTCCTGTCCGGCAGCGAGATCTGTCCCTGCGTGCGGTCCAAGAACGACAGCACCAGCTTCAGCGAGTCCTGCAGCACCGCCGTGTCCTCGACGACGAACTCGAGCTGGTGGCGCGGCTTCGTGCGCGCGAACAGCGGGTCGACGAGCGACGCGCGCTTCACGCGCTGCTCGTCGCGCGCCGCCTCGATCTGCGTGACGAACGCCTTCTGCGTGATCGCCTTCTTGTCCGCGGCCTTGAACGTCACCGACTGGTGGTCGAGCGACTTGTGGTAGTTGCGCGCGTCGACCTCGCGCCACACCTTGTCCCACTCGCGCTGCGCCCTCTTCCACTCGTCGTGCTTCTGCTTGAGGCGCATGAGGACGACGGGGATCGCCGTCGCCGGCACCTCCTGCATCGCGCCCCACACCTCGATCCCGAGGTCGCGCCCGTAGATCTTCTTGATGACCCGCTGGTGGATCGCCTTGCCGACGCCGCCGAGGTTCGGCTTGAGCTTGAACGTCGCGCGTTCCTCCGGGGACAGCTGCGCGATCTTGTTGTTCAGCGGCTCGAGCACCTGGATCGTCCGGTGGATCGCCTCGACGTGGAAGTCGTACTCGTGACGCTCTTCTTCGCTGCGGTGCAATGCCTCTTCGTAAACGTTCTTCTTGTGGGCGATGAAGCCGGCATCTTCACTCGCGAACGTCGGTTGTGAGATCCACTCGTCATTGAGTACCGAATTGCACATCTCGTCGCGTCCGGAGCACTGTACGTTGACCTCCTGTGGTGCCCATTAGTAGACTTCAAAACCCGTCTCACGGCACGTACATGGACAGGGAGCTTGCGGTAGCTCCCATATCGACTGTGCAGCTGGTGGCGACTTGGGCGGTCCAGCACACCCATCGGGCGCGTCCACGACTCCTCGAGCACCGCCATTCGTTCCTTGTTCACATCCCATCCTAGAATGTCCTTGAACTGCGCCATCAGCTCCCCATCGCCAAGGAATGTCCTTGCTTCTCGGACAAGACGCGTTGTGTTGATGATATCCTGGGTGAAAAGATTCACGAGCTTGAGGAACTCGTTGTACGTCTCGCGGTTGTCCAAGGCGCGCTTGACACGCTCAAAGAAGTGTGTCTCGTCGCTTGGATGGATTGAATTTACAGTCTGCACCGGGATCGGGACGGGTGGAGCAAGCGACACAGTCTGGTGGTGAGAGGGATAGAATGTCTGTGGTGGAGGCTGTGGGGGTGCACGGGCAGGTGAAGGGGGTGCTACAGCCGCCGCCTGACGTTGGGCCAAGGCTGGAGAGGGAGCTTCGCTCGCCGTGTGCACCTTAGCTTTCTGTCGAATCCCTGAGTCGAATTGCTCGCGAAAATATCCGGGACGACGCACCTTGTTGGCAGAAGCCCTCACGACAGGCTCCTTCTCCTTCTCCTTTTCGCGCTCCGCAGGCTTCCGCTTCCTCTTCTGCCCCGCGGCAGCGGTCGATCCCGCCGCGTTCTCGTCCTTCGCCTCCTTCGCGCCCCGCTTCGACCTCGACTCGCCCGCCTTCCGCGAGTCCTCCAGCTTCGCGATGCGCGCGAGCTCCTCCTTCTGCACGCGCTCGTCGGGCAGGAACTGCACAAAGTCGCGCATCAAGTCCGGCGAGTCCTTGAGCAGGTCCATGATCTCCGTCATGACCTCGCCCTTCGGGTACCGCGCCGACAGGCACGCGACGGACCACGACTCCATGCGGCTGATGTCCGACTGGCCCTGGTTCCCCGACTCCGCGAGGGTCTTCAGGAAGCGCTGGTACACCGCGGGCTGGTTCGCGTAGCGCGTGCGGAGCTTCTGCACGAACTCGAGCGCGGGCTTGAGCGACTCCTGCGAGACGACGGGGGCCTCTGGCTCCGAGTTGACGAGCTCCGCGACCCGCTCGGTCACGGTCTGCTGCTTGCCGTACTTGAAGGCGGCGTTGGTCGCCTGGGTAGTCGTCCCGGCGGGAGTAGTGACGGTGATGGTATTGGGGTCGGCATTGTCGCCTGTCTCGATACGGTATCCGGCGGGAAGGAAGGTGTTGAATCCTTGGATGAGGGCGGGATGTCCGTGAAAGAGATTTGAGACACGTTCGATGACTCCTGGTGTATCGATCCTGGAGCGAAAGGCGTGTGAGCGGTGACGCGAGCGGGGTGGATGGCATATGTGGACGGGGTACGAATCAAGTGCCACACGGTACGACGGCAGATGCTGGCGAGGTCCGACACGGGCAGAAGAGAGTGTGTGTAAAGGAGAGTGACTCACAGCTGGCTCTTGAAGTCCTTCATAATGTCCAAAAACTTGTTGTACACCTCCGGTTGGTCCGCAAACTGCAACTTGACCGAGTCCAGGTAGCTGAGCGCGTCGCTCACGTTAAGAGGTCGATCGCCCCCGCCCTGCTGCTCCGGAGATCCTGCAGAAGCGGGTATGTTCCCGTCCTGGGGGCCTAGCGAGGTCGGGCTCTCAAGAGGTTGGCCCAGCGGGTCGTTGTCCGTAGATTGGAGAGGAGGACGAGGAGATGCAGGCTTACTGGCGCGGCCAGTGGTCATCCTCCCTTCAGCGGGGACCACGCCATCATGCGCATCCATCGAATGCGCCGTTTTTCTCGTCGTCCGTATTGGTCTACCGGGGTGAACACAACTCAGCGTCCTCCGGGAAACGGGATGATGAGAAGCACGTACCCGGTAGGTTCTTAATGGCCACTCACGAGGCTTCAACGACGTCTGCCAGTGAACTGGTGTCAGCCTGTTAGACTGGTATATGACTTGTAGCGATCGCGAGTACACACAGACAGAAACAAGGAGAAGGGCCGTTTACAAGGACAAGAAAGCCCGCTGTGGCTGAAGCCCGACGCCTGCAACCGATCACTCACGTGGTCTGGCGTCACGGGAGCCCAGATGTTAGGCGCTCACGTCGCCTTGGTCCCGAGCGCCGGCGAGTCCAACTCAACGATAACCACCATCCTGCCCTGATTCTTGTCTCTCTATATTCGCCTATAAGAAGCAACTCCTTGCAGAAATTCGACGTCAAACCTCATCATGTCCCTAATGATGAGATCAGGAATGACCTTAATTTTATCCGAGTCGGGCTCGGCGGTCCACTTCGCTGAAATCAACATCGTCAAGGACACTTCCATGCGTTCTGTTCAACTAACAGCTATGACCTTCATTACAGATGAATCTTCATTTGAAATTTTCAATGTCTATCTACATGCTACTCAGGGTATAAAACGAAGCACAGGATGCACTCCGACTACAATGTTGGTATTGGATAAGTTACCACAATTTTCAGCTGTACCCAGTGACACAATCATCCTCAAATAACCCTTGCAAGCCCGTCTTCAGCATCCACATATGAGACCACATTAGGTGCATGAGCACCATGAGTTCTATTTATTCCGTTGGTTTTCAGCCCTGACTTGTTTTCACAGTGAGTAGACCCCCCGTTACATTCCAAACCGGAGTCAACCAACACATTACTGGTAAGCACAGATCAAGTTCAGCCTTAGTAAGTCCTTGGTTGAATTCATAACCACGCGTTATTCACCACATGGTGCACCTATGAAAAGGAAGGATTCCCAGATCTTTGATCACCGCCAGTATTCACAATATTCACCACTAGTCACCACTAGTCTTCCAAGGGTTGGGCCTTAAAATGGGTTACGATATCGCAGCCCCCAGAACGCCTAGCTAACCGACGATTATCAGTGTGAGTTCGTTTGCCGCACTTACTATAACCCCAGGACCCCGGAACTGGATCGAATGCCGTCAAAGTAAGTATATTACAAACATCTTCCACCCGCGGTTTCGAGGGCAGCATTAATATTCTCCTTGTGGATGTATGGAGACAGACTGGAGTCATCAAGCCCTTGTGTGAGGGCGTTCCTTCATGCTGCCTGCACTTTCAATTACGTCCTGACGTATTTTCTTTGTTAGAAGGGTGCAGGCTGAAATCTCAGGATACAGTAGTCTTTCTCCGCCAACCCGCGAGGCGTAGCGGTTCTAACGGGGTCCACGCTTGAGGTCGGCCGGTCAAACCTAGTTGTTGTTTTAATCCGCCACGACAAACAGCCTCATAAGCATTCCCGAAGGAACCAGGCTAGAAAAGATCTGAGACTGGGATTTGAGTGACTCGGCCGTCTATTTAGGCTCTTAGAACGAGAGGGGGTATGTGGATTTCATGGTGCACCGTATGGTTGCTTTAGCCCTCGTAACGACGACGCAGCTGCGGCCTCGTGGACCCCCGTTGGCGGCGAGCTCGTTCAGCGGAAGCACCCTCATTATACTTAGCGGCGGGGACAGAAGTGGGACAGAGCGGGACACGGTTCGGACTCGGCAGTATGTATGTTCCTTCGCCCCGCCATTTGACGCGTTACTCTCGTCAGCATCGACGCCGGTGCCGGTCATCCCGTCGGTCCCTCCTCCACACCGATCCCGGATCCGCCAGGCTGTAAGTAGCAATAGGACGACTATATGTATAGTCTATAGTCATTCGATTTCAGACAAGACTTTCTCCTGACTAGACGTGTATCTGATAAACAGCTTCACGTGGATGGGAAGCCAATAGTCTTCTGGGGGAGGTTGTGAGGAGTGTCGCCGTCGTGAGCTAACAGATGTCAAATGTATGATGTGTCGTCTCTCGTATGACATATTTCGGGATTGCTCTATATGCAAGCCAAACCTGTCATCATCATCGTAACTGCAAGAACAACCCAACAAACGAAACACCAGACGCGAAGGGCGGGCGACGCACAGACAAACCGATGGTGAAGAATACAAACCCGAGCCAACAACTCACGAGGTACGAAGACAAAATAACCTTCCATCCTGAGTAAATCTGGCGACGGCTGTCAATAGGACATGGGGAAGGTACGACTACGATACAAGTATAACCCTACAGACGACGACCGACTTCTAACAGTTGTGCCCTATATGCTCATGCTCGATGGTGATGGCGATGGAGATGCTGGTGAGGGATAAGTTAGGTGTACTATACATTGCTGTTAGGGTAGCGCGACTGCGGCGATTGGATGGGAAAACAGTAGACCATAAACAGTAAACAGTAAGACAGTAGACAGTGTCCTCAAGCATCGATGGTATATTTTACGTGTTAAGAACGGGATGGGGAATACTATGCAGGTGATGTAGGTGTATAGATGATTTCTAGCAGCGGATGGTTTTGGACCAACGGACGTTGTCCGGGCGAAGGGAGATGGGGTATCGAAAGATAAAGATATCGTCGGTGTGAAAGCGAAAGCAAGAAAGCGAAGTCATTGTCCTGCCAGTGGTGTATCGCGACAGCTGGATATATCATACACGCTCGTACATGCAGATGTACGCCTTCGCCTTAAGGACCTCCTCGAGTGTCGTCAGCTTCACGGTGGAATCACTGATGTACGCCCACTTCCGCGGTGCCGGTGAATGGTGGGCTTCCGAGGAGTGGCTTCCGCGTGAATCGGAGGAGGTGGGCATCGGCGGAATGGACTTCTCAGAATTGGGAGAAGGAGCGGGCGCCGTCAAGGCAGGCGGAGGAGAGCCGTTGGGGAGCGCAGTGTAGGCAACGTAGTGCCCGCCGAGCTAATTATGAAAGATCAGCACCACCATCTACAATCACATTGCATAAACTTAAGAGAACGTACCATGTTACCGATGTGCACCACGACCGCATACAGCCGGTACAAGCACTTCTCATGCGTCTTATGTTTCCCCTTTTCTGCCTTTTCTGCGGCGAAGTCTTCCCTCCGCGGCGCTAGGAAAGGAGCGAGGTCGAGGTACTCTGGGAAAGCCACGAACTCGTCGAGCTTCTTGAACCCGCCGTACAGCGAGACGGAGTTCTTGTTCGTTTGCTGGAAGCGCTTGAGGTGGATGACGAGGATGGGTGGTGGGCGGCTGATCAGGTATCGCTTGTACATCCGCCGCGGGACAACCTGCTTCGACCGTGGCACCTGTCTGTCTTGCACACGCAGCCGTGGAGGTTTGGGCGACGAAAGCGGGGAGGGGAGTTGCGTGTCTGATAGCTTCTCCACAGATGAGCGTGGGGACACCGACGGAGAAGGGGAGGCTGAGCGGTCTGAAAGGGAAGTGGGCGCGGAGGTCTCGCTGGTGGAGTCGTCGAAGTCGTCATCTGAGCTGCTGCCGCTGTTCTCAGCACCATCCTGCTTCAGCAATTTCTTCGCACGACGTCGCGTTCTTGGCGTAAGGAGTGAATCGTCCGAGAGCGAAACGCCCATCATCGCACGAGTCGATGACCAGGTTTGGGACAACACATCCCTAGATTGACCTGCACTCTCGGGAGTGTCGGGCTCGGTGGTGGATATTTGTGGAATAGGGAGGCCACCATACGTCGATGGACGCAGTCGCAACAGGCTCTCCTTCCGCCTGAGCAGTAGTGAAGCGGAAGAGGTGGACGGAGGGACGGTAATGGCTGTTGGTGCAGACGATGTCGACGACGCGTCTCCTCCCCTGGTGGTCGCCTGGGTGGTCGTGGTCGATGCAGCGGACGACGAAGGGGGCGATCCTCGTCCGCTAATCAACTCCGGTGTAGACACTGTCATCGCAGGATTGCCCTCCACTTCACCCACCGGCTGTCCACCTTTGAGACTGACGGTCCTAGGAGGCGTGGGCAGGCTCTGGTCAGACTTATCCGACGAGTCGTCGCTCGATTCTTCCTCGCTTTCCGTGTCCGAGTCCTCCTCGAAGTCAACCTTCGCTCCAACACGTGGTTCATACACGCCGTTTGCGATCTTCCAGCAGCGATGGCAGCCGACCATGTTTTCGCCATCCAAGACCTCGACTGCGGTAAACATTCGGAGGCACTCCTCGACGCTCGGCAGGTGACCAAGCTTCGCCCAAAATGCCTGAGTAGCCAGTGCCGCCGAGGTTCCTACTTGTGCAGCCCCGTTTCCAGAGAAGGCGTTTTGGAGGATCGAGAGTGGGTTGCCCGTCACGGGGTGCACGTCTGCGAGTATGCGTCGGAGATATGCCATATCTTCTTCGGACATCTTAGGAGCAACGGAAGAGCCTGGCGACTTGATCGGTCGCTCGTGGCTATGACGCGAGAACGGGTTCGCAGAGGTCCGCCGCGAACTCGGTGGCCGAAGTGGCGAAGATATCTGCGGGCTAGTCGGCGTGGGCGACACTGCGCGTTTCGTGACCTCCGACAGGTCCACACCCTCCGGTACCGACTCATGCACGGTGACCCCGGGCGCAAGGGACGACGGGCGCGGTGACCGTGGCTCCTTCGACCTGACGCGAAAGACGTCCTTGATGTCAGACTTGCGTCCGCGGTCGCTGGCACGGCTCGATGGCCGCGAGTCCTTGTCCTTTTCCCGGTCTTTGCTCAACTTCATGGACACACTGATGCGCCGCGCAAGCTTGCCCCACGGGTCGTCCCTGTCCTTCCCAGACTTCTTCTCCTCCCCTCCCGCACCGTTGACCTCCGCCTCGGGGACCCCATCTACCCCGAATGCGTCCGTCCGTTCCACGCGTTCTGCCTCCGCCTCAGTCTCGGACCTCACCTCTGGCACTACTGGTGGCACCTTCCCATCCTCCTTCACCACCGCCCGCTCGTCACCCTCCGCCATAGCCAAGCCCAGACCGGTCGGGACAGTTCCCACCCCGACCGTATCCTCTGCCACCACCTTCTTCTCCCCCTCCTCGCCTGGGTGGTCAAAGCTCCTCCTCCTCGGGTCCACGCTCATGGGCGGCTCCTCCTCCATCGGCGCGATGTCCGAGCTCCTCCTCACCGGGCTCGTCGGCACCGACGACGCCCGTAGCCCCTTCGCGCTTGCACTCCCACTTCCCTTCTCGCTCCCGGCCGAGTTCCCTTTCTCGCTTCCATGCCCACTCGAGTTCCAGGAGTTGCTCGCGTACGCTGATGGCGGCCGGATGCGGAGCTTGCGCGCGATCTTCCGGATCCGGTCCCGCTTCCGATCCTTGTTGACGTAGTCCTCCGGCTTAATGCTCAGACTGAGGTCGTTAAAGTCTTCGTGCGTGAGCGAGATCTTCTTGCACCGCTCGCACACCAGAATGCTCGCCAGTTGGCCCCCAAAGAGCATGTCCACAAACGTTTCCAGCTTCTCATCGCCCTCAGGTACGGGTGGCAGCGGACGATCGATGTCTGCGGGAGTGTTCGGAATATCCGGGACGTGAGGGCCGCCTTCTGAGAGTGGGAGGGCTGGAGGGGGTAATGGCGGCGGTGTCGGCACTCCGTCGCCGTCCCGGCGAACGCGTCTCCGTTTAGTTTTGGGTGGGGGTGGCTGGCGTTTCTTGATTATCTGCAGCGAGAGTTTCGGTAAGTTGGAGTAAAAGGTGTCGTGTCATTGCAGCTGTTTGCATGACGATAGACCCCTGGGACGTGTTTTACACATACACGAGTGGTGATGTCCGAAAATCGGCAGTGTCGAGTGAGGAGGGATTCATGCAGCGCTAATGGAGCATCCCGCCGCGAAGAGAGCTAGAGCCTGCTGGAGCCAATCGGAACCGCTCACTGCCGTCGCCTCGGTGCGAACCGAATGCCCGCTCAGGTGTACAGTATAAAATGCGCGCGAGGGGGCCCATCGTTATGCAGACAGCTGTGAGTCGAAAATAGCTGCCCGGTGTTACCGGAACGACGCTAAAACACCCGCGCTGCACGTCTCAGGGACCTCATACATGCCGGCGCGGGGAAGCGGGCCGTCCGAGTAAACCGCAAATGCCGCAGTGGCACCACAGACCTCGGGTCATACCAGCGCACGCAAGCACGTTGGATGCCGCGACGCCCAAGGGTTGAGGGAGAGTAAGACTTACATCAAGCTCCTCCATGCGCATCGCATCCAGCATATGCCGTAAGAATTCGTGTGCATCCTGCTGCCGGAAGCCCAGGTATTGGTCGTACTTGCGCCCAATGGTCGTCAGAATCTCCCTGCAAAGCAGATAGGTCAGCATGCAACTTCGAGGGCAAGGATAGCACGAGAATAACATGATGCCATGGAGATGGAGCGCCGAAACGCACACGGGGGACGGCGTGCTCGAATCATGATCGCACAATTGCGCGGGGCGGCGCAGGCGAGGGTGCAATCATTCCAGGTGTGGTGAGCGATACAATCACCTTCCTCGGGGTTGGCTCAGCCACGATACTTCGCGCCCGCTGTCGCCGTGTGCCAACCAAGAATGCGAAGGGAATAGGACACGGAGGGGGAAGGAAACGTTCCACTCACTTCGGGCTCATGGTCTCGCGCCTTTTCACGTCCTGGGTATCCCAAGCCTTACGCATGATAGTGGTGAAGATGTCGCCAAGCGGCATGCCCTCGGTCCATTCGAGTTCGTCCGGGCCACCGAGGCCATGGCCGTTGGTGAGCTGAGGCGCTCGTCGGGAGAGGATGGACGGGCCCTGGGCTGGCTGGATAGCAGGGGATACAGGTCGGAAGTACACGAGATCGTGCAATGGACGCGTCGCGATCAGCTATATGCACATGCCATGAGATTCAGAGACGGTTCAGGAGATGAATGCCACGCACGCCCTGGAGGGTCGAGTTCATGAAGCAGGTGTTTCCATGGTTGATGAGGCCGGGCGGCAAGCTCGCGTCCTTCTCTTCCTCTTCTCGCCTCTTCTTCTCCATGTATATCTCCTGTGGAGTCTGCTTGCTCTTGTGCTTGATCATCGACCGCCTTCGGATAGGCCGGGGTTACAGACAAGTGGGGTAAATGCACAGCGCACAGCGGGGAGGGGATGTTTAATATAGCAGAATGTTTGCGCAGCGCTTTGGCGGTGGATGGGCACAGAGAGGCCAATGTGGGTCGGCGCGCAGCGAGGCGGGGGACGTGGCGTGTAGCAGACGAGCCGCGCACGTCGCTGCTGGTGGGCCGCAGAAGAGGCAGAGGGGAGGAGGCAAGCAGGGTTGGTGGTGATGGTGGGCGCATGGAATTGTCTTTCCCTTGCGTCTACCCAGGCACCTGGCACGGCATCCCCCGCCAGAACCCTTCTTCCGCTTCTTCCTGCCTTCCCACGCGCCATATTGGCCGACATTATCCTGGACGCCCGCATTGTTTCGATGTTTAGAATCATGCTTTATATCGATACCTACCGCGTGTAGACCATATTCAGGTGCTCGGAGAAGATCATGGAAACAGCTGCTATGGGTCTGTGCATTCCCAGCCTCCAACGAGCTAGAAAGGACCACTTCGCAAGAAATTACTTAGTAAGCTTACTGGGCCTTTGTATCGACGTCATTCCCGTCTTTCACGGACAACCACAGAAAGACGAAACGGACATTCCTTACCAGTGGTTACTACCCCAGCTGTGCAACTTACGGGTTCCGACCTCCATAAGCCGCCATATCCGCAGTAGAAAATGGAGGATTCTGGGCCCACTACCTCCGCAGTCCTGCTGCGGAAACAACAGTTGGGGCAGATCGATTGTACTTACAAACCATGATTCAACCAATGTGACTGAGCTTCAAGCAACCCCAGCTGAATCTCATCGAGCCGAAAGGCATCCGCATTGTTGTTCAAAGCAAAGAAATAACTTATGCTACAATATGTGATGTGATCGGGAGAAGGCAAGGCAAAGCACTCGCAACACGCGCCGCAGAGCACTTCGGCGGCACGAGAAATCGAGGGCTGCGTACGTGTCCTTGGAGTCGTGGTGGTCTACACATATGTACGCGTATGTCTACACAGGGCCATGTGCGTGTAAACGTATGTCATCCGCGCGTCCAGCGTCCAGCGCTCAGCGTCCACGGAAGGTCCTCGAGCTCAAAGCACGCGCTCACAAGCGGTTGACGGGGAACCTCGAGCGGCGACGACGGCGCGCAGACGAGTCGTCCGAGCCGTCCGAACCATCCGAGCCGTCAGTGGCCGCGGCCGAGTCCGACGCGTCCGTCGCAGTCGCAGTGGCGGTCGCCGCGGCGGTGTCCGTGTTAGCGTCGGTCGCCGTAGCGGTAGCAGTAGCGGCGTCGGTGGACTGGGCATCGGTGGCCGTGGCAGCCGCGGTGTCGGTCGCGCCAGAGCCGTCGGACGAGTCCGTGGCAGTCGCAACGGTGGTGTCCGTCGAGGCAGCCGCGGTGTCGGTGGCCGTCGCAATCGCCGTGTCCGTCGAGTCCGCAGACGTCGCGCCGGTGGTGTCGGTGGCCGTTGCGCCGGTGGTATCCGTCGCTGTTGCACCGGTAGTGTCAGTCACGGTTGCGCCAGTGGTGTCGGTGGCCGTCGCGGTAGCGGTGTCCGTGGCCCCAACGCCAGTATCCGTCGCGGTCGCGGTCGCGGTATCGGTGGCTCCGACACCCGTGTCGGTCGCGGTGGCAGTAGCGGTATCCGTCGCCCCAACACCTGTGTCCGTAGCCGTAGCCGTAGCGGACGCGCCAGACGTGTCCGTCGCAGTGGCGGTGACGGAGTCCGACGCGGTCGCCGTCGCGGTGTCGGTAGCTCCGGAACCGGTATCCGTCGCAGTCGCAGTCGCGATTGCCGTCGCGGTAGCACTCGAGCCAGAATCAGCCGAACTCGCCGAACTCGTCGAGCCCGTCGAGCCGCTGCCGTCAACACCTCCGTCAACGCCAGCGGCCGTCATGCGCGCGGCCGCGTCGGACGCGGTGTCGCACGCGAGGGAGGTGCCCGCCTTGTTGACGAGGGGGAGCGCGAAGCACTGCGTGCCGGCGGCGCAGCCCACCACCTGGAACTTGCCCGCGACGCACTGCGCGAAGCCACCTTGCACACAGGCCTGGTCGCCGGCTGACGAGAAGAAATAGCAATAGCGCGTTACTAGGCCGACTCAGGGCGGGACGGCGTGGACGGGACGTACCGGTGCAGGACGAGTCAGCGGTCAGGGTCGCGAACTTGGCGTTGAGCTTCTGCGCGTCGAGGGCGTTTTGTTTTTGGAAGTCGGCGGGCGCTGCCGCAGAGAACGCCGCGAGGGCGAGGACGACGAAGGTGGAGAACGTCGTTGAAACCATGATGACGATGAGAAGTTACGAGGGGTATTAACCGCACGCGGTCGTGAAGGTGAGTGGACGTAGCAAGGAATGGAAAAACGTCGAGAGCAGGTCAACGACGGCGAGGATGCGAGAAGAAAATGAGGACGAGAATGGGCAAGGAGAAAGTGAACCTCTGGCACCTGGCGCAGAGGAAGGAACGGGCAGCGTTCTGAGGGCACACCTTCAGGGCACCGAGGTGTTATATACAACGGTGGAGGGTGACACCGCACGCGGTGCAAGCGCGGTCTCATCGTCCGATCGATGCATGCGCAGCGGGCGATCAGGGTAGTCGACAGCAAAAGGGTATTTGCCGCCCTAAGAACGGCCAGGCCCCCGTTGTTGAGCACAAGCATTGCCGTTGGAGCAGGTGGGGCCTCGAACGCGCGCAGTCTAAGCGCATTGTTCCAAGTAGGTGTCTGAGTTCTAAATATGCATAATTGAACTCGAAGTCTTCATGAAGCGTCGCCGCGCGACACCCGCGCGATGCTTTGTCCGGGTGCAAGTTGGCAACTGGAGACAAACTGAGCACGCACCGCAGAGTATCTCCTCATGGGCGGGCTGGATTCACGGACGAACTGCCAGAAAGGCGTTCAACGATGCTGCGGATGCCTCATCCAGTCAACAGCGCCCCACTCCTCTACATACAGTACTCCGCTGATGGTGTACGCCCAGGAACGTCAGTGATCATCCATCGTTCTACGACCGCACGGCGCAGTGATCTGTCTTCGGTGCAAACATTTATGACAGCACGGCAAACGACAGACCGTTGGATCCTCAATGCTGTTCAGACCTGCGGCCTCATGAAGCCTCAGGCCTGAGACTGAAACGCAGCGGGACCCCCTTCATCCCTGGGAATGGAGAACAATCCGCACGGGGATATGGCGGCTCACTAGCCGGACGAAGTCACCCCCAAACACGTAACAAGAAGCGCACCGTGATCGGCAAGAGCTGACAACGCAACCCAAGTCGAGGCAGTTTACGGGCAGCAGTTTGAGCGAATCGAGACACGACCTTGCGTTCATATCGGCGACCAGGTATGTAGTAGCGTGGGTGGTTTGATTCCGTCTGACCATACACACTGCAATTTATGTCTACCACTCCCGGTCTCGCATCTCGCTTTGAAGCTTAGTGAGCGTGGTTCTTGTGGTGCTCTGGGGGGAAGGTTGGATGGGTCAGTAACGCAAGCATGCTGGAACACGAAAAATCACTCACTCAAGTGCACTAGTATTCCCAACCAGACAGACCATACCCATCACACCGACAATTACATCACCTCGTTAGCGGCAAGAAACCACGCATACAACGAGAAAAGGGGGGAAAACGCACTCTGGTAGTCAATGGTGTAGCCCAGACCGAAGATGCCGAGGATGCCCGCCAGCAGGGGCGCTGCAGATGCGTTCTTGCCATTGAAGAAACGTGCCTTGATGCCACCAGCGGAAGTTGGGGCAGGGCCTTTGGGCAGCTTGGAGTAGAAGTTCACGAGGGGTCCAAGACCTGCACCCGAGCCCGAGGACTGCACCGAACACATGCGGTAAGTAAAACCGCTGGCACGAACGCAAGACCAAATGACGGCTCACGAGGAGGGACGGGGAAGCGATTTTCGGGGGAACGAGGCCACCGAGCTGACGACGAATGAGAGTAGGCTGCATGGTGGACGCGACCTGGCGTGGGGGAGGAGGAGAATGTCGAGTCGGCCTCCTGCTCCTCTCAACGTCCCCGACAGCAAGAGTCTCGGAACCTCCCGGAAATCGATCGGGACATATGTTATTGATTCAAGGTAATTAGATAATGCAACTGCATAACTGCCCCATGGCTGAGTTGGTTACAGCGTCCGACTGTTATCATCATGTGATGGCGATCGGAAGGTCGTGAGTTCGAGCCTCACTGGGGCAGCTTGTTTTGTTGATGATTTCTTCGGATCAAGGGATTCAAAGTAGTCGCATTCCCGGTTTTCTTCCCTATTAATGATTGCTTCCCTATCAACCAGCGGAATAACGGATCTAGGAATAGGCGTTTCTGCCCCTGATTTTTTCGTTGCTCGAGTGCTTTTGCCACAGATCAAGATCAGTAATGGTGGGTCCAGTATGTGGTTCTTACCTCGATTTGCGGCGAAGGCACTCGAGCAAAGGAAAAATCGGGAACAGAAACGCCTACTCTACCACTCCCACGGCCAATGTGTGGGATAGGGATACTTAATATGACGGGTTGGGTTTCCACTTCCTCCGAGTAAGTACCAGAAGAGTTCCCGACGGCAGACAAAGAGATACACTCATAACATGATGCAGATGCACTGTAGCATTGCAGAAGATAGAGTGGAATCTATTGATACAAAACCGCGACCCAGAGATGTTGAAAGCCTGGGACGGCCGGACTATGTTGAATACCCGACACAACTACCTACGGATCTAGCTGCCGCTGTCCTAACCAGCAAGAATCCAAAGCAATCCCCCCCTGCCCACTACAAATAAGTATGATACAAACAGATCCAGCCCTCCCTCTCTACCTTCGACTCAACGCCTAGTCGTCCTCCTCGATGCCGGCCGGGCGGACGATCGTCGAGACGTCGACACCAGGGAGGGGCCACCGCCGTGCGAACTCGCGCACCTCCTTACGGAGGTCCGTGACCTGCTGAGCGCCGACCTTGCCGTCGGCGGGGCTCGTCGCGACGCGGACGAAGTCCTTGAGGAGCTTGCTGCCCGCCTCCTGCTGGAGGGTGAGGGAGGTCTGGACGGCGCGGTGGAGGAACTCCGCGACGACCTTCATGTCGGCCTCGGTCATGTTGCGCGACGTCAGGGCCGCCGTGCCGAGACGGATGCCGCCAGGCACCTGCGCGTTGGTATCGCCGGAGACGGCGTTCTCTGTAAGAGAGGCAGTTAGCGAAGTGTTACGTTGGAAAGAGGGAGATCGAAGACGCACTGTTGATGGTGATGCCAACGATGTCACAGAGCTTCTCAAGCTTGGAGCCGGTGAGCTTGAGCGGGCGGAGGTCCCAAAGGACAAGGTGGTTGTCCGTGCCCGACGTCTGGAGCTTGTAGCCGCGGGCAACGAGCTCCTTGCCGAGGGTCGACGCGTTCGCAATGACCTGCTTCGCGTACGCCTTCCATGTCGGCTGGCACGCCTGGAGGAGCGCGGTGGCGACACCGGCGATGGTCTAAAACGGAGCACACGTCAGAACACGCGCGTACGTCAAGAGACGTCACAAGCCGACGAACGTTGTTGTGGGGGCCACCCTGGCATGCCGGGAAGACGGCCTCGTTCACGCGCTTCTCGAGGTCCTTCGCCTTATCCGAGTCTTTCCGGAAGAAGATGAGGCCGGCACGCGGCCCACGGAGCGTCTTGTGCGTCGTGGTCGTCACGACGTCGCAGTACTGGAAGGGGTCGGCAAGCTCGCCGGCGGCAACGAGACCGCTGGTGTGCGCGATGTCGGCCATCAAGAACGCGCCATGTTCGTCGGCGATCTCGCGAAGGGTCTTGTAGTCCCAGTCGCGCGGGTACGCGGACGCACCGCAGATAAGGAGACGCGGCTTGTAGATCTTGGCGAGCTTCGCGACTCCCTTGTAGTCGATGAGCTGCGTCTCGGGGTCGAGCGAGTACGGAAGGGACTGGAAGTAGATAGACGACGCCGTCATCTTCTTCTTCGCGGTCTGTATTGTGGGGCAGTGCGATCTTCGTGTCAACCACGTCCCACAAACACAAGCCAGGCATTGGACATACGTAGTACCCGTGCGTCAAGTGACCACCATCAGGAAGACCAAGACCCATCAAGCGGTCCTGGGGCTGGATGAGCGCCGTTAACGCGGCGAAGTTGGCGGTCTATACGATATCATGCATGCACATGCATGGCGTGTGGGGAGACGCGTATCAGTCAATTTCACGCGGACGGAACGGCGGAGGAGCGGGGCGCGGAATTACGTACAGAGCCAGAGTACGGCTGGACGTTGACGCCCCACTGGGCGGCGTCGAGGTGGAACGCCTGGAGAGCGCGCTTCTGGCAGAGGAGCTCGAGCTCGTCGACGTACTCGTTGCCGCCGTAGTACCGCGCGTTGGGGAGGCCCTCCGAGTACTTGTTGGTGAGGATGGAACCGTTGGCCTCCATCGTCGCCCGGCTCGTCAGGTTCTGCGATCCAGATGGTCAACACGACTACGCTGGAGATAAGCAGAGAAATGGAAGGGCGGAGGGACACACCTCGGACGCGATGAGCTCGAGGCCGGAGAACTGCCTCCACGTCTCCTTGTCGATGATGTTCTGCACCTCGGGGTCGACCTCCGCGAGCGGCGCATAGAGGCCCTTGTTCTGCGGAGAGGGGTCAGTCGGAAGTGTCCGGGTAGGTCGGGAGGGGTGCTCACGAAATCGGGGATGCTGGCCATCGTTCTGGAGAGCGGGGCGTGACGGAGGGCGGAGGGGCGGATGGGGCGAGAGAGAAGGCGGAACATTGAAAAAAATCGACGGCGCTGGTGCTATAAGCCCTGGGGTCAGACTACTGCCAAACCTTGACCGCGATGGGATCAGTCACGTGCCCGTGCTTTTGACTCGACTTGCTTCTTGCTGGTGGGTGAGTGGGCTCACCAAGTCGTGCGTGCCAAACGGTCCACGGTCTCCCCGACTTTTAAGCCTGCTTCTGCCTTCCTTTAGAGGCTATGGGAACCCGCGCCGATCCACGCACAGATGTTCGGGTTCATTGCGCATGTCATTACGGCAGTCAATGCGACAGCGTACCCGACCACAATCCGAGAGATAGGATGTAATACGACTGATGGTACAGCGGCGATGTAGTAGAGTAGCGTAACAGAGCGCGATGAGCACCTCCAGCGACAACATGCTAAGATACAGATACATAAGTAAAATGCGTGGACAATGACGAGTGTGTATGCTGAGGATCCCGAATGCGATAACATGTTTTCCCAGAAGAGCCCATAGATAAAGGCACGGAAACGGAACGGCGGTGGGGTATATGTGGGGAAGGAAGTGGAGGTTCCACCAACAGCTGCAGGCCAGTCCACCGTCCGGTCCAAAAATGCCACGAACCAACGTTCAAACGCTCACCGGTCACCACCGCGGTCGCGGGTCTGCCGGAGGCCCGTTGCACAGCTCGACCCCGAGCTTCTGCACGAGCCCGATGCCCAGCGGCGCGAGAGCCTCGCGCCACACCTGCGTCCGTCGGCGCGCCTCGAAGATGCACATGCTGCGCTCGCCCGTCTCGCCCTCGGGCCCGAACACGAACACGCGGTCCTCGCGCCACGGCGCCTCCCCGTACGCGAACGCGAGCCAGCGCTCCTGCACCGCGTTGCGCACGCGCGAGTACGTCCAGTCGTCGACGACGGGCATCGCCCAGTCCGCGTCGTACTCGTACCGCGTCCCGTCGCTGCCCGTCCCACATTTGGTGATCATCGCCTCGTCATCCGACGAGGAGTCATCGTCGTCGTCCGAGTAGTAGCAGCCGTTCTCGTTCGGGACGAGGTCGCAGTCGTAGAAGGACGGCGTCGAGAGCGTGGGCAGCGGCACGTTGTCGAAGAGGTACATGAGGTCCACCGCGTGGTGCGGCACGCCGCGCGAGGGCCCCTCCTGGTCGAAGACGTACCGCCAGACGCCGTGCCCGCCGCGTTCCGCCCGCAGGCTCGACGCGAGCATCTCCGTCGGCCACGCGAATCTCGTGTCGTTGACGAGCTCCAGCACGCGGTCGGGCAGCTCGTCCGCGGGCGTCGCGGCGCTGATGTCGTACAGCCGGAGGATCGTGTTCGCCTTGGTGAGCGACTGGCAGATCGCGCGTATCCGCTTGACGGCGCCAGGAGATGTCCAGAGCGACGCCGGGAGAGACCAGAGCAGGGACTCCGCGCCGCAGTCGCCAATGAGGATCGGCTGGCGAACGTGTGGAAGGTGCGGCATCCTCGAGCGCGAGTGCGAGCGCGAATGTTCGCGTAAGTGCCGGGCGGCCTTGAAGTGGTGTGAGTGGCTCTCCAGATGTGATCCCAAGTGCTGTTCATGTGCCGCCCATGAGCCGTCCGTAGGATCCGAGACCAGAGACCCAGACCAGCCCTTGCGGAAGAAGACGCCGTCGTCCGTCGCGCGAACGTTCTCGCCCAGCATCACGAGCTTCTCCACGGGAAGCTTGCGCAGGTCCTCGACGGTCTGTACGCGCAGCGATGCCATCGTCTTCCTGAGTTCCCACCCCGCCGATTGGACGTTGGGCACCTCTAGATCGACGCTTGCGCTCTGGACAATCGAGCGCTGGAACAACGGCGCGACCTCGTTCGCGGACGAGTGCAAATGGCACAGGATGTCGCCCGCGCCGGACGCCTCGCCAAAGAGCGTGACGTTGTTCGGGTTGCCGCCGAAAGGCTGGATGAAGCGATAGACCCACTCCATCGCCCGTCTTTGGTCCCGAAGGCCTGGAACCGCGAAGCAGAAAGTCAGTTATGGAGCGAAGCTGGCGATGACGACGGGAAGACACACCGTAGTTGCCCACGCCCTCGTCACCTGCGGCTGCATTGTCCTCATGCAGGGCAGGGCTGGCCGCGAAGCCCAGCAGACCCAGGCGGAAGCTAGATACTGACGTTTAGCCCCCGCCGATAGCGCTTGAAACGGAGGCGGACGACACAAACAGGAACCGGAGGAAGCTGGACTTACTTGATCGACACGACGACGACGGGCTTCCCAAACTGGATGCTCTTCTGGACGAGCGGGCCAGCGTCGGTCACCCAGTTCGCGCCGGAGCCCCGGTTCCCACCCCTAATGAGATTACCCACGACCAATGAGGGAAGGGTTGCGACGGTGACGCGAGGGAAGAGACCTACCCGTGGATCCAGAGCATGACCGGCAAGTGCGAGTCAGGCGTCGCGCTGGCGGGACATGTGATGTTGAGGTTGAGGCAGTCGAACTCAGACTGCTCCAACGCCTGGTTGGGGATGCAGTCCTCAGTGAGGTTGAAGAGCTCCTCTTCGACGCTCTTGAATTTTGCTTGGGGACATATAGGCCTGGAGGGGGCAGCTGCGCTTTAGCTCATGTGCATGACGTGGAATATGATATGTACACGTACCCATGGCGGGAGCAGTCAGTTAGTGGTGGGTAGCGCGTGAGGACCTTCGACTGGCGAAAGCGAGCGGGTATGGTGGCATACTTGATGCCGAGGTATTGGTGTACTGGCGCGTCAGGGGTGGAGACTTCGTGGACGACGCCAGTGAAGGTCGTCTTGAGGTCATCGTGGAGGACGACTGGTTCCTGAACACCGTCGAGGATTTTGGCGATCATTGATGACGCTGCAGGAAGGCCCTAGGACTGGGGGTCCGCAGGTACACAAGGTATATACGAGTATGGGGGGAGGAGGGGGTAGAGGGCGGGGAGAGTGGAGGCGAACCCCCCCGGGTAACTGGATTTGTACTCGCGACGGGGAGCGCATCCGCAACTTGTCGATCGCTCCGTTTCTGGAGAGGAGGAGCAAGAAACTGCTGGCCTCTGCTAGAAGAGGCAACTGATCCATCCAGGCATTCAGTGCAGTGCCCGCGGTCTGAGCGGCAATCGCCGAGAACCCTGGTCAACAGAAGACAACAGACGCACCGACCCGCCGTAGAACGGACTGGAACGATTTCTCGCCCTGAGACTTGGTCCTCGCCCGCCCAGGCGTCACATTTGACATCAACATGACGACAAAGACTCCTGAGTGTTGGCTCCGGGTTCGCCCGACTCGTGGGACCGCAAATGCATTCCCGACAATAGCCACATCCTGCATGAGACAAGTTCAGAATTTGTTGGTGAAGTGAAGGAACATGAAACGCACAAGCAATGCGTTCACGAAGCGCGAATCCTGGTTAGAATTTGGAGCCTCGCAAGACGTGCCTTGGGCTTAGCACAGGTTGATCCGAGCGTGGGCGGCATCCAACAGCCAAGAGACGTAAACGCTATGTGGTTGGCCATCCTGGGTTGTCATATGCTGATTGCTCGAAAGGTGGAGAAAGATTGGGCCGTCAAACCCGATTGGGTACACGATTAGCGTCCACATGCGGAGGGAAGCTCGGAAGTACTAGAACCAACGAATCAATCAAGCGGCGGGGAGGAAGACCGGAGAAAGCTCTCTGTCACCCCTCACAAGGAATGACGTACAACGATATTGTACCGAGTGTTGTTCAGTTGAAGGCCATTGAGGCGACGCGGCATTCATTAAGGCAGTTGGACACACCACAACACTATATGTTACATGACCTAGACTGTGGTATGCTCAGCGCAAGGTAGCTCGATCAACACGTAAAAGAACCCACCTATCCCACGTACGCCAGGGATAGCGCGGGCTACGTACCGGATTCCCCGGTCCACGCCTGGTGTGGCCAGTGGTCGTACGTGACGAACGACGGGAACGATACAAGACACGTACGCGTCGTGGTAAAGCCGGTGCACTGGATCCAGGCTTCTCCGCCTAAAAAGACAACAAATCAACTTGGAACGGGTTGTGATTGCATTGAGTTGATCTCACAGGGGCGCGATGCGATACAAACTCCCGACAGCTACGTGAAAACGGATGAAAAATGTTACACACCTGCTACTCGTGTCGAATCTTCTGTCCAACGTCCACTCCGCAGCGGACGTGCATGAGGGCGTCACGCACGTAAGGTGACCACCTCAAGGTAGACATCCACGTAGAAGACGAGGGTCTAGGAGGCATCGCGCAGTCAAGAAGACCGATAACCCACCCGCCGAAGATTCCCATTGGCGGCTCTTTGGTGTTCTGGTTGACTGAATACCGGCTGGGAAGCTGGGATACCGCGGCCGTTGGCGGGCTATCCTCGGGAACAAAGCGCGAAGCCGAAGACACAGCAGGGGAGAGCCTGTTCGCGGATCCCAGCGCATATAGCGACCCCACCGAAGGTGCAGGCGGAGAGTACTGGGAACGAGCCGAGAGAGGTAACGGCGGAGATATATAGCGAATCAAGAGAGCCCGCGCCCCTTGCGTCGGTTGTTCTTGCAACGCGGGGGAGAGTTCTGGGGTGCTTTGTGGCCGCGCTACTTGAGCAGGTGGGTTGGCGATGTGTTCTATTAGTGGAGCGGGGTTGCTTCTCGGGACGTTATCGGACGGCTGTGGCATCGATTGTCGACAATGGGAGGTGCAGATGGCCTCGGTTGTTACAGAGAGCCAGGCGCGGCCTCTAGACATTGGGAAGGAGGGTGGTGGTCCAAGGAAAAGCTACACGAAGACCCTCGCAACTCTCTGCAGCCACGAATGTCGAGACACCATATCGGGAAGGGCGGGTGGCGCAGACCGGCAACCGATCGCGATCAAAGTGCGGGGTGGCGCTTATCGGCGCCCATCTACACCTCCAAACCTGCTGTAGGTTTTGAATACGATGAACGGAGTTATGAGGAAGTTTTGATGAAGCTGAAGGTCGCCGTCAAGACTCAAGGTATGCACTGGGACGGTGCATACATGCGGAGGGATACTTATCAGATGTGCAACCGATCTGCATCGATGAGCGAGGTGTCCCACGCACTGCGAGTCGTCGGCCATGTTGCGTTCTTGGTCATTCCCTGCAAACCACAACGACAAATACATCTACTCATCCTGTTGTATGTGCTTATCCTCCACTCCCGACGGGGAGCTGCGCACCCACCCAGCATCCTGGACTCCATCCGACCAAACCCAAATACATTGGGCGGATGCCAGATCCTTGGGGCTTGCCCACTATGTAGGTAGAATGTCAAGCACCGCCACACCGGAATGAACAAGATAATCAAGCATACAGGCTCGGAGACTGAGGGCCAGATTGGAGACCGGTGACTGCTCGGTTGTGCCTTCACGGAGAACAACGTTAGCGCGAACGGGCAAGCAAGCTGTATGGGGAATTGCACGGGATTACATTGATGGAGTAAGTCTACAACGTACATACGCACGGGATCGGTAGATACCAACGTTCCCTAGCCTCGTACACGCACGACCTTCCGCTTGCCTTTGCCTCCACCACCACCTCCACCTACACCCGGCGCTGCTTCTGCGTTCATGCCCGCCTTGATCGTCTCGATCAGCACCCCAGAGGGGAGTACGGGGGAGTAAGGTGAGACCCGGCTCGTGAGTTGCGGCCAGGGTTGGGGTGGGGAGGGCACCTTGGCGGGACGCTTCGTGTCGGGCGACGGCGAAATGGTCGTATTTGACACGGAAGTTGCCTTCGACCCGCCCTTCGCGGGTTGCTTGCCCTTAAGTGGGGTCGACGGCGCGGGGGGTTCCGCCGCCTGGGGAGCGGGATCCGTGTCGTAAGGGGCCTTGGGGACGTTATCGGGCTTGAGCATCTGGATCTGGAACGAGATCATCTCCAGAAGCTGCTTCTCTGGAAGCAAGCAAATGCATAAGCAGCCTATCCCCGGCGGAGGGAGCAGAGCTGACGTGCGCAGAGGAACCACGAAACGTAAGACGTACTGGTCTTGATCGCCGGGTTGACCAGGCGGCCGTCCTTCTTCCACTGCACGCGCACACGACCAGGGTTCTCCCAGTCGCGCGGGTGCGCCTTGTTCACTTCGTGCAGCGTTCCGAGGCCGAGCCGGTTCGTCGCGTCCGCGATGTCCTTGCTGAGCGGCCACCACACGCTCTTGGCCCGCGCTATCCGCCGCTCGCCTGTCCCGCACGGCCGCTTCGCATCGATGTATATGGGGTAGATGCATGTCCACCTAAAGGCAGCGTCCAGTTGTTGCCACCCGCACGCGGAACGCACGCACGGCACCGGGTGTGGTGGGGAGGAGATGTGGGAACGTACTTCTTGTATGGCGTCAGGTCCGTCACGGTCTTGGACGACTCTGTCACCATCCCTGGCCTGAACTGGGGCAATGACGGGGACGCGGGGCCCGCATGGGGCTCGAGAAGGGTTGGGGCGTCGTCTTCGTCGTCCGAGATGTCGAGCTCCTCGAGGATGGCGCCCCGAGTGCCGGTGTTTGGGAGGGGCTTGTTCGGGAGTGGGAGATCAGTGTCATCGTCGAACTCTTCCTCGACGACTGCAGTGCGCCGCGACATGGTGTGTGATCGGAGGGGTGTACGTATGTCGGGTACAGGCGGTGACGCTGTGGTTCTGTGTCGCGAAAGCGAAGAGTCAGGCGGTAGAACGGTGGAGATGGGAGCGAAGAGATGATGAACGGTGCGCGCCAAACCCTGCGCATTGCGTTACCAGTGATTCAAACCCCTTCGGCGTCTCCGATGTCTCATCCCATCCCGCTCCATTTGCCCTGTCTTTGCTTCGTAAAGCCCGCCTGAAATTCATCTCGTCTTCTTACCTCAGAGGACCAAGCTCTGCAGGTTCCCTCCTTGTGCCTTTGTATATAGCTCGATTCTGTGGTCCACGAACGCCGACTGTCAATGGGAACCGATGTCCGTCGGAGACTCGGAAGCCCCGTCCAACATACCCGGCGAGGGTCTTATACCGACGCCCGGTGATTGTGGGGAGCCCTGCCTCCTTGACCCGAACATCCAACTCCCATCTCTTCTACACCTTCTCCCCAGTTCTCGTGCTCAGCTCCCGTCGCCATGTCCGATATCGTGATCAGGGAGGTGAGACCTGGCAGCGTAGCGCATACAATTGTCGACGGATACTTAAATGTCGTCCGTGCGGAACTTCTAGGTCACCCAGAATGTGTGGACATTCTCGAGGTACGAGCTGCGCCACCGTTCGACTCATGCAGCCACCCTCAAAACCCATAACTTTAACCTTTCCGCAGGCCGTTCACCCTCCTCGGCTTCGCGCCAGTTGGCGGGCGTTCGACCGCGATCAAGCTCCAGTCCGGAGATGTTTGGATCCTGGCGTCCACCCCTCTGACCGACGAGACGAAACAGAAGCTCGCTGACCTGGGTGACGTCAAGTGAGATGGGCTGGGAGTCCTTTGTCCGCTTTGTCTCTGCTGACGCGTTGTTGTTCAGGTATATCATCGCCGGGAACGCCTTCCATTATCTTTTCGTCAGTGAGTCCCACCCGCATCTGGTCATCGAGGGTTTTTCGTTCATGCTCTAACGATGGCCGGTGCCAGAGGACTACAAGGAGGCTTACCCGAATGCCAAAGTTATCGGACCTGAGGACTTGCCCAAGAAGAAGAAACTCGAGTTTACTTTGGATGGTGGTGAGCAACATCTGCCCGCCAACTTTCCCCCTCCGACGCTTGGACGATTCGTGTGAGAATGGTCCGGCAGAGCCTTGCCTCTCTGCCGATTGCGTCTCAGTGCAGCCACAAAGATTTAGCTCGACGCTTGCGTTTTGACACTTTTTTTTTCCGTTTCCGTTAGAATACAGTGCGGCCAACCCCGACGCTAAGTTTGGCTACGAGGACGAGATTATTGGCTGGTTCGTCTGTCTTGTTAGAGCTCCACGCCATGAAATGTCGCTGATAGTGGGTTGCAGTCACTTCACCGGCTTCGCAAACCGGGACATCGCATTCCTGCACAAGCCTTCGAGGACAGTAATCGCCGCTGACCTCCTCTTCAACAACCCACCCCACGAGCAGGTATGCGTCAACAAGTCCACGAGCCTACCCGCGCGTCTCACCTGGTGCCATGTTCTAGTATTCCAAGTCAACAGAGTCACCGAAGTCTCTGCTCTTTTCCGGCCTGATTCCTACGGGGTTGTCGATGAGGCTCTTCCTCATGGCGAAGCAGGACAACAAAGCGTAAGCCCTTGTCGACCCTCGCCGGGCTGGAACATCAGCTGACCAGGCCTGCTTTTTCAGCGAGATGATTCGGGACGCGAAGACGGTCGCGTCCTGGGATTTCGACCGCTACATCCCTTGCCACGGTGTATGTTTGTCTGGTTGCCCACTTGACTGTTGCTGACGCGATGCCATTGCTATCAGGATGTCATCGAGACTGGCGCGAGCGCAGCGTGGAGGTCGGCTTGGAGGAACTACCTCGCGTAGACGCTTTGATGTCCGGAGCGCCGCGTGGAGCTCGCTGCACATGTCCATTGTCACCGTGGATTGTCGCGGCGTAAGGTTGGGCTTATCCACGACCCTCCACTTCGCGTAGATAAGCGTGACAAATGCCCGCTTAGCTTTCTCCTCCTCGACGAGGGCACTTTTCTCTAATCGGTTTCCTATAATTTATAGGCAGAGAAATTATCTATCGATAATAGGTTCAACTTTTGGGAGAGGATGAGATGTGAGAGACTAGATAGCTTAGCGCTCTCCAGCCGTGACGGTGGAGGACGGCGACTTTGGCGGGCGTCACGCCGCGTCACTGGCTAAGTGGAGGGTCGTGGATGAGCCCAACCTTATTTAGACGACACTCGACCTTATGTTGGTAATGATCCAGGCAACTTGGGTTAACTGAGGCAAACATGTGGTTGAGTTTGCGAGTGGCTGCGCTGTGATGGCCATTTGGGGCTCTCAAGAAGCCGGTGGGAAAAGGCCGAAGTTCCGACTTCCCGTGAGAGGGGTTTGCGGCGAACCTAGAAGCTTGAATTCGCACTGGCGGACGAAGGTAGACCAGTACTGTATCCGTACCATGCGGTAACTCCTGAGTACCGTGAGTGGCCGGTGATTGGCATCAATAAACGTCTCCAGTACATTGGTGCATGATGCTGCGGGCCTGCTTGGACGGGCTCTGCGGACTCCCCGAGCTGAGCAACGGGGTACTTACCAGTACTTTAACCTGTTCGAAGCGCTAGGGCACGGCTTTCTCGGTGGTCCGGTTTCTTCAGTAACTTCAAGTTAAGATATTTGCCGAGGACCGGCATTAATAAAATAGCCGGCAGGAAGGTGTTCAGCGTAACGATGTGGGCCGGTTTCTTCCAAAATTTGCGGATGATCGCAGTCTTGGTAAGAGGGATCCTTGTATTTTTTCGAAAAGAGGTATCGTATAAACGTTGAGTGAAAAGGCAGACTGAGGGTAGGGTGGTTATGATAGGGTGACGGTGGCTGCGAACATTAAACGTTAAACGTTAACCTGCCTGAGACATTGTAGGCGCCCATGCCACGTGGACGATCGGTCTCAGCCACTGCGGCTGGATTCAACTTGAAGTTGTCGTTCTCCAAGTTACCTCGAGCTCTGCGTACATGGTCCACCATGTTTCTATCTTCGCGATGGGTTGGTGCAGGTTTCATAAAGGACGAAGCTTCAAAAATGTACGTCTTTCTCAACATGCGAACTCCTGGTTGACGCTGAGTTATTTTCAACCACCCCGCAGTTAGCATACATACCATGAAAATATCTTCGTATTACCCTTTCCAATCCGCAGTGGACATCGGCCTTCAGAGCCAACAAGTTCGGGCTCACGGAGAGTCCGACCTCACGAAGCTTCCCGTAGGACGGGCATTTGAGACAGCTACAGTCTGCAAAACAAGTCCGTGGATTTTCCACGTTGGCGACTCGCAGAACAGTGGTGAGCCTGACCCGTTATTTGGCATCGTCTGGTCTGGTTGGGTACCATACAGCGACAGTGACTCGCGACCGTCCATTCCTGTGTTTTGTGGCTCCGTGGGAGTGGAGAAGCCGACGCTCTGGGGCATACTCACGCTGCAAGGCGTGAAGATCGATGAGCGCTGTCCAGCTGATGTTTCCTCTGTAACGGCACACATGCATCATACTGCGAGTTCGGGCATGGGTCTGCGCAGGCATGATCTATGTTGCTTTACCTTGCTCCCAGTGCGCTACTATACTTTCTGGCTGACGAGGTCTCCCGAATAGATTTACGGCATTGCTGGCTTTGGCTAAGCTACATAGATCCCGAAGGAACACAAGTCCCGCACGCGTATGCATACCGTGAGCTCGGACTCTAGGCTCACTGATGGCCGGGTGAGTGCCGGTCACTGTCCGTGGGATCGAGTCGGCGTGAACAAGTTCGGGGATATAGCAGGGCGCAAGGGGGTAGTTGCAGGCTTCATCTGAGATTGGAGCTTGGGCATGAGGATGGTCAGATTCAACCATCATGATGCCACAAGCTTTGAGCTTTGGAAAACGTGATCCAAGCCGAAGCTGGACTGGGTGGAAACGAGACGACGAATGCATGCCTGGAGCACGGAAAGCGAGGTATCATGGTGGCCGCCTAAAATGACCGGAAGAGACTTGCTAACGCATCCAGACACCACCCTTTAGAACAGAATAACAGGGGTCAACTTCAAGTCGCTTGCTGGCTGTCAGTTGTGGCCAGTCGCCGATGCTGGTGTCGGCCGAGGTCGAAAGAACTATGAACAGATTCTTGGCACCGCCACGGGTTCCCGGGAAGGCCGTGGTCGAGGACGACCTCGCTTTCAGGAAACTCCGCAACACTACCGCCATCATGGTTCTTCTCGATGCGCATTTTCGCACTTACGATAGTTGTGATGGTCCTATGGGTCCTCGCCCGGATGCGGCATCCAGTTTGTCAGCGAAGACCGGTCACCCCGCTTCCAGCCTTCCCCAAACTCGAGGCTGCATTGGTATAAAAGGGAAGGGGGATGGAGGCGTTCACCTCATTCCAGTCCTTTTCTTCCATCCGCCTTCTTCTTCTCTCGCACACTGGTTGTGTGAAGCTATTCGCTTGCCCGGCCCTCTTTCACATTCCTAACGACTTCGTCAACCGAACCTCTATCTTTTTAACGTACGTACATCCTCGAATACAGCGCTGCTCGAGAGCCGTCACTCACCACCTTGCTTTGCACCGGCAGGACCCCCTCATCCCCTCGCACACACTCTGCAAACATGCGTTTCTCCGTGATCGTCGCTCTCGCCCTCGTCAACTGTGAGTCTTCCAGCCCTTCGCAAGACTGTACACCCGACTCACTTTCTTGTTTCCGACTCCCTCAGTCGCCGCTGCGGCGTACGTTCCCCGCGCGGACGCCGGTGCCGCCGAGTTCGCCCGCGACGTCGAGACGAACTTCGCATCCCTGGAAGCCCGCGCCACCAAGCATATCGGCGCACACTGCAGCAGCGACTCCCAGTGTGCGTCCAAGTGCTGCGGCTTCAAGTCGGGCAAGTGCGCGAGTGCCTCCTCCGCCAAGAAGCACGACGGCGGTTGCGGCCACGGCCACTAGAGTCGAGACCTCGATCGCGAACTGATTTGTCGTTGTCGCTGGGGACGTGTTTGTAACGGTTGTTGTTTGAGCGTGGTGATGGTGTTGTTGCGAAGACCGGGATATTCGACGGGGCCTCGGGTATTGTATTATTAACCGTATCCTACGCTTTATTGAATATCTATATATTGCGGAGGATGAATTTTTTCCGAAGCATACCGAGTGTATGCGAAGGAATGGAGCTGAAGGAGATGTGCATTAGTTCAACAACCCGTGTATGAATGCGTCGTTGAGGATGCTTACTACTCCGGTTTATTCGAAAGCGGATTAGTACCGCCGCTGCCTAGATCGGTGGGAAATGCACATAGTTTATACTGTTTCAAAGGCTCAATATTTTTATGCCGAGAGTGATACGGCGTAGGCGTATCATAAACGAGTAGACGGGTGTGGTTATCGTTGAGGCAGACCCAGGCGAAACCCGTACTGAGATCTGAGACATTGCGGACGCCTATACCACGTGGGTGATCGGTCTCAGCCACTGCGTCTGCAATACACAGCTTTCCGAGTCCACTCCTCTTCCTTTCTCTTTGTACGCGATTTTCTCTAGCTCCTAGTCTTTGTTTTGCGTACAGACGAAAGCTACAAATGACCTAGGTTGGCACAAGTTTTCTATGAAAACGTTGTTGGAGCTAACTCCGAACCTGCCAAGTGCGTGCTTCTCATCATGGCCGTGCCGACTCCCCGAGGACGCTGACTGCTGCGCTGGATCTCACAGATCATTACGGACGACGTTATGAAGCCGTATTTGTCGCTTCCCCGCTTCCGTGCAACGAGAATAATCACCGGCCTCCACATTACCCTCTCCGGTTAATGGACACCGGTCTCCCAAGCCATGCTCAGGCCCTCGACAACCCAACCTTGTGAAGCTCCTAGGATTGGCGTATACTTGTCCCTGTTAGGTCTCGCGAGCAGTAAGGCCGAGGTGATCCACCTCCCAAGACAATTCGCGCGCTCGACTACCTGGACTGGATCACGCTACAGTTTGCGGAGGTGAACGTCAGTTTGTGGGCGTCGTGAGAGGAGGATCCAAGGGCCAGCTGTGAGTCCGAGTCCAATTTTATCTACTTTGCATGAGTCCACACGAGAACGGTGGAAGTCGATCTCGTCGGGCAAGCTGGCACCTTGGCAATTCACGAAACATTTACTCTAGTATTCTGCCAATTACGAGCCGGACTCGCCAGCGTCGTTTGCATACACGTTTACGGGAACTCCTATGCATACAGCGTTATGAAGTTCTCGTGTTCGTGAGTCTCACGCTGTGTACAGGGTAGTGTAGAGCCGAGTGGGACCATTGAAGGCTGACTGTTCCACAGACCACGACGTCGACGGAGGCTAGCCCGATCTTCCATATACCAGGGGCCAGCCGCGGAGACCGTGACACGAATCCTCCGTTATGTCTCACTGACCACCGTTTCTGATATAATAATATGAAGCCGAAAGAGTTATCCTAGTCCATTTCCTTCTTTTCCGGTCTAGGAACCGCAGCAAAATCCTTGAGGCTTTTCAGCATGGCCGAAAGGACGACAAGGGGTACGTGATGTCCATGCCAGAGCTCTGAGTGCTGATGAAGCACATCTACGTGTTCACAGAAACGAGGCCGAGGACGCGAACATCGTCACGCCTTGGGGACTTTGACTGGCATATTCGTTCTCACATTGCCATACTTACAGTGAGTGTCTCTGTCTCTCTTCACACATTGATCTGTTTTCACTGTGGGCGCTTGCTGGTTGCCAAGGTGATAACGTGGTAACCAGGGCATTGTCGCAACCGGGGCAAACAGCGAGGCGAACGGCACCATGCGGGTCGGCGCGGAGGGCTACATCGCGTGAGCTTTGACGGCGTGTACGTTACCACAAAACCTAGTGTTGCACATGGCATCGTGGAACTCCGTCGCAGCATGAGGAGTCCGCCTTGAAAACTGTCCTACAGTAACGCAGCGAACTAGCATTATGGCACACCAACCACTCGCACACCTCGTCGCCGGGGAGCTGCGCTGTGATGGTCATCTACTTAGAGGACCTATAACCCCGCCGGTGGTCGCGCTCGACGGACGCCGAACATCCTTGGCCTTTCGACTGACATACAGATGTCGCGAAGACCGAAGATCGATGGGCAACAAACGATGCTTCCTTCGTGTCGGCGCATCATGCCAAGACTGGCCTTCCCTAGGAACCCACCGACCTCGGAGTCTCGGCGCGGGCCCAGGTACAGCTCAGCGCTCACTCAGTAATAAGAAGTCTACTTACTCCAAACCTCCAACTGCCTCCCTGTGCTGATCGATCCTGCTCATCAGGCTGGCTTCTTCATCCCGGGTCGGAGATCTCGGTGGCTTGGGTCGCTGATGTTCTGGTGGTTGACTGTAGGATACGATGCGACGGGAGGCACTACAGCGCAACGGGGTCCTGTATTTGACTCGGAGCGCGGGATCGGGTGGGCTTAGTGTGGGTAACGAAGACGGGATGGCACTATTACGAGGCGACGAAGATACAGTATGTTCGCGACAAGATCGAGGTGGTATCCTGCCTGTGGTCAACGTTGAGCTAGGTTTCCCTCGGTCGTAGTGGGCGACGCGGTTCTGGATGAACAACAGGTACCCGTTGATGACAGGGCTGAGGTTAAGAGCAAGAGAAGATTTAGGCTACTTATGACGTCCTGAGTTCCGCCGAGACGACCGCAAGGACGGCCTCGGCTTTCATACTCTTTCATAATTGGCTGCATTGTACTTGGTTCTCAAGGCGCTTCCCTGTGCTTGTTTTCGTTGTGAAGAGTCTTGATCAATTAGTTTGAGCACTGTACAATGTGGCTTTGGTCTCTAAGCGACGGACCATGTGCTTTGCCTCCAATCCTCCGGGCCTGTTGTGGGGTATTGATATATAAGAACGGGAGAGATGCAAGCGTCCACCTCATCCCTCGTCTCATCCTCCCTTTTTACTCGCACACGGGGTGTGTGAAGTCTCTTGTCTGCATCTCCCTCTTTCCTAACGCGTTCGTTGACGACTTGCATCTTTAACTGTATGTATCATAATCATTGCCACTGGCGAGGGAGTGTCACTGACCGACTCGTGTTCGTAGGAACCCTTCACTTTCTTTTACAAACACCAACATGCGTTTCTCCGTGATTTTCGCCATCGCCCTCGTTAACTGTGAGTCGCCTCTCGCCACGTCTATGCCGCTGTACAAGCACTCAACTCACCGCCTCGTCTATCCTTCCAGTCGCTGCTGCGACGTACGTCCCCCGTGCGGCGCCCGGTACGCAGTTCATCACCGGCCCCTGCTCGGGCGACATCGACTGTGCCTCTGGGTGCTGCGGCTTCAAGTCCGGCAAGTGCGCCGGCGCCATCGTCGCGCAGGAGCGCGACGGCGGCTGCGGCTTCGGCGACCCCCAGCCCAACGACAACGCCGCCCGCAAGCTCCGCGGCGAGGCTCCCGCCACCTCTGTCGCCGTCGCATCCGTTGCCGCGAGCGCAACGGCTGCCGTGCCCACGTCCGCCGCCCCTTCCGTCGCGCCCGGCAGCCAGTTTATCACCGGGCCGTGTTCGAGCGACGCCGACTGCGCCTCCGGGTGCTGTGGGTTCAAGTCCGGCAAGTGCGCTGGGGCGATCGTCGCGCAGGAGCGCGATGGCGGCTGTGGCTTCGGGGACGCGCAGCCGAACGACAACGCCGCGCGCAAGCTCCGTGGCGAGGCTCCCTTGTCCTCCTCCGCTGCCGCCCCTGCCGCCACTACGACTGTGGCTGCGGCCTCCGCGACTGCCCCGACCACCCCCGCGCCGACCGTCGCCCCGGGGAGCCAGTTCATCACTGGGCCCTGCTCGAGCGACGCCGACTGTGCTTCTGGGTGTTGCGGATTCAAGTCTGGCAAGTGCGCTGGGGCTATTGTGGCCCAGGAGCGCGATGGCGGCTGTGGCTTTGGCGATGCCCAGCCCAACGACAACGCTGCTCAGAAGCTCCGCCAGTGAGGGCTGGAGGTCGCTTATGAGCAGCGCAATCACGACGCCCCCCGGGCTACGGCCAGCTCCGTGGTCCGGTTTTTTAATTCTTCATTCATCACCATCGACGTGCTTGTAACGGTCGTTTGGAGGTGCTGGCGTTGTTGGGAAAGATTTGGAGTAACTTATTCAATGCAGACAGTGTAGACTGAATACATCCTATGTTCCATCTTATGTTCTGTGTGGCGTGCGGTCGCCTGGAGTTAACGTTGTGTGTACATGTAAGTGATTTTCTTTTGTTATACGGTGCGCGCGCGTTGCCTTCGGTTGTCAGAGGAAACATCCGCTCGAGCTCGACTTGCGCTCATTCGTGATCCTCATTCACGCAGACAATACTCAACACCGCTTGTCTGGGCATAGTGACCTGGTGGCTCGCGACTTATAAGCCTCTGCTAGTTATCATGCTGCATACTTTTCTGGAACTCGCCTCGACATGCGCCTCGACAAGCTTCTCTCTCTGGTAGCACTATCCTTGCTTACGGTCGCTATCCCAGCCCCGGACTCTGCACAATCATCTCAAGCCTCTCGCGACGCGAGCTCTTCTACTTCCCAATCAAGCACAACTACAAAATCTAACACCAATAACAGTACTGCCTCTGCAACTAGCTCATCCATCAATTCGGCCACCACTTCTCTAAGGTCCTCGGTCAACATTACAAGTACCCCGTCAGCTACTGCGACCTCCACCTCCGCCACCACCTCCACAGCAGTTGCATCACCACCTCCATCCAAGAACGGCACTACTCCATCCAAGAACGGCACTACTCCATCCAAGAACGGCACTACGGGACTTGTTAATGGTGTCCTTTCTGTCGGCTCGTATACTCCCAAGCTTTCGAAGTATCTGCCTGTGGCGGACATTAGCTGGGACAAGTATAGCGTCATCAAGTTCGGCCCCATGTACGTCGCGGTTGTCAGCGTCAGGCTAGGAAGGAACACAGACGAGTCGCTAACGATTGGCTCCTGCATCCAGCCCCCTCACCAAGGATATTGGCTTAGGTCTCATAGGCGCACAGGGTCCCGAGGTTGAAAACCTGCTGAAACAGCTCGTCAAGACTGCACATGCTAACGTGAGTGCCAGAACGTCTACTGCAAAACCCTTCGCCACTCACCGATGGATACTGCAGCACGTCAAGGTCGTGCTGTCGATCGGCGGGCGAGAGGGGTCTCAGTACTTCTCGTCCATGATGCCCCAGAACGGATACGACAGTGCTTCGGCCCTCGTGTCGTCCATCCACGTCCTGAAATCCGAGTACAACCTCGACGGCTTCGACTTCGAGTATGTCCGCTCCTTCCTCCCCCCACTGTCCCAACGACGAGCCGCGCGTTTCTAACTGAACTCGCGCGCACAGCTGGGAGTTCCCGGGGAACACGAACGACGGCCTGCCGTGCAACCAGCGGAACGAGTCCGACAGCGGCAACTTCTCGCTCTTCCTCCGCGCCTTCCGCGCCAAGGACTCGCCGGACGCCGCCACGGCCGTCTCCGCCACCGTCGGCCTCGCCCCGTTCAACTCCGGGGAGTACGGCGTCCCGCTGCTCGACGTCTCGCTCGCGTTCGCGGAGTTCCTCGACTACGTCACCATCATGAACTACGACGTCTGGACCCCCGCGTCGGCGGTCCCGCTGGTGGGGCCGAACGCCCCGCTCCAGGTCGGCTGCACGTTCGACAACAGGGTAAGCAGTCAATCGGCCAGGACGGCTGTTGAGGCGTGGACCAAGGCTGGGATGCCTGCAGCAAAGATTCTCCTGGGGGTCCCGACGTACGGCCACAGCTATGCGGTTGAGCCCTCTGCCGCTATCGACGCCTCGGGAAAGCTGGCCGAGTATCCTGCCTTCAACGGGGGCGCACATCCGCAAGGGGACGTGTGGGACGTGATCCCGGGGCCGAATGCGACGGATGTATGCGGCAACGCAACGCACATAACGGGTGACTGGTATTTCCGCAATTTGGTGAATGCCACGGACGGCTTCCTGGACGCGAACGGGACGGCGCGCGAGGACATCTGGTACCGATACGACGACTGCACTCAGACGCCGTACGCGTACAACAAGACGAGTGGGATCATGTTATCGTACGACGACGTGAAGTCGTTCGAGGCGAAGGGCAAGTTTGTGAAGGCGATGAAGTTGGGTGGGTTCGCCGTGTGGGAGGCGGCTGGCGACTATAATGATTTGCTCTTGGACGCGATATTGGATGGGGTACGGTCGGGCTAGTTTGTGATTTCGGCTGGCTGCATCTCGAGCTTCATGCCTCGCTGATGTACGAAGTTGACATTTGGTATTTCCACGAGCATCGAAGGATCGATAATGACATTAGCACGTCACGCCTGTAGAGTAGACCTAGTATAAGCCGTAAGAAGCGCATATACAACCGTTTGACTGCAGGTGTCCGGGACAGTGGCGTCATAGAAAGGACCGCAGCTACCAGGCTGAGAGCACAAGTCGCAGGACAGACCGTCCTCCCCGTCACGGCTCCATAGCTCGCAAATTGGGGATCCTCCAGGGCAGTTGCCCGTGCGAGTTGCCGTCACCGAAGGATGACGCATGGCCCTCTCGCGGTTACGTCGACCCTGAGAGTGGGACTTGAGCTCCTCGCCGCCGCGGCCTCGATGCCTGCGGCTATCTCGGCCTTGCACAGTTTAGCTCGTGTCCATGCTCTCGTCGCGCGCGCGGTCGCCCTTGCTTGAGAGCAACAGCTCGTCCAGCAGGGCCGCGACCCGCTTCTGCGCGTCCGCCTTCTCCGCCTGGACGCCGCGCAGCTCGGCATCGCGGCGCTTCGCGATCTGCGACTCGTCTGAGAGGAGCAGGAGCAGCTTCATCGAATGGATCGTCGACATGAGCGAGTTCGCCGCGCGGATCTGCGGTGGGGGCACGCGGGTTTAGGTGGGATTGTGGGTGCACGCCGCGAAACGCGAGATAGCCGTCCGTTGTGGGTAACGTGGAATGAATGGGAGGTGCGCGGTGTGGGATATGAGGGCACGGTATGAGGCATCGATGAGCGAATGGACGCACCATGGACTCGGCGCGGCACTGTGCCTGGAACGCCTCTTGCGCGATGCGGAACTTGTCCTTGTCGCCGATCTGCCCACGCCGCATCCCACATTCCACAACGAACCCCCGGGATGCGCGTTCAGCATCAGTAAGCATGTGTCAGCGAGATATACACGCACCGCAGCGAGGCCAACGATGTCAGCCATGCCGTCGACGAGGGTCTCGATCTCGACGTCAACACGCTTGTTCCACTCCTCTTCGATCGCGTCGAGGTACTCGTTGGAATTTTGGTCGATAGTTGGCTGAGATTGACGCTGCAGAAGCTTCGCAGTCGGGAGAGCGGACGGGCGAGAATAATCAGTCTGGGGGCCGTCGGACATGGTCGTTGGGGACAGAACGTCGGGGGTCCATGGTTCGGGAGCAGGTATCTCAAAACGCCCGTCTAATGATGATCATATATGTCTCAAGAACGTCTATTCTGTATCCCGTTTAGCTCAGTTGGTAGAGCGCGTCACTAGTAATGACGAGGTCAGTCGTTCGAGTCGGCTAATGGGAATGTGTTTTTCATTTTCTTCGTTTGACGATGCCTAGCTTGACGTGTAACGTGAAGTACATAATAATTTATGTAGGTGTCAAGTCCGAAGATCATATTACAGGTGCACGCTATCTACACAGCAAGCTGATTGTGCTCGACAAGGTGGACATGATGATGATCGCTACTCAGTCAGCGCTGCGGCGCGTCATTGAGCAGTACACTAATAACATCCGCTTCTGCATAGTCTGCAACTACATCAACAAGATCATCCCCGCTATCTAGAGCCGCTGCATGCGCTTCTATGTCTCACCCCTCCCTAAGGTGGACAGTGTCATCAAGGTGGCGCAAGGCCCTTGGGAAGTCAATTGTACATAATTACATCAGGAAACCATAAATAGGGTATTCCAGATTTCCTCAGCTAGTATCATCTACCTCATGTTCTACTTCAGTAGTGTCCCCAGCTAAAGTGTCACCCAATGACTGAACAATTCTGCTAGCAAAGTTTACGGTTCCCAGTGGAGAAGAATTTTCAAAGGCAAAGGTGTCTATAGCACTAGCATCCTGCGCATGTTGGGTAGAATGCTTCACTCTCTGAAGGTCCAGAAGAAACCTTGAGATGAGAACTGTGGTCAATCTACAACCATGACAATTGAAGAGAAGTTGTTCAGTAGAGTTTGAGAAGGGGAAAAATGACCCACATAGAGGTAAATGATGTAACACCACTATAACCAGCTGTGTCACCAGAGATCTGTTATCAAAATTCATAGCTTGAGCAACAATTATAATGGAAGATAGGCAAATTGACTCACAGACAGTAAGGCAAAGCACAGATGGAGGGCATTCATGATTAAAAGTACACTTTTCCATAAAAAGATTAGGCATTGCTTTTTAAATCTATCCAATAGACTTACATGAAGTAGATTGTACCTATGATCCAGACTGTTAGGAGCTTTATGCTGGCGCAAATATGTAAACCTACCATTTTGGATAAGAACCCTCTCAAATGTCAAGGGCTTGATGTGCTCAGAGAACATCTGCTTTCTGTACAGTCTTGCCCAGGTGATAATAATCAACAGAATGTCTGCAGTAATGAGACATGTTCTGGCAATGATGGTGACTAATATGGCAAATATCAGCTTCTATGTCATGTTATATATCTAGGATAAAACCAACAGCTAATAATCCCCAGGTAAATATCTAGTCACAAAACAACAACAAGAATTCATGCTTACTCTTTGGATATTGGTAAAGGCTCTGAATCAACAATCACGCATCCCAAGACAGGATACACAGCTCCAGTGAATTGGAATCCAAAATCAGCCTACCAGAGCTTGTCAGCCTTGTACCTGGTCAGATGCAAATACACACCATGTTGACACCGAAAGGGACCAGGGAAAGGACAAGAATAAAGACCGCTAGTGGCCAGTTCTTGCTTAGTGCATATGCCCGCAGACAAGAGAACACTACTCCATTTGATGAGGCAATACTCAATTGACTATAACTCGGAAATGAGACACACCTGCGGGAGGTAGGAATTGAAGGTAGGTTAAAACAATCCCTGCTTTTTCATAGAGTGCACAGCTAGCTATAGAGGTAAGGATACAACCGGGGCAGCATCTGATTGCAATGGTAGTACATTACCTCTACCACACTGTTTCAGCATCCTCGCACAAGTTTTTAAATAAACAAAGCTCACCTTATCAGTCCTTAGAGGCAGGAGCTCGAAGAGATTGAGGACGAGGCTGGCGAGGGCGAGATATTGGTTCGCAAAGAACAGGGCCGCAGCACCAGTAAGAGGATCCTTCCAAAAGAACTCCACCTCAACATCAAGGGTGAGGAGGATATCATAGATGTAGAACACTGGCGAGATTACACATTCAGTACATGGGCATCTTGTGCCAAACAGGACTTACCTCCCGATGCGACGAGACAGTATGCCAAGCCAAGACTGCGAAGTCCGAATAGGGTTCGTGAATAGCCTGATTATATGAGTGGCCAGAGTGGCGTACCTATCGGCGAGGAATTTTATCGTGCTAGGATCATAGACAGACATCGCAGAGAGTCGCTCGAGAGTCGAATGACAACGATAGAAGAGGGCCAGCACAGAGACGTCGCGACGTCGCACTAACTTGCTGTCCGTGCCGCGATGATATACAAGACGAAGCGTCAGAATGTTTGCCGCGGAGATCCCGTGCGGTGATAGTAAGGGGATGGACGCCCACGGCACAAAGACTTCTCCGGAGTGAGCGACACTGCCATTCAAATTGTGCAGTCGCCCTGGACGAGTTATCAGCAAATAGGGGTAGTCAAAGATGTCGATTCTGAGGTCGCTTCGATAGTCGCTTCGCCCACACCGAAGCGTCATGGAATCGGGTGGTCACTCTGACCACCCCACATGTAACACTCGATTCTGTAGTCGCTTCGTCTGACGATTCGCCATCTCTGCATGGCACTTAAGTATCAATCCCCATCCTTCCCTGCACCCTTCGTGCTCTTCTTCCCGGCGGCGGCAAGGGTCTTGGCCTTGGCCAGTCATCGCCCCCGGATCCAGAGCAACGACGCGGAGTGCTGCTGGTATTTAATAGGGGTAGTCAAAGTTGGCGATTCGGTGGTCGCTTCGACAGGCGATTCTGAGTCGCTTCGCCGACACCGAAGCGTCCTCAGAATCGAGTGAGGTCTGACCACCCCAGGTCCTCAGGTCGATTCTGGTGTCGATTCCGAGAAGGCGATTCTGTCTTGATGGATGGTAGCGCCCGTTGATGGATGGCAAGTACAGGTGACGAGAGGCGAAGCGAGTGGGGGCGAAGCGGCTTCGAGGGAGCGGTGCTCCTCCAGAGTAGCACCGGCGATTCTGCTCGATTCTGCCAGAATCGAGTAGAATCGTCGCTTCGCCCCCCCTCGAAGCGACTCCCGAAGCGACTCCCCGAAGCGACCACTGAAGCGACATCTTTGACTACCCCTATTGGAAGCAGTCTTGTCCTTTTTCGGAGGCATCCGGGGAGTAACAAAGCAGTAGATGTGTAGCTAGCAATAGGCAGAGAGAGGCCGGAGAAAGACCTCAGTTCATTGCTAGAGGCAGCACCTTTACGATGGGCCAGTGGGAAGGGATCAAATTAATTTGTTTTGGCGTTTAACGCATTTTAAGTATTGATATGACGGGGTAAGGGGGCGAAGCGAGTGGGGGCGAAGCGGCTTCGGGGGTGCGGTGCTCCTCTGGAGTAGCACCGACGATTCAAGTCGCTTCGACGCTTCGCCCCCCCGAAGCGTCTCCCGAAGCGTCTCCCCGAAGCGACCACCGAAGCGACATCTTTGACTACCCCTAATGCGATGCAAGCAAAGGGCAAGGTTGTAACTGTACCATATAAAACACCATCGTTTTTGTGCCGTAAAATCTGGGATACATCGACAAGTGCCGGTCCGTCTTGTGAGACTTGCACGAAGTCGATAGGGAGGGGGCGTTACGCATGATCTATGGTGCCATTGTCCTAGCGACCTAGCCTCACGAGAGAGGTTAGCACCACCTCAATACCGCGCTGACACTTCGAGAGTCTCATTGGAAACGCTGAAAATTTTACGATCCGGTGTGATCGCAAGGTGAGCATGGAACAGGGCACACAGTTCCTAGAGGAGTATGATAGATATCAGTACGTCGGACGAAAACCTTCTTGCACCGGCTGGTACTAAGAGCGGTCAACATTGGCCGCGAATGAGCAACGAGCCGGGAGCCCAACCTTACTATGAGACCTGGGTACTCACAAGAGAAGGTCTAGAAAGGTCTATTTTGCTTGTTGTTAACGACGTATGCTGGAACATATGTTCGAGGTCAAGGAGTCAAATCGAGGTCCGTCCAACGTGCAGGTCACGGTACAGTTCGGGGCTTGCAAGCGCTCAGTGTGGGAGGCTGTGACGTGTACTCGGATGCTTTCCTCCTCCCGTCCGACCCTCTCCACGCAACAAGGTCATTTATCGTCTGCCCTGGAAGACAATCCCAACCATGCGACTGCGCCATTCATTTAGGTGTCAAGCGTACAGTATTCTACTCTCCCAGTCTCCCAGTCTGAGGATTGCAGCACTCAGGCGCCAAGTGGCGGGAGAGTCTTGACCAGCTTCCTCATCTCCGCATTCCTGTACATAACCTGACTTGGCCAGTGCCCCTTCGCAAGTTCGACAGAAAACCGCCCCAGGTCTCCCAGTGGCGTGTAGAACGATGGGAAGAACGAGAACATTGGCGTCGAGACGGTATCCACGATGCGTTCGAACGCCCCCCGCTGGTTCATCCGGTCCTGCGGGTACTCCTTCGACGGGAAGAAGTAGCCCGGGCGGAAGATATGCACCTTGATGTTCGTCCCCTCAAACAGCTGGGGCAGCTCGCGTTCCACGCGACCCTGTTCCGTGTACGTGGTGAGTCCTAGTCAGACTTTGGAACATCTGCTCTCGACACGCACCTTGACGTTGGCCCACATCTGTCCCGACGTTCCCTCTGGATTCGCGAGCTCCCCGCTGATCCATACGAACCTAAATGGCTTCTCTGGACTGCCTGCTCCGGCGTTCTTCAGCGCACGGGCCGCGGACATCGTGTACTCGTACGTGAGCTCCGTGTACGCCTCCTTGGACATGCCAACTGCGCTCTTGCCCAGCGCCCAGATGAGCGCGTCGTGCTCTGCAAGGCGTTTGGCGAGGTTGTCGGGGTATGTTTTAAAATCACTGTGGAGGATGACATCTGTCTTCTCCGTCGCGTTGGCGGGTAGTTCGGCCCACGAGGGGACGGCGCGGCGCGTAAGGAGGGTGACGCGCTGGATGGATGGGTCCGCAAGGGCGGCGCGGTATATTCCGAGGCCCGCTGGTGTTTGTCGTTCTTGTTGTGAGCTTCGCATAACATGGCGCGCAATAAGGAATTAAATGTACGAACCTACTCCCGTTACGCCGGTCAGGATGATGCGCATAGTGATGGTGGTTTAGAAGGTGAGGGTTTAGAAGGGTGAAACTCTAGCAGAGTCTTGGAGGCGAGGTATATATACATGCGCTCGTCTTCGCCTGTCGATCTGTCGGAGAGGAGGGTATACGCACATATTGAGGTGTATGTGCTGACGCCTGAGGATCGCTGGCCCAATTCAGGTCTAACCGACGCCGATCGGGCTTGAAGACACGGCCCGCATGCTTTCGGGTCGCAGACGCTCAGCTAACATCCGCATCCTTCCACTTGCGGAGGTGTGGGTGTGATTGACTTCTATATTTCTGACAGAATTGTATGCCGACCATACACGTACTGTATGCTCCGACGGCGTATGCGGCGGAATTTCAGTTGGCACCTGCGCGTTGAATCCCAGTGAGAACCCCTTCCATTTCGGACCTTTGTGGTCTTTTTCTGTCAATATATTTATAGAAATTCGGCGTATTTAGTAGAAATTGACGGGAATGGTTAGATATCGAGGGGAAACCCCAGTTGTCCACTTACACATTTTGCCACAGAATGGTATCTTAGCTGGTCTGTATTCCGCTGTCTTCTCTCCCGCAAAAGATGGAAAACTCTAGATATCGACGTTAATGCCCTTCTCGTCTCACCCATCGGGTTGTTAATCGGTTCAATGCGAGCTTCCATAGGCTTCCATTCGTGAGTACAAAAATAGATACAAAATGATCCGCCCTCGGCGCTCGCGCTCGCGCATCCCTCGCGCATCCCTCGCGCCCGCCCGCGCCCAAGCTCGCGCGCCCCTCTCCATCTGCGCGAATACCCCCGCGAACCCGTCGACGCCGCCCGCGCGTCGTCGTGTGGTATAAGGCTAGAAAGACAAGTCATCAGTGAGCGAGACTGGCCTGCACCCACGCGCTCACCTATGCAGCGCGTGCAGCGCATTGCCCTTTAAAGCAATGTAAAGCTAGTTAAGTGAATAACAAACATTAGTCTCGCTCTGAGCTCCGCGCACACGGTCGGGGAGCAGGGGATATGGTAGGACTCACACGGGGGGACGTTGCGCTAGAGACGCGACATGGTGGGAGGAAGAAAGGAGTTTGGAGGGCGGAGGGCGATGTTTGTCCATCTTATATATGTCGGGGATCCCGATGGCGTCATGGATGGTAAGTCGGGGGGCGAGATCGGAGGACAGCCGAATATGACACGCTGAATAGGTGAAGGAGTAGATGAAAGAGCAATGTACTTACAAACTATGTCCTACTGGTCTTCGACATAAGACGCGTCAAGCGCCGGGCGTAGTTGTACAAATGGAACGAGTTCTGATTCAGAAGTCATCGAAACTACATATACATACAAAGTTTCCGACCCAAAAATACCTAATTAAGCGCCTTCAAACGGGCGCAAAAGATGCCATTTGCCGGCAATAACTCCCAATGGCTGAAAATGGGAGGGGTTCTGACTGGGGTTGAATGCCGATCGGGGATCGAGAAAGTGAGTGTTAGCGCTCATGTTGCAACCCACTCACCATTGATTTTCTTTCTCAGAATCGCGTCGAATTATGTGCCGGAACAGGCATGCCCTACACGCGCCGAAATCCGTGGCTTGTGCGGTCAGGCGAGGGAATGCGTGTTTGGACGGCAACTCCGCCCCTCATGGGAGCTTGTGTTGTGTCTGATCGGTAAATGCCCTCCCCACTGCACTATCCTAAGTTACGAATGACCGTTGACTTCTGCCACAGAAAGCGAGCTACGGGCCGACAAGAAAACGTTACAGCATACTGTGCTTCTCGGTTTCATTGCTTCCACTGCAGCTCCGCGTGAGAGCGGATACTGCATCCAGAATGGTTTAAAATGGACTCGTACTCCCCATAGTTCCTCCACGACACCTTGCCACACCCACCGCCATCCTCAGCACCATGCTTACGCCGAAATTGAGAACTCGCAAGATTGGTGGTGTCGATGTCACCGCTATCGGATATGGCGCCATGAACCTTGCAGGTGCATACAACGACGTTCTTTCGGACGAGGAGCGCTTCAAGGTCAGTGACAACAATAGCAGCGTTGTTGAAGGTGATATGGAGCTCGGATGCCTTCTAGTTGCTAGATACACTCTATGAGTTAGGGTGTACCAACTGGGATACCGCAGACGCATACGCGGATAGCGAGGATCCGCTCGGAGCATGGTAAGTCCTGAACTTCCCAATAATGAGCATATATTAACGCATACACATTGTCCCACCCGCATATATATGCGCATATACCCTCCAGGTTCAAGAAGACAGGCAAACGGGGCGATATCTTTCTCGCCACGAAGTTTGGCCGTGTCCAAAGCGACAGAGTGGTGAATGGGGACCCTGCCTACGTCCACGAGGCGTGCGACAAGTCTCTGCAACGTCTCGGAGTGGACTACATCGATCTCTACTATCTCTACCGTGCCGATAAGACGGTCCCCATTGAGCATACAGTCGGTGCCATGGCCGAGCTGGTCAAGTAAGAGGGTTTGTTTTACGATTCATGTTCACCATTATTGATGTAGGCTTGTATGCGTCATGCAGGCAGGGAAACGTCAGGCACCTTGGTCTCTCCGAGATATCCTCCGACACTCTCCGCCGTGCCCATGCCGTACACCCAATCGCGGCCATCCAGGTGGAATATTCGCCCTTCACGCTCGATATCGAGGACGAGAAGATCGTTCTTCTCAAGACTGCCCGCGAGCTCGGCGTCGCGGTGGTCGCGTACTCCCCTCTCGGACGCGGGTTCCTCACCGGCAAATACGTGCGTATATGCGCCTTTCTCTCTATCTTGGTACTTATACCGATTGATGAGTGCTCATATATGCGCGATAGCGGAGCTTCGACGACCTCCCGGAGAAGGACTGGAGGAGGGCCATCCCGAAGTACCAGGGCGAGAACTTCCCGAACATTGTGAAGCTCTCGGACGGGCTCGCCGAGCTCGGCAAGAAGTACAACGCGACGGCAGGGCAAATCGCGCTCGCGTGGCTGCTCGCGCAGGGCGAAGACATCATCCCGATTCCTGGCACGACCAAGATAGCGGTATGTACTTATCTCTTTGGTTGAGGATATACTAAGCGGTAGCTCTCTACAGAATATCCGGGAGAACCTGGCTGCGACGGACATTAAGCTCAGCCCGGAGGACGTGCAGGAGGTACGGAAAATCTCGCAGGTGGCGGACGCGGGTAAGGGCGACCGATACCCCCCGGTGTGGATGCATCTCCTCTTTGCGGACACACCGGCGTTGCAGGAGTAACTATGGGATCGCCATAGTTGTGGAACAGTTTAGGTGTGTATATGCGACACCATCGTGAAGTGTAGGAACGGATAACAGTGCAGACGCGATACTTAATTATTATGCAAGAAATACAATGTCCACGAGAAATGGTACACGGAATCCTGACACTCAAAGTTCTCTATCCCTCCTCACCTTCGCAGCTACCGGCGCGTCGGGCGCCGGCAGCGCACTCATGAGCTCGCGCATCTCCACGTTCGTGAACAGATCCTTCTCGAGCCAGCGATTCTTCGCCAGCTCAATCGTGGCACGGCCGAGCTCCTCGATGGGCGTGTAGAACCTCGGCAGGAAGGTGGTGTAGATAGGCGTGAAGATGAGGTCTGCAAGTCGCCGGCCGTAGCCGCGCTGCTGCATGCGCTCCTGGCGGAACTCCTTGGTGTCCGACGGGAAGAAGTAGCCCGGGCGATATATGCACGCGCGCATGTTCGAGCCCTCGAGCAGAGCGGGCAGCTCGCGCTCCACACGACCCTACATATACATGTGCGCCCTCGTGTCAGCGTTTTTGTTCGCACATCTAGCATTAACATTTGTGGAGTCAGTGGGGAGATCGCGCACCTTGACGTTCGCCCACATCTGGCGGCTCTCGCCCTTGGGGTTCGCCTGGACCCCGCTGATGAAGACGAAGCGGAACGGCCGCTCGGGGCTGCCCGCGCCCGCGTCCTTGAGCGCGGTCGCGGCGTTCATCGCGTACGTGTACGTCAGCTCGGTGTACTGCGCCTCGCTCATCCCGAGCGAGGTCTTGCCGAGGGCCCAGATGAGCGCGTCGTGCTCCGCGAGGCCCCTGGCGAGCTCGGGCGGGTACATCTTGAAGTCGTCGTGGAGGATCACTTGCGTCTTCTCGTTGGCGTTGGGAGGGAGCACGGCCCAGGAGGGGATAGCGCGCCGGGTGAGGAGGGTGACTTGGGACACGGAGGGGTCGGCAAGCGCTGCGCGGTAGATTGATAGGCCGGCTGTGTAGAGGGGGGGTTGGTTTGCACGGGATGTGTAGATGAAGAGGAAAGGGCTGGGAACTCACCGACTCCGGTCGCTCCAGTCAGGATGACGCGCATTTCGAGCAGAGGCTGAGCAGTGGGCCAAAGTTTTGTAGTGTTAGAATGAATCCGAGCCGGCAGTGCGAATAGTGAGCACCATCGACTGACTTCACATGAGCTTTTGAAGGGCGAAGGCCACTCGGGGTTCCAAGTGGGTTTGTACTGTTACACAGTTGGTGTTTGGACGCGTATCACCGTCTGGGGAGGTCGCTGTTGGTGCCATTGGGACGCGTCATCGAGCCGATGGTAAATCATAATTACCTGCTGGCGGGAATTCGAAAGTCCCTGTGCAATTGCAGTCTTACGGCATCCCGCGGACAATGCCTTTAACGTACTTACCTTTGATTGAACGTGTGGTAGGCGCGTTTCGCCTGGCCACCTATTGGAAGAGATTACACATTCAGAGAATTGTCGATGTCGGGACTATGGGGTAGTCGTCATCGTCGACGCGAGGAGGAAGACTATATATGGGACCCGGCAAATGGGGATACGAATCGACTGTGAGTATTCCATTCGGAGTCGGACCGAGACGTAAGCTTTGAAGAGAGCGTCCGCAGCCTTTGGAGAAACGTTTTGTGTCAGCGCCCACCGGTCACCGATCTAGTGTGACCTTACTGTACCTTGTTTTGAGTATGGCGATCGAGCGAAGGGGGGTGCGCATAGCCACGATCCCACGGATGCGCCAGCATACACCCACACATACGTATGCGTCGGTGACTTTGAAGGACAATAGCTCTGGCGTGCACCCTAACCTTTACAACGACTAGATGGCCGCGTAAGTCGACATTCGCAATTATGAGGGTTCGTTCTTCATGATGCCTGCATCGCACGAACCCCTCATGGTGAGCACTGGGGCTGCACTATCAAAACCACCCGAGATCATAGAATGCATACCCATGAACACATCGAAAAGAATGTCGGAGACAAGCATCAATACAGGGATACATCTAGGAGAAAAACGGTGCCTCACAGGGTGGTGCTGCAGTAATCGCTCTTTGAGTTGGCCGAGCTATGGCAAGGATCCATCCGAGGCGAGGATCATATGGATCTCTGCCCTGAATGACGATGCGAACTGTGGGGAAGAGGATGATAAGAATGAGAGGATGAAGCGGTGCATGACCTGGACCGTAACTGGGGGCTCGCCTTGTCCACGTAGCCGCCATTGGGGTCAACTTCATCTTCAAGAAAGTTGCCTGGATGACTTTACCGGGAGGGGTGCCAGAAGAGACTGTGAGGGATTTCTTCGGCAGATCTAAAATCTGGGCAGGTCAGTGTATCTGAGGAAGAACCACTGGGATGCATACGGGTCCTCGTGCACTTGCACAATCAATTGTTAATCATCTAACGATCTAGTCATACTGGATGTTTCCATTGGTCCTCCTCATGCGATAGCGGCGGAAGATAAGTTCATATTGTAACCTTCTAGGTTCTAGCCGCGGCATGACAGTGCGACGAAGCACACCTCGGTGTTGCTTCCAACCTACCTGGGCCTAGCGCACGGTTTCAACCTGATAACGTGAGATCGGGATTCCAAACTGTGCTTTGCGGGCGACGAACGAACTACAAGCCGTGCTCTCCAACGTTGAGTCGACGATTCCGTCCTGGCCCGTGGCGGGTGACCGGATGCCAACAGTTACGATTGTATAGCGGCCACTGGCGGGGGAAATACATCCATAAATGGGACGCTTGCATAGTGGTACATAAATCCATGGCCATATCAAGGTGAGATATGAGAACATTACCCAGCCAGTCGACTACAAATTGAAAAAGACGGAGCTCACCTTATCAGGCGACGGTCACTGGGCTGGCATGCCGGTGGGCAGCCGTGGGTGCCTCCTCCTGCTCCTGTTCCGAATGAACACATACACGATTTGTTAGGACCACTTCTCGCAAATAATTACAGAATCAGAGCAACTTACTATTGAGGTTATGTTGAACTTGAAGCGAGAGCGGGATGGAGGATTTGTCTAAGTAATCCGAGTCTGAACATGGGCATCGCACGTGGCATGCGTTCGATGCCAGCGCCTCTTTGCATGATGTGGCTTTTTCACCTGCCACGTCGCCTAGAAACTACGGTTGTAAAAACCCTTCATGTTTGCCCTCCTCAATGGACGTAAAGCTTGCGTACTACACGACACGGTTATACTCTACCCTTGCTAGCTATCCTTGTTCATCCGCTAATACCATAGGCTCTACTTAACCTGTCGACCCGCAGCGCCGTCGTCTAAACGTCTCACCAAGTCTCACCACACCTCACCCGGCGATCAAGCACCTGACCTTGCGAGTGTAAGTGGCGACCTCTATCCGATGACCGCCTGCCTGCCCAACTTACCGATTCATTCGCTTGCAGTCTCGGAGACACCATCCACGGGATTTCTCTTGGCTTTCTGCACCGTCTTTGCTCCACCCACGTGAGGGGCGGGCGTGTCGCGAGAGTCAGATGAACGACGGACATGCTCAGACGTGGCTCTTCTGTCACTGTGGCGACGTGGTCATACGCGCATATAGCGTGGATGGCGAACCGATGGCAAATATATAGGAGCTGCAGGTCCTCTGCCGCTTTCCCCGGGCCCTCCCCTCCTTTCCCCTTTGCTGTCTCCTTCAAGCCATTCCTCAACTTCATCGACGACTGCTCTTCCTGGGCTATGCCATCCCTAGGTCTGTTCAGCCAAAGTCCACCCAAACGTCGTCACCTGGCCACAGCTGTGGTTCGCGCGAACGATGAGATCATCGGCCCCCGGAATCCACGGATTCCTTCCATCCTTGGCTGACCAACCTTCCGTCCGGCACCCTCGCCCGCCCGTGCTCCCATTTCTACTCAAGTCAACCGAAGAACTAGCTGCGCATCTTGGTCTCAAATCTTGCCCCTGTCTTTTCTACTTGTGCCGCTGGTACCAGGGGTCCCTTCTTTTCCGCCATCAGATCCTCCAAGCTCTTCCTGCTCCCACTTAAATCGCAACCCTTGTAAGTAAATCAGTTCCATTCGACCCTTACTGCATAAACGACTTACCCACGACTGTGCAGATGACATAAAGGCACATTCGCTCTTCGCGGTGGGTCAACTTGACATCACACATCGCGGCACATCCTGCCGGTGCCGTCCAACAAACGCGACTCCGACATCGGAACTTGTGCTGGCAAGGAGACCAATTGACACCATGGGAGCTCATGGAAGGCCTCGCGTGGAGATGACGCCTGTGAGTCTGTCGATCATCTCTTTTGCTTGCGGTCTGCTAATTCGTGATGGAATGAACGGTTCAGCAGCAGCCACAATCACGACTTTCTTAGCGCCTGTCGGGCCGGACTTGTGCCTACTTGTACATTGTTCAAGTGGCGGGCCTGGCGGCTTGGTGCCACATGGTCAGACCTGCGCTGGGCCGGTGGAGGCGACTTGGTGGCACGAATCGTCCTGGTAAGTCCTCCGATAGGAATATTTTATGCATATTGTGATACTCGCAGTCGACAGAGCCATGCCGTTTGCGACCATGGGCCGCTAGACGGAGGTCATCGAGCCCTCAAGGCCTCCGAGTCATACACATACTATCTGGGGTGTTCATCAGCTCTGCAACTATCCCAATGTCAACGGTACGTGCCAAGTGTCGTGAATAGCACATTAGTCCCGCGATGTTCGGACTATACCGCCCCACATTCCGCTAGCGCTCCCCACTTACCCCGCACCACCGTGAATTGAGAAGCACCATGTTATATGGTGACCCTACGTAGTGTGCACGTTCAGGGACGCTCCTCTCAGCTGCAGTTGAATACTAAAGGCAGCGCTCGCAATCACAAGCTGTCCTTGGAACTGGATGGACGGATCCATTTTCCCACCAATCTTCTCACATTCGTTCTAACTCTTTCCTTTTCACACCGCCGTTCCCTTGCCGTCATCTGGATTGACTTGCGGCTCCGAAGGCGACCCGCCTCCGCACTTCTCACAGCCTGCCCGGCGAGCGACTTCTGCTCGTTTCCCCGGAGCTTATACGTTTACATTGTAGAACACAGGTTTGGAGAGTAGCGTTGTACGGTAGGGGCACACAAGTGCGCTCCCGAACTGCAGCTTACCCATGTTCATCGCCTCTCGCTCGCATGCTCTTCTGTCACAGCCGCCCGCATGGTTCTGATCGACTCGTCTTGTTGCAGCGCCTCGAAGTATCCATCAGTTCGGGCCCCGACTGCTCCCGCATTCTGCCGCTACTTACTGCAAGCAGCTCACTGCTGTAAGCAAACTGCAAGCCTCTCTGCAACCGGCACTTATCCCCGCAGGCAGCCTCGGAATCGACGATCCTTTTGATTCTGATATCCACCTATCCCAGTCAAATCCCAGTCCCTCTCCCCGCGGCCGCCAGCGACGTTGCCAAATCCGCTCGATCATCTTCAAAATCCGAGCCGTCGACACTACCCGGGACGGAAGGTGATGACGGCGAGATGATTGGCCGCGCCCCGTAGATGGCAGGCTGCCCGAGCGCGTGGCGGGCGAGCACGGTTTCTCCGAGATATTCTTGCGGCTTCCAAGTTCCCCCCGTGCGTCATTCCTGGATGAACGCCGGATTGTGTCGCCTACAGTGTGTGAGTGGTGGTGGAGCTCGCTGGTTCTGTTGCAATTCATTGGATCTGGACGCGTCGCAGCAGAACATCACGACTGACAGTGACTTCATGTCCAGGAACGCAAGACTGGACGCGCACGCGCACAAGGAGGGAGGTGGAGTCGTCGGGGCGCGCCTGCCGGTTTGGGCCCCCCGCGGATGGATATGGCTACCTTGACCCGGGAGGAGGTGAGATGCTTTCCTGGCATACGTCACGCTGATTCTTGATGCGCTCGCACCGGCGCCGTCCTTGCCCACTGAATGTGATTTTGGGTGCAGAAGGGGTGAAGAGGTAAATTACCCGTAACCCGTCCCATTTTTACGCCTCGATATTTTTGAGGCTGCAGCCCAGAGCAAGTACGTTCTCCTCCGTCTCGTCTCGTCTTCGAGAGCGGGGTGCAGTAACTGACGCCGTAACGCTCATTCAAGGCCGCATCTCGCTGCCAGCAACTATTACGTGTGAGATGCTATCCGGTCGTTTCTGCAGCTCCCTGGACACAAGGTTCGAGCGCTTCGCGCACTCCCATTGGACGAGCGCGTCCTCGCTCGTGGGTGTCCCCCGCCTAAAACGCGCCTCGTCCATCTCCCATCCATCTCAGGTCGCGCACGGCGCTTCTCGCATCGCCAGACGGACTTCGAGAACGCCCTGGCACGCGTTCCCTGTATGCATCCCCTCGCCCGCCCCCCGAGGTTCGTGTTCCTATCTCCGGCTGCCGAGCAATCCCCACTGGTGCGCCTGGACAGTGGACAGGCGTCCGTGGCCAGACCGCGACAAGGGCGTCGGTCGCGCCTCCGCCTCCGCCCAACGGCCCGAATACGCGAAGGCCCTCCGGGCTGTACGTACGTGGTACGGTGTGTCCCTCGAGGTGTTCGCTGTGGCCCTTCCATCTGTCCGCACCCGCCGCCGCTGCCGTGCTGAGCTGCCGCTTCCGCTTTCGCGCAGCGCCGATCCCCCGCAATCGCATGCGCATTCGAGCGCGAGCACACGATCCGGGGAGGGGATCGCCCGAGAACCGAAACGAGCCGGTGGGGACGTCGAGCCGACGTCGATTCAGGTGCTGATGCTCATCATCATCATTGCTCGCGAGCCACCCCGCCTGCTCTGCGAGTTCGGAGCAGACTCGGACTGAGGAACGCGATTGCCTCCCCCGCGCCGGCAGGGACCTTCCTGGACCTTCTCCTTCCACGGAGAGGCGACGGTGAGCCCTCAGGGCCGGCGTGATTGCCAGACTCAATGCCGAAGGAAGGGCGATTGCTCTTCTGCGCTGCGCCAGCAGTGTGGAGAGCCAGAGCCCGACCCGCCTTCGGCATTGAGTACTGAGTACGAGCACTGAGTCGCCCACCCGTCCCGTCCCAGTGCGCGCCGGCTGCCGGCTGTGGGCCGCAGGGGGATCTACACTACATACGGCGTGCGCGGGCTCCGCGCATCCGCGTCGATTATTGCTGCCCGGGCGCGAAGCCCAACCGACGAGCTGGCCTTCGCGTTCGCAGCGGCAGAGGAAGAGGCCTAGGTATTGCGCGATCGAGCGCCTCTGCTCCCGCCTTCTGCATCCGTCTTCGTGGCCAGGCAGAACGAACGAACGGCGTACAGTTACAGTTACGGTAGCCGGCCTAGGGCCTCGCTGACGAGAACGGCTACTGGACAGCGGAGAGCGGTGACGGCAGCGCTGCACGGTAGGGCACCGTGCCGGGTCGGTGCTTTTTCGTGGCATGACGAGCGTGCGCTCACGCGTTCGGACGGCTCGGGCCTGAAGCCAGTGCGGTGTCCTTCTCGCTGGGATACCAGGCACAGCACGTCTGCCGCATGCAGGTAGAGGGGGACGGGCGGGCGGCGGCGGAGGGAATGGCGCTTGCAGGTAGCAGGACTGGACTGAACGACTGAACGCGAGCTGTGTCCATGTCCACAGTAGGCATCGTTCGGGAACGGGGATGCCGCTTTCTGGGCAACGTCTCTTCGCGTGGTGCGAGGATCACATCGCGGGAGGTTGTCAGACGTCAGGAGTACTAGTACTGTATCGTTGACCTCGCGCGCTGGGTTAGCGTTGAGGACACGCTGCTGCCTGCGGCGTACGCAGAGAGCATCCTTGGGCTGGGCTGCCACCACACATATGTGCTGAAGATTGAATCATTTAGGACGGCATGGTCAGCTTGCTCAAGCGCGACATGTCGTTACGAACTCGTCCTTCGCGGATCCCATCCCCACTTGGGCAGCTCTATGGCCCCGAACGATGCCAGAGCTGGATATAGTTCTGTCAGGCATGTTTCACACTTCCCCATAACATGGCGATTTCTTCATCTGTAGACGATGACGCGTGCATGTCTTCCTGCCTTGGACTTGGAGCCAAGACCTGTTCCACGCGAAGACGGACATTAGTGGAGCCATGGCTACATTGACCGTTCATGGTAAAAAGCTCACCCAACCCCCCTCGCCAGTTTTCAGGAGTGCACGCGCGTTCTTACACACTCCATCGGCGACATTACAGCACACGACGAGTACGGTCTCGTGAACCTTGCAAAGTTACACAACATTGTCCCCGGCGAGGCGCCGTCCGTCATGTCATGCTTCCCCTGCCAGATGGCGCATGGTCCGACGCCCCTTCGTGCTTCCTCCAGCTGCGCCTCCGCACCTCCATCACAACCGGGAGCCGCAAACAAACCTTCTTCAAGCGACGTCCTGCACTCCGCCAAGGCTCGGGCCTTCTACCTGTCTTCTCGACCGACGCCTCGACAATTCTAACCCCTCAACCTTCGAGTCTTCCACGCTTCCCTCCTTCGCACATCGCCCGTCCCACTCCGCACTTCGCACCTATCCATCTCTGCCATCGCGCATCGCGCGCCGACCCTGAGCCGTCTCGCGTGCGGGGGGAGGCGGCGCGCTTCGCCGGAAAGCCGGCAGGAGCTCGAGCCTCGACCCCCCGCCCCCGCGCCGGAAGGCGAGCGGAAGCCTGCGATCCGCGCCCGCTTCCATATCCAGGCGGACGTTCCCCCGCGCGTCCTTCCCCGCGCATATCTCGGAATCTGGCCATCGCCCGTGGCTGCCTCCCGCCGGACTCCGCATCGCCAAGGCTATTGTTCGTGGCTTCTCGCTCGGTGGCACTGCGCGTGGCGGCGTGGCTCGCGCGCCGCTACGTATACGTATACTCTATACTCACCGACGACCGTTCGCTCGCTCGCCTTCAATTGCATTGCATCGCTGGCTCTTCACGCTCCAAGTCCGACGCGGGTTCCTGGTTGCTGGCTGGCTGGCAGGTACTGTGCCTTCAGACGTGTCTGGGGCGGAACCTCGCCGCTCGTATTCTATCGGCGCGGCCACAGAGCACACGGTGAGACTTAGACAGGGCCCGCTGCTGGGATTCCCTCATCTCTAGGCCGTGGAGCGTCGGCTCCCCCATACTTATGTCGACGCACGCCAGGCGGGCCGCATCCAACCCCGCAATCTTGATGCCAGATGGGCGAGGGAGGAGATCCAAGAGGCGCCCCAGGTACGTCGTCCCGCTATGTCTTAGTCGCGATCGGGCCACGCACCCCGAACGTACGGAAGAGACCCTCGGAACATAAGTCCCGCACTGCACGATTCGCAACATAGCTCATACTTACAGCTTGAACATGTTTTTTTTTGGTTCGCTCCTGTGTTTTTCACTTTCGCAGCTGCTTCGTATGCGCATCGTTCTCGCGCGCGAAGCTACTGCTTAAGTACGCACGCCAATCTGCATTAGACTCGCCCGTGTGTGTCCATTCCTTGGGGCACTGTTCCCATCTCTCTCCCCCGCGGGTCGGCCCCCAATGCAAATGGCCGATCTCGATTGCGCACATACATGATGCCATGCTTTGTTCGCAGACCTGGTGCTAGTGGCGGCCGTAGCACACCTTCGTTCGTCGATCTGCAGGCCCCGCGCGCGAGCGCCTTCGTCATCTGCATACAGGTATGCATTACCTTGTGTGCAAGGTTACTGCCATCGTTATTGAAGCCTGTTTTTCAGTCACCCGGCCTGAGCCGTATCCATCCCGAATTGTGGCGAGACTCCGCGCTCTGTGTGCCGACACCGCGGAAGCGCTCTGTGAACGCCATGGTGCTGTAATCCGCTGACTGTTTACTTGCCCCCTGTATCATAAATAGTCCAAATACGCAGATGGGGGGAAAGGCTAACGCCCCTTAGTTCACTCTCACTGCTCTATCATAATGGCGGTCCCGCTTCTTCGCGAAACACGACAAGCCATCGTATCTCTCCGTCAATCCGTCCGGTCTGGAACACAGTGAGTACCTCATCTTGATCGATATCAGTATGTTACAGATGATGACGTGCCATCAACAGTGTGTTGGAACCACTGTTGAAGTTGTTCATTCCTGCAGAACGTGCATGCGAGATGCATGCTATCCGTTCCTCCGCATACACATGGGGCGTGCTCGACCACGGCTTACTGTTGTGTCGGGGCGGTGACCCACTTCCGGTGTACTTCGCCGCTGAGGTCATAGCAGTGTCAGCAGGGCGAGGTGAAGTGCATCTGGATGTTCATCTGTTCGACGAAGATGCGACCGCATTGTGTGGTCTACAAGCAGACCTTGCTATCGACGTGTCTGTTCCGGTCACAGTGCGTTGCAGCACGATCGCCTCAGACAACGTGTTTTCTGTTTGGGATGATAGTCCTCTTCGTGACGAGTTTTCCATGGACGTATCTGGTTTGAACACGGGCGATTACGTTCTTGTGGAAGGTTTCGTGCTCGGATCTCAGTCTCCCATCGGCCGTTTGGACATAGTTGTGTATATGTTTTCTATTAGTCTCATAGCTCCGCGTGTATAAGTTTCTCAACGTTCCACATCTCGACTACACATAGAGGGGTTGGAATGGAATGTATGTACGCTGCATATGCTCCGGCTTCGGTTTTGGCACTACGTTGCGAGGAACAGTGTGCAGAAGTTTCATGCCTACAGCCTCGAACCATAACTTCTCAAAACCATGTGTGCCAACAAACCGCTTCCCAGCCACCTGGAGCTCCACAATGTCCCCAGACACGGGCCAAGTAAGAGATCGCCCGGTGTCATCACGATCGTCAACGACAAAGCTTTGGAACACCTGCACGATCACTCAGCATATCGCCACTATAAAACATGTTAGGAGTGAATTACCGTTCGCGCGGATTGCATCGTGAGATGTGCTTCGAAGAACGGCATGTTGTAACCTGTATGTATGTCGTCAGCATTTGTCCAACTTTCAGCAATGTCCACAACACTCACTGGGAACTGGCTTAGAGAGATTACCCATCAGATAATCGACAGCGAGCTTGTCTCCTCCTCGCAAATAGTCCACCGATATCGCCACTGTGGTCGAAGTCTCCTCTTGCATATGATACGATACAGAGCGCAGACTGCCAACAATCGTCATGATCGCCGGAACTCCATGCACTCTCATCGATAGGCCCTGCCACGAAGCATGGCCCACAGCATGCGTCACATAAATGCGCCCCCGGAGTACGTCGATGATATCAAAACGACCGTCGACCCTCCTAATGCCATTGCATCAGTACGCGAAGGATTGGGGCTGCAAACTGTGAACCAACTCCTTGTCGTCGTCATTTGCACTAGGATCCAACAGGGCTTTGGTGTTTGTGATGGGGCATTCGATAAATTGACGAGACATAGGTGCGATGAGGGGGGTGGTCAGCAAGTGCTGCTCGTCGTCGCCTCACGATATCATCCTATGTGTTGTGAAATGGGTTCATTTCCGTCATTGATGACCTTTGCCGTGACCTCATATTGACGACCTACTGTGTAGATCTGACCGTCTAAAACCAGTTTACGTACTCATGCTGCTAATGTTTTCTGTTTCCCTATAAGCATGGATGGAACCCCTAGGTGGGACTCCCCAATTCGCCCCCGCCCCTCGCCGCTTGCCATCATGCACTTCATCCTCGGGCTGCTCGGCCTCCCGGTCGAGTTGCTATTCATGATCGTCCATTGGTGTTCTGTCCCAACACTCGCCCGCCTCCGTGCGACCTGCCACTACTTCGATCTGATCATTGCGAAAGAACTTCCCTTCCGGCGTCGTCTACTCCTATCCCGGTTCATTCGCGACGTCCCTGGATTCCTCCGTGAACTCAGCCACACAGGCTCCATCGTTACTGGCTCTGCCGCTTTGTGGGTCAATGGTGAGCCGGAATACTTCACTCCACACGACCTCGACATCCTTTGCGCTATCCACATGTCCTTCCACGTCGTCAGCTACCTGTTCTATGTCGAAGGCTACTTCATCCTTCGCATGTTCAGCTCCAATGTGGATGGCAACCGACGTGGCGGCATCCGTTCGGTCGTTCGCATGTTCAACGGCGAGAAGACCATCGACGTCATGCAGAGCCAAACCCCCACCTCCTTGTACCCGGTGTTGTTCTTCTGGTCTTCTATTCCGATGTCGTTTTTCGACGAGCATTCAATGTACATCGCGTATCCCCGCCTTCTAGAAACGTATCGCGCCATCCTCAACCCTGCCCGCATCGTAACCATCCCTTTGCCGGACCTGCTCATTAAGTATCAGAAGCGTGGATTCGTCATCCGCCTCTCTGAAGCGTCTTGGCGCAGTGACAAACACAAGCGCTCCAGAATCTGCCATCTCGACCAGAACCCATACTGCGCGCAAACGAAACGCGCGGTGGGCGATCGCTGGGGTTTGCAAACACGCCTTGGCCCTGTGCAAGAGCGACTCGGCCTACCCGTCTTTCAAGGCCCCATCGCGAACTGGACGGTGGTGTGGCAACGAGGGGGCCATCCTTGTGGTGCACTCTGTGCTGCGTACGAAGGGTTTGCAGTACCTACAATCTATGTCGCTCCTCTCGTCGCATGGGCGTGAGTGCTCTAAAATTCCTGTGATGGCCACTCAAATTAACAGTCCGAGCTGAATCCGTGATGTGTGATCGTAGCCAATCCTGTATTTGTATTAGTAGGCGCTTACAATATTCACGTAGTCTCCGTATTACCCATTCGCACGTCTCCGTGGTTCGTCATGTACTCCCACCACTGCTTCGTTTGTGTGTTCAATCGATCCAACCGCTTGTCTTCATTCAACAAGTCTTGATCTTGCTGCTGCATCAACACTTTGTCATCAAACTCTCGCAAGATGCGTATCGTGTCTCGTCCACTGCTTCTTGACAGTGCAACATAGATGTTGAACAGGCTGAAACGCGCCGGTCCCGGAGGCCTCGCGATGTCGACTATCACAAATGGTATGGTCTGTCCTTGCGATCGGTAGTCTGTGAAAGCGTATGCGGGCGTCATAGGCAACTGAACACGCTTTACAGTTCTTTGCACTACTTTGCCGGACCGTTCTCGCACCCGAATCTGCATCGATGTCGAAACGGGTTCTACAGGAATGACATTGTTGTCCAGCCCTGTGAGGCAAGTCGCCCGGGTGCGATCCAATTTGACGAGGACATATGAAGGTACGTATCTCAGACGCATTTCCGTTTGATGTTCTGTAGCGATCGACGTCTCGTGTGGATCGAAAACGATGTCGACGATCGTCCCTCTTGCTCCGTTCGCAAGGTCGAGGTCGGTCATCAGATTGCTTGTCACCATTACCTTCATTCCAATTGCAAGTTCCAGTGTTTCAGGAAGGTCTCGCCTGCTGCTTTTCCTACCGGTCTTCATTCGTGCCACAAGCGCATAGCGTTCTTTCAGAGACAGCGGACGACCCTTTATGGAGTCGTTTGCACTGACGATGTAAAGACGTTCACCTTGATTTTTACACCACGTTCGCGTTGCAGCGCAGTTCCACGGATGACGAACACTGTGCCTGGGTGTCACAAGCGATGGTTCAACGCTGTCTGGGCGAAAAGGCCCGTCACTTTCATGCTTCAAAAGCAGGCTCCGCAGCATCTGGATGTGACCTGGATTCACATTTCCCACTCTGAGGGCTTGCAAAAACTCTTGCCAGACAGGATCAGACACGCGGATCTGCTCGGTCAGCTTCACCACGGTTGTGAACTCTTCATACAGTCTTCGACCAATCGCGCGGTCCTGAGGGTCGTCCACCAGTCGCACCGGCTTGTACAGAGCCTCATCGTTATGTGCAGCTACAGGGGGAAATTGGTGGGGGTCTCCGCACAACACAACACTGATCCCTCCAAAAGACGCTTGCATGCAGTCTGATCCGACGGCTGAGCCTTCCATCCCGATCCCAATATGCCGCTCCAATGTCGCCAAAAACGATTTGGAAAGCATCGAATACTCATCGAGAATCAAGTATCTCCGGTTCCTCCAAAACGCCTGCAGGGCGTGCTTGCTTTCATCTGTCAAATGACCACGATCATTGACTGAGATTCGCGCAATGACATGGGTCGTCTTGCCATCGATCAAAGAGGCGGCTATGCCTGTATATGCTGCCTTGACCAACATGTATGTCACGCCCCGTTGTGCAAAGGCTTTAGAGACCGTTTGAATGACCCTCGATTTTCCTGTGCCCCCTTCGCCCACCAAGATCATGCGCAGTGGTGGAACTGGTACCCCGCTGATCATTTGCCCCAAGTGCCAAACCAGAATGCTGTAAGCACGACGCTGGTCGTCATTCAAGTCTGCGAGTTCCATCGCAGGCAAGGCTTCTTCTGCTTCTGATAGCTGGGATACAGCGCCAACGCCCGATCCTCTGTTTTCCGAGTCTTGAAATGTGGATACGCCGGGCGAGCTGGAAGATGTGTCGCCAGCATCGGGTGACGTCTCGGTAGCATCATTCAATTGATGTCTTTGCACGTCCACTGCCATAGCCTGCTTCCATGTGCACAGGTTTCTGAGGTCGTCGCCTGTAGCACACCCGGTATGCTTTGCATTCATGATCATCCATTCGCTGCTGTCCTGCTGAAAAAGCCTTGCACCTCTCGCAGCAGCCATTGCTGATGCAGCGTACTCCAGCTCCGATGCAGAATTTTGCAGCGTTTTCAGTGCCATGAGACCCGCTTCGCTATAAAGACGTTCTGAATCATCTTCAACCTCTGCGAGTGGGTCATTTCCATCATCTTCACCTCCATCCACCATGTCGTCGCTCCCACGCACTCCACCTAGAGTGCGGTCATCTGCATCCTCACGATCACTGCCTGCTCGTGCACATTCGTGGAAGTACTGCGAGCCTGCGATCACCATTCGGTCGTGTTCTCCTGCGGTTTCCATGAATTGTTGGAATGCTTCTTCCCATGACTGATGTTCCTCCTTCAGGTCATGCACAACATCACGCCAAGGCTTTAGAAGCAGCAGCATGCTTGCGCAAAATAAGGGCCGTTGATCTTCGTCTTCAGCCCTTACGAACCATCGACCGATCACGTTGACGAGGTTCCGGTGTCCATCCGAGCGACACACTCTGATCTTGGTCCTCGCCTGCGGGTGCCTTCCATCATACACAACACGCAGGTTTCTGGGCCTGCCACGGTGCCGACCATCATCATGGTGGGAAGCAAGCTGCTGCGAGTCTCGTCCAGCTTCCAATTCGTACGTGTCTTTGAAAAACGAGAACACGTTCATGTGCTCAAGAAGCTCGCCACGCAATCGGTAGTCAGTGACCTGGTTCTTCATAAACACTTGACCATCGCTCGCCACATCGAGCGTCGCTGAGTCGTTCTCTGCAGGCTCAGGTGCAGCACGGTCCTCATGCTGTGCTTCCTCTTCGCTATGTGGAATGCATGGCGAGATAGTCAGTGCTGGAAACGCTTCCACCAGTGCCTTTTGGAATGTCGTCCAATACAGCGGCGTATACGTGTGTGATGTCTTAACATCTCCCCATCCCATCAGGTACGAAACCACCATCGGTGCAGCGAGTTCCTGTTGACGGTTCACAGAGTTCAGTAGCCGAAAGACCAAAAGTCGTTGCTGCTGTCGCAGGTTGTGGGTGTATTCCAAGTTGGGATGGGTGTCGTGAAATGCAAACGCGTCTGCCAGTACAGCTGACAAGTTGTAATTCCGTCCTTGTTTCTTGCTCGCATAAGACGACACATAAAACGTGAGGTTTTTGGTATCTGCGCCGTTCGTTAGCAGCTTCCCGTCATTGTTGCATCGAGCATTCAGCAAGATGGATGGTACCCAACCATTCATGTAGCGGTACAGCCGTTTTTGTCCCCAACGGCCGTCAGGAAGCACGTAGTCTTCTGGTGCAAACTCAAAAGGCGCTCTCCTCTTGCAGGCCAGAACCCCGGCCTTGTTGAATTTGAGACACTTTTGAGGAGTGCACGTGTGCACCTGCTGTGATCGTGCAAGCCGCAATTCGAACAAGCCTGCACGCTCTTCGTACTGAGGTTCATGCGGATTAGGTGGCCGACTGAAAGGAACTGAACTCTCGCGAGGGATCGCTTTAACTGACGCAGCGTCCTCCAGCCCTGGGAGGTATGCACGAAAGCACTGTTGAATGAATCGCACCACCTTCTCCCTGAAGTCCGTCGTTTGGAGGCGTTCATGCAGCTCTTCCGTCGTCGGGGTGTTGTGCAACCACCCTAAGAGGTGAAGGTGCAGTGATCCCCTTCCTTGTGATTCCACCGCACCCACATATGCAGACATGGGTCCAAAAACCCCAATGTGGCTCGTCACCGTAAACTTGGTCGCCTTCACTCCGAATAAACAAACAATGATAGCGTCCACCAAGAAGTGGAAGAATTTCGCCGCGGCATACGGGTCTGCCGCAATCCTTCGTGCTCGCTCATCCCTTTCTGGGCCCAGACTCGCATCAAACCGATCCATGTCGATGTCGACCCCGGCGAACACCTGCGCGATGGGGTCGTGAATGTCGCTAGGATTGATGGTGATCCATATCGATGGAGGGCCGTGAACAAGAGTCGTAGACCAGATTTGACCTCTGATATGGCTTCGAGCTGCATCGGTCCCTAGTACGCGACCAGCTGCACCGTGAACCATCTTCTTCAGGCGAAGAACTCCGCCATCCTCGACTGAGATGTTTCCTTCCTCACGAACTTGAGCAGCATGCAGCCGATCGACAGACATCGATGCCAACAACTGCGAATCTTGCTCGAACTGTGACCTCCGTACCTGAATGCGGGCCGACATCAGTGCCTGTCTTCGCTGCAGGATGCCAAACGCCACGAACGGAAAAGTCTCATGGGTGCGAAACCGACGGTCATGATAGCGCAATGCCCATTGCACGTGTTCACGGAAGTCCAGTGCTACGGGACGCTGTTCTTGCATCCCTCCACGTCCATAGGGAAACAGTGTCGAAAACGCTCGTTCAAAAAAGTGCGCCCCAGCCAACATGAAAGAAGGCCGATGGCTTCCTTCACCAGCGGGGAGATCAGCCACCGGCTGTTGACCATGCCGCACCATGTACCCCCCTTCCTGACCACGCTTCCACAGGTTTTCGAGTCCCCATGCCATCAAGTCGTTCGCTGACAACTTTGTAAGGTCGGTGTCGATGCTGCCCGAAACTTGAAATGGAATAACATCTGGGTCTCCATCCTCGGTCGTATCCATGCCCTCGTTCTCGTCCTGTGCTTCATCCTCATCTTCCGGCACGTAACTTGCACCCTCTTGCAACGCAATCCCCTCATCGCCGCATTGTCGAACTACATCCATCACTTCTATCGGAACGTCATCCTCTGGCAATTCTGCGAGACGAGCTTCGCTGATCGTGAGATGGGTGTGGTGTGGTGAGGTGGCCTGCAACGACCGAAGGGCATCCCTCACGACACTCCTTCGTACCCGAAACGTCTTCTTCAACCAGCGCTTTGGCAAAGGTCCCTGGCCCATCATTGTGACGGAAATTGTGGACGCCAGAATGCATGGCCGGTGAGGCAGCATGTCACCATCCACCATCGCTGCGATCCCGTCCATGTCCATCTCGTAGGTGCTTACCGTTCCACGCATCCCCCTCTGGAGTGTTTCTGGGTTTTGCCGAAATCCTGATTTGGGAAACAACTTGTAGACATATACCCTCGTCAACAGAGGACAGACCAGCTGTGCTTCTGGAACAGACAGCTGAGCGATTGCGTCCGACCTCGGTCCCAACCACAGATTGTTCGCTAGGGACAACCTGGGAGGGAGGTCAGATTCTTTGCGCAACTCTTCCCTGCAAGCCTTGCAAGCGGACGCTATCGGTTGGCCTCGTGTTTCATCGACCCCACTGGGATCTAGCAAACACCCATCATACAATGTATGTGAGGGATGCGCCTCGTGAGGCGCAAGCCTATGTCGATTAGGCAGTTTCCCCAGCTCCATTTTTACCACCTCGTCCTCTCTGACCAAACACTCTCTTCCGCAGATCGCGCACACCGACCTCTCCAAAGCGTCCGACCCCGTTGCATCGAAAAACGCTTTGTAGCATTCGAGGACCTGCTCGCATGAGGGCAGCGTGAGGTACGCATCGGTGTCTCTGCAATGCCTTCTGAACGCATGTTGTTCTTCCCGTCATCTCGCTTGCTGTAAAGATCGGTTTTGACGATGAACGTTGTCCGTGCGTGCAGCCCGTCCCAGCTTTGCCATGACCGCCTCTTCGAGAGCCGCTCTTGTTTCAGCATCTGCATGGGAGCGAACGTACGAAACGACTGATTGCTTGCTGGCCCGCCCCTCTCTCGTCACCGCCAGCCTACCCCTACAAGCGTCTAGGATGGCGTCCTTTGACAGAATCTCAACCCGGTCCATCGTCGTTGAGTAACTGGTCCCACAACGTTAGCTGTGATTTTGAAGATGAACGTCCTCTTCCCGATTTCCGCATCCTCGACACCCTATCATGTCTAGCTCCCAATGCGACTGTGCATGATGACCAAGCACGCGCTCCACTCACGGCTGCTCCACCGACCCGAGCGAGGTTGTTGCTCCGCAGAGAGCTCCAGTTCGACTCGAGGTCGTGAGTCGCATCAGCGTGAGTCGTGTTTACTCGACCGTGCGACATCTAACTGCATTTGCGCTCCACTGTCGCACCGCAGACCTCTCGCGGCCTCAGTGCTCCACCGACTCGACTTGCCTTGTTGCTCCGCAGAGAGCTCCACTTTGACTCGAGGTGGTGAGTCACACGGGCCTGAGTCCCGTTCAGTCAAGCGTGCGACATCTGACTACATTTCCACTCCACTCTTGCACCACACGCACCGGCCCCGCGCATTCAGAAACGTATAAAATGAGACGACTGTTTGCCCTCACTGCCTGCCCGTACGCTCCTTCTTCCACATCACCCCCATGGCTCCCAAACCTCAACCATCCCTGACGACATCCAAGCCGTCTAAGCCTCCCACTCGCAGCTCTTCGTCCACTGCTGCACCAACCTCGCCGACCTCCTGCATGCAGGACGCCCCGATCCAGGCTAAACAGCCACATATGACGCAAGCCTCCCAGATTCACACCGGTGAGCCTGATCAGTCTGCCACGCAGGACAACATCCCTCCCATTTCTGCCCCCGACCAAGATGTAGAAGATGACCCGGCTTCTACGGGGCCTGCACCTGTCACTCCTGCAGCGCCGCTCGACTCTTCGCACGAAACCAGCCCACTCCTCATGAAGCTGCTTGACGTTCGCACTCTCGCCACCATCAAAGGCTTCTACCTCCCCCTCGGAGAGTCGTTTGTTCCGAGCATCACGTGGGTTCGCGAAGGCCGTGGCAACATTGCCGTTTCTCGCGAAGCTGCTGACGTTGCGATCAAACAGCGCGGTGCATACGCTGCAGATCCTTCAAACGCCCCCGCGCCTTTGCCCCTCGAACCGACACAGTTCTCCCTCATTGCCAACATCGCTCAAGAACACTGTTTTCTGCGCCCTGATGGGTACTTCAAGGCCGACGCCAAATTTGTCCGACCGTTCTCGGAGACGATCCTCACCTGCGCGCTCGTCGCCCCTCCTGCCGAGTTTGCTCAGCTAACGGCGGACTTCAAAAAGGCCCTCGAGTCCTTCAACAAGCTCGTTCGCGGCCTCGGGTCACCCCGCTCCGGGTCCATGTACGCCCAATTCAACGCTCCGCACATCCGCGCACGCCACAGGGTGTTTGAGGTACGTGGTTCTTTGCTGGACTCGCTCATGTGCACACTGTGCTAATACGCCGCCTTTCCTTTCCCGCACAGCCGACCACCGACGAGAAGTGCGAGGAAGCCTCCAACCTTCCTGCAGAGTTCACGGTGTCTGGTTGGCCGACGTCCTCGGATGCTGCAAGAGATGCACGCGATGAACTGGTGGCGACCCACGTAGCTCGCCCTCTCCCTGCCTTCGACGTCAATGGTGACCTTGTCCCTCCCTCTCGCTACCTCGCTGATTTGCAGGGCGCGACGGTCGTCGTCAAATTCTCCCTGTCGCATTTTCCCATTCGCGGCAAGAACATGACCGTCCATACCATGTGCGTTAACATCGAACACATGAGGGTGCTCATCCCTCCTACTCGCCGTCCCACAAACAAGAGGCCGCTTGCGTCGCTGACCGACCCTTTGTCGAACGTCGCTCAGAAGCGCAAGGTTGAGTAAGCATGTCGCTACCGTCCATTCAGTTTGCAGTCGTTGTTGTGATTGTAATCGGTTCCAGCTCGAAGCACATTGTTCGCTGACCTCCTATCTGTCTCGCCGTGACGCCATTGAGCAGTGTACGATGTGTATAATGTAATGATATGCGCGCCGTGATTTATAATATTCCGATAGAAACACTCCTCCCCTTTGTGAAATCCCTCGCGTGCATCGTGTTGCGCCCATGCAATGGCGACCATACAGCCTGCGAATTATGCGATCCGTCCTACCGATGTCGTGTGCGACATCTGGGTGACACCTATCCTTGTCGCGTAAGCATAGCACGCGCACACTACTCCCACCAGCCTACTCATAACCAAGCACTTTGTAGACGCATCCGCCGATTGCTCGACTATGTGTGCGATGTCCCTTACCCCTGGCTGTCCCTCGCATGGGCTCCCAACAATGCAAGCTGGCACCCGCTTTCACCATCCTCACACTATCTGGAACGCAACCACACTTTTGACCCGATGCGTGTGCTTGTCACTGGCCACTTCGTCCACTACCACGCCTGGCCCGTTTGCACTACACACCAACGGCGAGCTTCGGTGACTGTAGAGCTCCTCACAGAACAGGACTGCGTGGCAGCTGCCAAAATGTATGACAGCGGCCGTTTTTCTGCGCGCGAATGCCAGCAACCTCCGAGACCTCCTCAAACCACCGTCCGAGCGATCGTTTCGCCAGACTCCATTCTGGTATGTGGCTACCTGTGCCGCACTTTATCCACACACACTGACAACGTCGCCCTCAGCACGACGGTTCAGCCTACGACGCTCGTACCGCCCTGCGCGACAAGCGTGATTTAGCGCCTTGCCCCATTCTGCAATGCCGCTCGGGCGATATCATGACCGTCGAGTGCATCATTCACCGCGCATCCACAGCGCATGAGTGGCACGTGGATTTCGTCGCAGTCGCAGCATATCTCATAGCTAGCGCCCCCACTCCTCCTCATCCAGCAGTACAATGGTCCACCAAGCACGCTTTTCCGGACTCTTTGTAATTTCAGTGGATCTGTGATGAACAATGGTGACTCGGACACTGGGGTGCGACCCACAGTGCCCAGACGAAGCGCTTGATACATCGGACGGTATTGCTACACTACAAACGGAGAGGCATGTACTAGGGTGGGGCGGTGGGTAGCTGAAATAATACGGAGCTTCCGAACTTCGCAAGAGCGCGCTGGTGGCAGCAAGCAAAGGTAAGCTCGGGAATTCTGGCCGCCCGGTGCTGTGTGCATGTCGAGAATGGTGGAAATCCCGTGCTTCGCGCACGCTGCCACGACTCTGAGGGTTCAGGTCGTCCTCAAAATGGCGGTAGTTGATCGCGATACGGATGCAGTTCAATCCGAGGGACTTGAAGAACGCTGCATCGGACTCGGCGAAGAAGTGTTCAAGGAACTGAAAGATCGCAGGTTACAACCCCATGAACGAGCCCCCAGACCCGCAGCACAGCGGGCTCGTGAACTTCTACGACTGTGTCCACGTCGCGGTCAGATCCGTCGACCCGTACCACATCCTCTTCCTCGACGGGTACACCTACTCGAAGCTATACGAAAAAGCGCGCCTGGGGCGGGGGACGCATCGAAGATGCCCGAGACGACATCGGTTGTAGCCGTCAGGTCTGGTCCGACGAGGTCAGGCGCGGAACCTGTACGTGTGCGAGGTCGTGTCGCGAACACAGAACAGAGCCACTGCTGACGCCCAAAGTTTACGTACCTTCAAGCACGTCTTCGAGGGTGATGCATGACCGCACGGTCAACGCTCTGCAGGAATTCGTCAACGCCCTCCTTGGTCAGAACAGCGTCCGCAGGCATGCTCTGCTCCCATCCCCGCCATCCGCCGACCTTTGACAGGGTGAGGCCCCGCTTCTTAGTAACCCCCTCCCGGTTCTCCACGACACCCATCTCTATGTCAGTAGAACGCTTCGACCTGCGCCGCCTACGGCCTGCCTTCCTGCTGTACGGTACATCGTCAACATGAATCTCGGCGGAGGAGCCATCATGGAGTGTCTCGTCGTTGCTACCGTGCCTCTGAGGCTTCCGCGGCCGCCGCTTGCGGGTATGGGACGAGGGCGACGGCGCCTCGTCCTGGTCCTCGCTCGAACTGGAGTCGCTGCTGTCGCCCATTCGGACCCTGTCGAGCAGCCGCCGGTAGTTACAGTGTCCGTCTTCAAGTCGCCGCCAAGCTGTCCGCCGTTGGAATGCATGGCGATGAGCTCCTTGAGCTCGGCACGTCGGTAGATGATGCCAACAGACAGCACTGCGCCGGTCGTTGGCGGCCACGAGCCGCCGCTTGTTGATGAGCGAGAAGAACTCAGGTGGCAGAAGTGCAGGTGCAAGGGTCCTGCTTGTGCCAGGTCGTCAGTGCTCGTGGTGGAAGGGGCGACTTCGCTGCGGGGGCGCGACGTGTGGGAGCGGCGCAGGTGTACGAGGACTGGCGGCAGGTGTACGAGGGTTCGGCGAGCAACTGGAAGGAGTGTGAGGGTGCGGCCCAGCCGATCAGCGAGTGCAGAGAAGCAACATGCTCACCCACCTCCACAGCACACTCCAACAATGGCAAGGGGGATGAAACCGGAAAACATGCAACACGTCCGCACGACAGAGGGGCGGTCACGACGCGCTTCAATGTTGCATGCAAACCCTCCGCGCCTCCATGTTGAAAAGCATGCAAACGAATCACTCACCGCTTCATCCATCTGTCTCTTGCGTGGTCATCAGGATGGAAACACTGACCGACACGTCGACTGCCAACAGTCGCCCGCGACCAGACGCGTCAACAAGTCTGTCCACGTGACCGTCCCTCCCATCACCTGACATGTGCCAGCATGCCTCTCTCCCATCTCCCATCGGCATAGTTGTGTCTCTGCTTTTGCCGTCTCTGCACACTCTGCTGTTCCCGCTTTTCTCCACCTTCTCATCCTCCCCCCAAGATCATGGTGTCGCGCGCCTCACGATAGGGCACGCCGACCCCGCCAGCAACGAACTCTGCCACAACCAAGGCCCGCTGGAGACCGGGCGCCGAAAGGTCACGTCGAGTAAATAGGTGCGTACTCCTCTCTTATTGCATTCCCCCTGGCATGGCGGACGCGCTCAACGTGTCCCCTGCCTCTCCATCCTGTTCTGTCTATCTTCCCAACAACGAACGATGCCCGCCACCACTCCCCATAGTCCTTCACACCCTCCACCACAGCGTGTTGTGCTCTTGTCAACACGGCCCTCCCTCACCTATGTCGTCCATCCCAACATCCACCGACCTCGACCATGTCATGGTCGACGAGCTCTACGTCGAACACCTTCTCACAGAAGGCCTGTCGCCCGATACGTCATTTGCTTCAGGTAAGGTTCGTTTTCTGACCGTCGCTGTTCGCCCCCTTAACTAGATCTCTCCAGACGCAACCTCCACGGACCCGCACGACGACCAGGAAGTCGAATCGATGCTGAAACCGCCCAACACCTCCGACAAGTTCGACCTCGCACACACCATCTTCGATTGCGAAGACCCCGAGTTCGACCAGCTCGACATCGAGCGGCACGCGTGGCAATGCGACCCGCTCGCAAAAGCTGACGACGACTTCGGCTTTGCTGCCTCCGGTGCCCAGGTCCTGCCCTTTCCCATGTAGGCTTTATTGCACGCCATCATCATCCTCTCTATCCCGCTCACTGCCACCCTCCAGCATCGCGCCCCATGCCGATACAAAAGAAATCGTCGTCCGCCACCCCCTCGATTTCTGTGCGATGTTCTTGCCCTACCTTTCCAACGCTTCTTTCACGGTGGGCTCCAATTCTCATCCTAGCTCCTTACCTGTCCTCTTATCCCGTGAGCAGCTGCTAGCGGATGAACCTCACAACGCCGTGCCTCCGTGCCCGGTTGACGAAACAACCCAAAATGTGCGTGGTCGATTCGGCCATTGTGCGTCACCGGTTTACATCACTAACCTCATCTGCAACTTAGCCAAAACTCCCTCGACCAAGAAGACACCTGCAGTTGGTGGCCAAGATCCGTGCGGGCCTAAAGCACACCGCGTCCGTCGCTTACAGCCCCGTTGTGTTTCAGGACCTGCCCACCACGCGTGGGGATTGGAAGGGGCAGGACTTCAGGCATCGTTTAGACAGCAAAGGTCTTAGACAAGCGTGGCTCAACGGCACAGTCTGCGATAGGCTTCGCAACGATGACTTTAGAAAGATCTCGTATGAAGGGTGCGTGTTCTCCCACTCCTGTCATAAACCCGCTCACTCATAAGCGCATCCTTGACCAGCCAACCGACCTGTTTTGTCGACAAAAACCTTGTCATGTATGCGTTCCGCACGGAACGTATCGGTTGGCTGTTGCAGTTGATGCCCGCTGGATCACCGCATCGCACTCACCAAGACAGGCTGAACTGGGAATGCGAACAATATCGCACGCTATGCGGCGACAATAGCCCCGCCGCGATCAGACTCAATCATCGAGGCGACCATTTCGCATCCACGCCGGGCGTCGACCGCCAAAGCAAGAAGGTAACTCATCCATTACGCTGCTCACCGTCGCTTTCACTCATCGCAACCCTCCAATCCACTCATCCTCGTCTTTCAGGAACCCACTTGGACCAAATTTTATACAGATCATAAGCAAGCAACCGACTGGTTGTTGCAACCCGACAACGTCACCGTACGGCTCATGTAAGCGCACCTGCTTTTCCGCGGCTCAATACGCTCACAACTTTCATACCTTGCTACAGCAAAATGGCCGCTTCCATCCTTCGCATACGCTTTCCAATCATCGCGCAGCGCGTCGATCGGTGCACGGCGACGTTGATCGACATGGGCGTCGATCGTGCGGTAGCGACTCCGCTGTTCGGCCTCTGGTACAACTATTGCATCAACGCCGCCCGTCCGCATGCAGGCATCGAAGGTGTCAGTTGTCAGCCTCACACGGATGCGCAGAACCTCGCCATCATGATGTGCGCCCTCTTTGTCTACGGCAAGTTCTCCTTCTGTACACCGTCGCTCCCAATACCCATTGACTTCGTTCAGGTGATTTCGACTGGAACGAGATGGCGTGGCTCGTTCTTTGGGAGGCCCGCCTCATCATCCAGCTCCCTATCGGCGTCCTTTTTTTCTACCCCTCCGCGCTCTTCATCCACTTCAACATCAACATTTGCGGTAATCCCACCTCTCTTCCCTTCATCCAAACTTTGCTCATGCCAGCTTCGCAGACCTCCACGACCACATCTACACTACCGACAACCGCCAACGGCCCACCCGTGACAACTGCAAGCCTATCAACGGAGTCAAGGGCCGTGGATCCATCGTGTTTTTCAACCAGGCATCCGTCTTTCAATACGCCGAGCTTGGTTCTACTGTACGCGACGCTAAGCAACAAGGCCGCCCCACTGCGGCGCAAAACGAGTCGTACATCGCGTCCTTGCCCCGCTTGCAGTGATCTGTCATACGTAGCTTTGTACCCCCCCATCCGAGCCGCAACCAATGTATATTGTTCATACTGTGGATGTCTCGCAATCGACACGATGCCTGTACGGCGCCTACGTCATTCTCCGCACACAAGGTTGCGGCCGCAGTCGGCGGCGCTTGTCTAGTATGTAAGTATGGCGTAATTATGCATGCGCACGCGCGCGCGCGGCCCGGGCTTGCGTCATGACAATAGTCGGTACCCGCTAGCGTTATTAGCGTCGAAACCAAAACGTTCTCTCGCTCGCGCGACGATTTGTTTCACGGCGGGAGGGTGTGGGTTCACCAGCATACTCTATAACGTAACTTAGAGTGAAACCGAGACGCCTTCCCTCCCTCCGCACGATATGGATTCAAGTCGCGATGCGCCACAACCGTCATACTTACTCTCAGCACTTACGAAGTACTGAGATCTAAACAAAGTGGGAGATTCCCCGACATACCGCCGTGCTCCCTCGTTCCTTCAAGGTTAACGTTAACATTTCAATTGGCAAGTAAGTAAAGGGATTAGCGCATTTCTTTGAAGTGCTTATTACTTAGAGTGCTTACTCCTGGCCCGTGCCCGTCGACTCGGAGTACTACTACTAGTGAAGGGCGCCGGCGAATTACGGCCATGGGCTGGGCTCGCTGGGCGCGGAGCAAGTGTTGACGCTCCCGCGAATGCCCCTCCTCCCCAGTGACTTTGACTTAACTTATTATGAACGCGGTGATTGGGCGCAGGCCCCTTCAAGTTATCGGGAGCTATAGCCAAGTAGACGAAATCAGCGTCGAGATCAGGACCGAGATATCTCGCCATGGGCTCAATCTGGGGATCCGGAGTCGACCAGCAGGGCGCGGCCCCATGACTCGATGGTCAGATGTGTGCGTGCACCGGCCCCCCGAGCGGGGAATAGTTCCTCAAGCGTGGGCGAGGGGGCCCGTCGACGCGGGGAAGCGAGGAACCAAGTCAGCCTGCCAGGTTGAATTCGAAGAGAGGCTCGGGGCGCGCGAGTTCGACGTGCGTTTGAGACACTAGTACTGGCAGCGATGTCAGCATTCAACGTCCTAGGTCTGTTAGGATTAAATTCACGTGCATGAGCGTATACGCACAGCTGCTGAAGCGTTAGGTAATGTACGCTTAGGGTCTGCCAGCAGGGCAGACAACGAAAGCCCGAGAATGCGGCGGTCTATGAATGTAGGTCGCGCTCGAGCGACACTCCGTGTACGGGTGCGGAGATGCAGGTAAGGTGGGAGGGGGAGGACTGACGCTGTTCAGTCTGAGCTCGTCCGAATTGCGGCTCAGGCTTTCAAATTAAATTTGGTGATCAAATGTGGTGATGTGCCCGGGTGTGCGCGCGGGAATGTAGGCATGGTGGGTAAGTGCGTAGCAAACGGTGTTCTCGGGGCACTCGAGGACGTAAACGAACGACGTACATACGTACGTACGAACTGGCCACCGCCGCCCGCGCGGTAACCAGCATCAAGTATCAGTATTAATGTCGTTCAAAGGGATCGATATCGGGGACACAATATTGATGTCGACGCCGATGTACAGGATACACCGAATTCGAATTCGCCGTCGCAATATTATCGCGGGCGCGATATCGATCCCAGCGGTGGCGGGGATGGTTTGAACCCTTTGCCTCCAGTGGCAGATCACTGGGACGACAGCAGGAAAATGCGGTGTCGTGCGTCGCCGCGCCCGGCGGCCCACGTCAATGTCAATCAGTCACTCAAGCTCTCGCCAAGTGCGGGGAACCCAAACACCACCTATGTTATGTTTGCGTGCTTGCCCCAGCGCTCAGCACTGCAGCTGAGCCGCCGGGGGAGGTGCACGCACGATCAGATGCCCCCCTTGCGAGTCCCAGCGGTTAACCGCGAATGGCCCGCTGACATCATCGATGGGTAATACAGGACCAACAGAAGCGGCGATGCGTTCCACGATCCAGCGAGAACGTGATAGCAGAATAACGGTGCCGGGTGACACTGATATGCCCGTGGGTCTCTGTTGTTGTTCACCGTCGATCGATTGAACCTTTCAGCTCAAATCGACCTCAGCGGCAGGGCAGGCCTGCCGAATTGCGGATCGCCTTCGCCACCATCAGTGAATGAATGCATTTGCTAGATGTGCTTCTCTGTACAGAATAGAACTCAAACAGCTGTGTACGTATGTGAGCACCCCATCTGGCGCCCGCACGCCGTGGGGTGGGAGCGGGAGAGTGGGACGACGAGCGAGAGCGCACCAGTACTGTGGGAACGTCAGCGACGCAGAGCAAGATCCGGCGGCAGCTGGCCAGTGGAGGCTGTGGCCCCATCCCCTTCCCGCCAAACGCGGTTAGCGCAAGTCCGATTCGCGCACTCGCTGGCCCAAGACCGAGTGTTGCGGAGGGTCCAGGGTCCAGGCTGGGCGTACAGGTGGGTAGTGGTGTGTGTCGCACACGCATCCCGAAGAGCGGACGGCCACGCAGCTGAGTAAGTAACGGGTAATGGTCATAATGCGAGCTAGGTCATCTCATCTCAGAGCGGTGGGAGCCTGAGGCGGCGTGTACGCGGGCCCACAAGCCCAGCCAAACGCGAGGCGAAGCACAGTCCGATCCCGAAGCCACAGCGTCTGTGCCGGGAGGTCGTCCATACAGAGTCCGAGCCGCTATGTATGGCGCTGCGACCTGTGTCGAGAGTGAGTGCCCAGCGGCTGGGCAACGAGTGGTCGGCAGACGCGCGCCTGGCGCGGAGTTTCGAGAAGACGTGAGGCACGTACTGGGCACAGGCAGTGGCAGGCAGGAGGCAGGGGTGGGCGCCACGGTCCTCGAAGGGAGGCTGGTGGGTGGTCGAACGCCGGACGCTGGGGGCCACAGAAGGCCGATGGAGCGCCGGGTGGAGTGTGGCCGTAGAGGGCAGGATGCTTACAGGAGATCCAACCTTGGGGTGCAGGGTCGAGGGCGAGCATGAACGCGAGCTGTACGGCCACAAGGGGAGGTTTGGGGCCCGTGGAGGGGTGGGGCGCGCGGTTCTGCAGAGTGCAGCCGGGCGATCCGCCGGTTGGAGGACTGTCCAGGAACGAGGCGGAGGAGTGTCGGAGACGACGAGTAATCCTGTATGAACGGAAGGAGAGAGCGTCAGTCAGACGGAGACAAAGGTGATGGGCGGCTCAAGAATGGAGAGGCGTAAGACAAGGGGGGAACAAGACGGGTCCGAAGTCGAACGTCTTTTACCTAACGCCCTGCTGAATATTGCGAAAATGACGGCATACGAGTTGCAGTAACGGATGAGGCCACTGGAGACGACCGAGGTGAAGCAGAATGGATAGAAGCATGAGGGTGGGCATATGTATGGGGACAAGGTTACAGCGCATAGCGGCGAAGATTCTGGTCCACAGGTGCGCGTCGCATGCTGGAGACGCAAGGGTGAAACACGGAGGGGAGGTCGGTATGTCGGGGCGCGATTTGTAGCGGGGCGAATATGAGTCTGGGTCCGGAACAAACATTGGGGCTGACAGAGCGTTATTTTGTCGGCGCGCAGAATGCAAGGGAAAGGCGAGGGGATGGGCGGCCGGGTGGGCAAAAGGGGTAGACGTCTGCGGAAATCCCGGGCCGGAATCGGGCGCTATAAGGAGCTACGATGATTGGGTTCCGTTGAGTCGCAATCGGAGAGGCGAGCGCTGAAACAACGGTGGCTTTGTGGCGTTGATGAAGGCGACATAGGGGATCTGAGACTGCAGAGCAATGCGAGACATGACGAGCGTTCTTGGGATTGACCAGGGTGCGAGGGACGTATTGGAGGGTCTTGCGAGGGGTGGACGTCGAGGAGGTGAGTATAATGATGCACTGGGGGGGTCTGGGAATTTGCATACGGGTAAGGCAGTCGGGGGTGGGGTTGCGCATCATGCATCATTGGTAAAAGAAGATTGTGGAAAAGGACCGGAGTGGGCGGAGGCAAGGAAAATGGTTCAGCCTGAGGCGCGTCAGAGAGCGCCGGGGGATCCGGGACTTGGAGGGTCTGGTTGGCTGCAAGAGCAATTGTTGGGGAGACTGCCACTGGCCCGAGAGGGAGACGACGATCGAGGAGTTATAGAGCACTGGCAGCCACAGACGGGACTTGTGTGATTACGTCAGAGCCCGCGACACAGTCGATCGCCCGGGAAAGCCTAAACGCTGCAGGGCGACGCATGGCGCTTGCCGGGGACGTGATATTGGGACGAAACGAGGACGAGGATTGGCCGGGGCGGGTCGGGCGGATTGGAGAGAAAGTGAGAGTGTTTGGTCGGACGGAGTGGCTGGGGATGCGGGGATGCGGGGAAGGTGCAGCCGGATGGGGGGACTCGGCCGGGGCCTGTGATGGCGTGGTGTTGTGGCGTATTTGTGCGGATCTGGATGAGATCGGAGGGAGCCCGAAAGAGCGGAAACGCGGGGTAGGGAAAGGGAAAATAATAATAAGAGATTATAAGTGAATGGTTGTCTTTAAGCGGGGCGTGCGGGGAGAACGGCCGCCCTCTTCTTGCTCTGCTTGGCTCTCTCGTCCGGGTCCTGCTCTCCCTCTCGACTCCGTCCGATGAGCTCTGCTTTCTTCCCCTCCTACAAGCCTCAGGTCCTCTCCCGCACAGAGGGCTTCCACCTCCCGTCCCCCCCGCCTTCAAACAGCCCTCCCTCGCCCCCCGCCCCTTCCCAGAACGCTACCAACTCCTCAAACCAGTTCGACAACCTCTTCGTTCCCCCGCTCTTCTCCGTCCCCGACTCCTTCCGCAAGTTCCCCTCTCACTCTACCGACCAGTCCTCAAACAACATGGACTTCACCGACGAGCTGGCCTCGCTCATCGCCACCTCCCCCTCCCAGGCACACCCACACAACTCCTCGCACGAACGTTCCACACAGTCCCCCGGCGCATACGACGATTACAGATCTCACCACACCCACAACATCTTCGACATCTCCGCCCCCACATCCCACCACCAATCATCCCATCATAACCACTTCAATCACCAGAATCCCTCCTTCTCCCTCCCTCCCGCATCCTCCCTTCACTCCAACAACCTCCACACTCCCTCCTCGGTTCACAATACACATCCTCTCCATGAATTCACCGCGCACTCTCATTTCAACTCCACCGTCCCGGCCATCGGCTCCTCAATGCGCTATGAGCCACCATCAAACAACCCTTCCTCGCCCGTCACCGCCAGCGGCAACAACCCCTTCTCCGGCGCCGAGCCATCGTCTTTCTCTTCACACATGTCTAATATCTCGGGTATCTCTTCCTTCTCAAACCTCACCGCCCCCTCCGAGTTCCATCTGTCCCAGGCGTCCAACGGCCAAACCAATGGCCAGCGCCAGACGCCATCGCCTGTCTCCGCCAACGGCGCAGCGGCGGCTGAGTTCTCCAGGAGCCGATCGCGCTCGCGCGCGCCTTCCGCCCTGGACCCCGCAAACCCCCCGAGCACAAATGGCGGTCCGGCCCGCCGTACCCGCACGAAGCGCAATAGCGTTTCGAGTGTGTCACCTCCCCCACTTCATCGCGGGCACACTCAGCCGCTCGTCATCCCCAACGGTGCCAACGGCGCCGGCCGCGGCCCAGCCAGTCCGCTCAGCCTCCACACCGGCGGCTGGTTCATGCCCGGCGGTCAAGGTAACGAGTTTGGGCTCCCTACGCCTGAGAGTGTCCATGGTGCGTTTCGTGTAAACACCTCATGTAGCGCTCCCGTTGAATGCATGCGCTCGTTTCCGTCTAGGCTTCACTGCGTTCAATGGCGGGACCAGTCTCGGAAGCGTGGGCCTTGGCGTGAGTCCCAAGGAAGTCAACGTCCCCGGCATGGGCATGGTGGGCATGCAGAAGGGAGAGTCGCCCCCAGACGACCTGGCGGCTAAACAGTGCGTTTGCTTCTGTTGCTGTGAATCGTGAGATCCGTCCGCTCATCCAGATGGCCCCCACCCCCATCTTCTTCTTCTTCGCGCCTGCGCTGTCGTTTTGCACCCTTAACCATAACCGCGCTTCTCGTGCTGTCCCTATGACGTATGGCGGGAACCCCGGCAGGGCGTTGATTGCCAACGAGAAGCGGCGCCGGAGGCGCGAGTCCCACAACGCGGTCGAGCGCAGGCGGAGGGACAACATCAACGAGAAGATCTCGGAGCTCGCGACCCTCATCCCCGAGTGCCTGCTCGACCCGAACGGTACGCCCCCTCCCCCACTCCACCTTTCACACGTGTTCATCTTCGGGGCTGACAGCAGATGCGGAAACAGCCACGATGACGATCCCCGCCTCGCTGTCAGCTGCCTCGGGCGAGGACCTGCTGTTCGGGGTGACGATCAACAACCCCCCGGACAAGAAGGAAGGCTCGGGGAGCGCGGAGCCCGAGGACCCCGCCGGGCCTGGGTCGACCCCTACGACGACGACGGGGGGGAGTGCGGCGGACGGCGCGAACGTGGTCAAGGCGAACAAGGGCATGATCTTGCGCAAGAGCGTGGAGTACATCCGGTACCTGCAGCAGCTCGTGAGCGCGCAGGCGAACAGGAACCGCGACCTCGAGCAGCAGCTGCAGGCGTTCCGCGGTGGGAGCGCGCCCGACGCGGGCTCGGTGGACGGCGACGGCGAGATGAAGCTGCACGACGAGGTCGGCGGGTTCGCGCTCCTCAACGGGGCGGGGGACGCGCACGCACATACGAACGGCGCGACGAACGGGAATGCGAACGGGGTGGGGGCGCACGCGGTGAACGGGCGCGCGCGGCGCGGGAGCATCCGGAAGCCGACGTATGGGTTCTCAGGGGACCTGCCGAGCGTGGGGGAGGAGATGGACCAGGACGAGCAGCACGCGGACGGGGACCAGGAGATGGAGCGGCCGTCGACGGCGGGGACGGGCACGGGGGTGTCGCCGGGGAGCAGCATGGACGACGACATCGACGACGAGGCGGAGGAGGGCGAGGACGGGGAGGAAGACGAGGAGATGGAGATGGAGCGCGGGCGCAAGGGGCGCGACGGACGGCCGGTCGGCGTCGGGAAGCGCGTGGGGCGCAAGGCGAAGAGCGTGAGCGTGGGAGGCGAGGTGAAGGTCAAGAAGGAGAGCGACCGCGCGGACGGGATGGAGATCTCATGAGGAGCTCTGATGGTGGTGGTATTGGTGGTGGTGGGGTTCGGGGAGGGGGCTGGGGCGGCCCCGAACCCAATGCCCGTCAACTCGCCCGCAAAACGGTCGCTCTGCCAGTGGTGATTCCGCAAGCTCATTCAAGCCTCACGCCCTGCTAATACCACGACGCGCCTGATGGATGTCGTCGTTCATGTCCATGCCTCCTTCCAACGTCATTCAAGAATCGGTATTCCTGCCCTGTGCTGTCTCGTCCCGTTTACGTCGCCTCCGCAAGACGCCTAATCGGGTCCTGTCTCTTGGCTCGTCCTGGTCTCCTGGTCCCTGCTGCATGCCGCATATCCGACTCTCACGATTCCCTCATGCCATGCCCGTGCTCACGTCCCGACCACCGTCGTCTCGCGTGCCATCACTTCATCTTAACATCTGTCTTCCTCCCTCATTGTTCGTCGTCCCCTTCATCTCCGTCCCGCCTCGCCCTGCCTCGTCGCCCCCTCCCGTATTGCGTCCACCCTCAATATTTACTACGCACCCACTCACGCTCGCGCTTCCGCCGCCCGATCATTGAACGACGCCGTCCGAGTAGTAGGATGTCCTTCGCTGTATCTGTACCGCCGTTCCGACTGACTCTCCATATATCTCGATCTCGTTCCTCTCACTCTCACTCTCTAGTGCTCTGCTTTCACCTAGTACGTACTGACCATCTTGCGCCTCCCTCCCTCCCCCCGTCCACCCTCTCCCCGCCGCTTTGCGGGTCTTCCTTATTCCATATTCCATTCCGCGTTCCACGCTCTACGTTCTGCACCCTCGCGCTGCCCCTCCCCGAACTCCGAAGCCGCAACCGGGAGCCGCACCACCACGATTTTTCTCCGTAGTCGCACCTGCCGCGGCGACTCACCCGCGTGTACTATAGTTTCGACATTCCATCGCCCGGCGCGCACGTCGTCGTCATCGTCGTCGCCGGCGTCGTTGAAGACAGTCAAAAGATACTCACACGTACAATTAATTGGCAGAGCTTTGTATATTTCATCCAACATGAACATCCATCCTCGAGCCTCCCTCAGGCTGAGGCTGCCCCGCCCCATCCCCGTCCGTCGCGCGCAGATCGATCCGTGCCGACGTCGCGCGAGATCTTGGTATTTCTTATTTGACACTTCTTTGCTACGGGCACTGCGGGTGCGAGGAACTAGGAACTTGTGGAAGGATCTGACTGAGTAAGGACTTACGCGAGGGAGGTGGATAGTGCGGGCGTGGGGCCTCCGGGACGCGCGCGCGTACGTACTCGGGCTCGTCCCCCCTCTCACACTGGCTACTTGTTAAATTATCTCCCCCCCTTCTTCGCGCCTGGAGCATCGGACTTTGGGAGGGGTTGTGACGGCAGCTGGCCCGACGATTGGCCGGCGGCTGTAGTGGCTGCCTGTACCCAGTGGTGAGTGGTACCGGTACCTTCAGGGTTCCGCGAAGTGTTGTTGGTTGGAAGGGAGGGGGGAAGGGAGGAGGGGCAGAAGGTGAGTAGAACGACTTCGTTGCTCAGCTGACGCCGCCCGTTCGCCGTATCGACAGGGTTATTGGCACCGCATACTGGAGCTTGCTAGGCACCCGGGCGATGCACCTGCAGCACCGTAAACGGTAGCGGGCATGCCCCCCCCCATTGCCGTACCCGTCGACGTCCGCGACGCGCTTCTGTGAAGTCCAGTCACAGTTCTCTCTTGGGGCTGATATGGACAGCTGGCCGGGCTTCAAGGTTGCGAGCGCATATGCATGTCGCATAAGGGAGGAGGGGGGGGGGGGGCGGCAGGGCGCGAAATAAACGCAAATGAATGAATGAATTCCACTGGCAAGCGCGACGAAAATGAATGAATTGTTCCCCTCGGCTGGTCCGCACACGCCGTACGGGCTCGGGTCACAGATCGACGGGCTTCGGGTCCCATATACTGCAGCTGCTGACCAGATGACCTTGGTCGCTTACTACATGGCCCAGCTGGTGCTCGCGGGAGGGCGCCGGCTGGATACAACTTACAAGCACTTGAAGGACTACTTAGTAATCTGCGGCCGCTGGCACAGTATGACTTCGTTACAGCGGACTAGAAGGATGCGCGAAGTTTTCATTGAGCATGATGCAGCTGAGTAATGTGCTAGCATTCTTTGGGGGGACGGGGAGGACTGCGCAGCGGTCGACGGGTTTACGTTGTGGCCAGGCCATGGGAAGTACCTGCAAGACGCCGTGGGGGTTTGTGGTCGCGTGCCTGCTCGGTCTTTTAAGATCGGGTGCGTGTAGTGGCCGGGTCTTGGCAGAGCGAGGCAGGTGCTGGGGCAGGTGCTGGCCACACTGTGATCGCTCGTGCATGGCAATATATGGTATGTATTGCTGTTGCTAGCGGTTGGGGCACGAAGGTACAGCGTGTCGTCGGTGGTGGTCCGATCGCGAGCCTCCTGAGATATTTCAGCAATGTTTTCAAGTCTGGGCGGACACCGTGGCTCATAGGTGCCGGTGAACGTGAACCTGAAATCAAGACACGGACAAGTCAGCATCCCCGCTAATAAATCCCGTGTTCGCTGAGTCCCCATGCTGCTTACTCTTTACCAGCGGATTGCAAGCTCCGAATCCGATGTGGATCATGATCACTAGCGGAAGCAATGTCGGGCTGAGACCGCACTCAAATGTCACCGTGAGGATTCCGGCCGATACTGGCGGGGTAGATGGTGATTGCGATCACATCGACAACGTACATCCAGTCTGGACGTCCGTCCATCCTGCAGATGGTTGCCCTGATCGGACTTTCCAATCCCAGTAATCCTACCGGAAGACATGTGTCTAGTATGCCAAGTTACAGAAGATGCGGCAGGACCCAAAGACGAACCCACAGGGTGTCCGCGCCGTGTGGCTAGTTGCCCAGGTGGTGCCCTGCAGGCGGTGCAGAAGGGTCAGCAAACAGCATGGAGCGCGATGAGTCTAGCTTCGAACGGGAAAGGATCCTCGGTTGCAACCATACGCCGCTGGTTGGGAAGATATGTTTCGGATTCCGAGTTCACATCCGCGATGGAGGACATACTGTACATAACTTATCCCCGCACGCCTATGCGATCGCTACGCGGTTCGAAGGTAAGAGTCAAGGCCTTTGTACGCAGATTGTACGTACTGACGAGGACCGTGGGTGCAGCACGAACCGTGCATACGCCTACCCGCGAACGAGTTCGGCAGCCACTCCGGTCTCCCCATCCGCCTTCCCCGGATCCGGAAGTCGGGATCGTCTTCGCTCCCTGTCCAGGCCCCGCACCTTTACGGCCACTCCTCCGCTCGTCGGCCGCCGCGCTCCCCGTCCATGTCCGCCACGAACGTCGCAGCGGCAGCACGATTTCTAATCTTCATTCATCTCAGTCCCAGTAGGGAACCACTTCGTGGTGTCCGCTAGTCGACTGGGTTTCGAACGGTTTGCCAGCGAAAGTTTCCGGACGACCGCCAGCTCGCTCCACCTCCCCGCGGCCCCCAGGCTTCCCACTGCCATTCCTCTGCTCGACGGCGTTGGTAAACGACCTGCAGAACCTACGCGGTCGATCGTCCTGCTTAACTTGGCATTCTGACGACCACCCCGAAGTGCTCAACGCGGAGATGCGCTTGCCCCCATCTGTGGTCCGCGGAACTGCTGAGGTCAGTGTGGAGCCTCTTCCTCCCCTTCGTTGACGTATTCAGCTCGCGTGGCCACAGCGGGAGGTGCCAGCCGCAGCGGTAGAATACCGGGGCTCAGTCAGGCGTGGCTTAAGGGTGCTGTCGCACAGTACCCGGGGTCTTCTTCCCCACATCGTCCCCTGCTTCCCCATACCATCCGTCGTTTCGCCTCGCGCGTCGAGCCGTATGGGCTCAACATGATACTACGCACGTACGTACGGCCCATCTTAGTCCAGCTCCCCAAGATGGGACAACCGCATTCAGTAGGACGCACCGTGGCCTCCCCACCGCAGGGCCGGATCTTCAAGCTTTGACGAGCTCTCGTGCTCAGCAGCCGCGATCGTGATCAATGCGCGCATCCGCCCAGGACTGGAACTCTATTGCCCAAGTGCGGAGAAGACACCAAGATGGGCATTGGGGCCCGCGGATGGCGAGCCGCCGCCACGAGCCTCAAGCTTCAAACTTCACCACGAGCGTGATCGAAGCGCGAGGCTTACGGCACCCGTCTACCCTGCGCACGGTCATATGTAAGTTTTAGTTGTACTGAGTGTGATCGTCCGCCGGCCTCGCAGTGCGCAGGCCACACCAGTCGGCCACACCGTCCCTGTGCGAGCCGCGACATTCCTCTGGCTCTTGCACGCCAGGTCCCTCGATACCGCACTTCCGGACTGGGCCGCTCGCGCTCGCCCTAGGCCCTCTTTAGTGCCCCCACCCCCTCCTCGGCCACACGCGCGACCGGCGACGCGCGACTGTAACTTCTGCACGAGGCTACATGGCTAGGGTTCCGCCATAACGGGGACGGAGAAGTCGCAAGGGTGTTTGGCTGGCCGTGACGTGTCCGACACACGCCCGAACGGGAGCAAACGGGCAATCGGACTCGGATTGGACGGACGAAGGTGAAGTGAGTCGGAATCGGATTGGCCGGACAGAGGTGAGGTGAGCACAGAGCGAGCACCAAGCAGCAGTAGCAGTCAAGACCCCAGCCAAACGCGAGCGGGCGGTCCCTCGCCATGCATCCGCAGGAACATGCGGCGGCCAGAGACCCTTGCACCGGGGCCAACGCGGCAGAGACGGCCGTCAGTCCTCCTTCCGAGTTCGCGATGCCACCATCCGAGCCACAGCAGCACGGAGGGGAACGTCGACGAAGCACAAGAACGCGGCGCAAGGTGGTGTGGTGGCGCCAAACGCGTCCCCCCACACGCCCCCGCAGCCGAGTCGACGTCTCCGCTGCGCCCTTTGCTTCGTTTCTCTTCGCGTGCAGAACGCTGGCGTTGACGCTTTGCAGCTCGTTTCCTTGCCCTTACCCGAAGCGGGCGGCGGCGCTCGCTCGAGCCTCGCTGTCGCACGGTGTGGCTCAGGCTGCCGCCGCCCGTTTGGGCCGTGGCTTCGCAGTCCCATGGGCAGCGCCCGCGCAGGACCCCGCGCGGTCCTGCGGTGCGCCGTCTCGACGTAAACGAGTGCCAGAGAAGCGCGTACGGGCGTCCGTGTCGTCCGCGCAAGCCAAACGATGCCCGTCAGAAGAGCGTTGAAGAAGCCGTCCCCCTCCCCCCCGTCCCCCGTTCCTCCCCCGTCTGCGCGGCGAGAGCTCAAGTCGCCGTCCAGATGCTCAGCTTACCCATCCCGGTCTCTAGTTCGACACCGAATCGCCGGTCCTGGGTGCAGATGGGCGGATGGCGAGCCGGGAGCTGGGGAAGGTGGACGGCAAGCGCCAAGGGCGTAATTGTGCGGGCGCGACAGCGACAGCGATGACGCCCCAGATGCAGATAGAGTTGCATCTGTGGCCACAGCGCGGCCCTCGCCGCGCGCCTCGGCCTGCGGGCGTGCGAGCTGCCCGGCTCGCCCTCCCCAGGTTCCAACCCCAGCCTGCACCGCGGGGTGGCGTGTGGCTGCAGAGCAGCCAAGTGGGAAGGGTGGCTGCCCCGCTGGTGCTGGCGGAGTGTGCACTCATGCCGGGGCCAGTTCAGATGTACGTACGCACGTACCTGCCGCCCTGTTCGAACGCGCGAAACCTGCTCGAGAGGTTCCAGTCCGGACCTGCCATCCGATCTCCGACGCAGGCTGGTTGGCCATCGTGAGCCGTGGGCTGCGGGCCCGCGCTCCGCTGGGGCCGGCGGACTCCCTGAGTCTCTCTCTCCCTCGCTCCTTCTTGGGTGTGCACCGTGAACTCTGTCACAGAAGATCGCGCGTGAAGGGATGGGGATGGACGCGTGTGCCGGAAGGAGCTTGCGGGGCGTGCTGGCTCGGCGCGAGGCTACGGGCCCCGTGCGCAATGTTCCACATTCCATAGTAACTTACCATTACCAAGCGGCCGCGAGCGCAGAAGGCGGATGGGTGGAGCGGCGAGTACGTCGACGCCGTGCTACGCTGTGGATAGGCTCGCCGCGCAGAACGAGGGTTGGAGTGTGGCATGAAGACTCCATGCGTTCTGCGGCAATGGGCGCCCATGGCCTGCACAATGCGTGAGCCCGGAGGACTGGCGCGCGCCGCAACAGGGTGCGCAGAGACCCACGTAGGCGCGCTGCAGCTGGCCGGGCGCGGTGTGCGGGAAGGTTATCAGCTCCTGATGGGCATCCAGGGACCTGCGGGCGCCAGCAGCTTGCCTGTGCGAGTAGGAAGGGTCCGGTGGGTCGGACATGAAAAGGCAGCAAGCGAATCGCCTTTTCCCAAGCCAAGGATAGGTCGGACGGAGGTAGGGTGGGATTCCCATGCAAGGAAGATGGCGCCGGGAGGAGCCGCTCGAAGGGCACGCTGCACTTCTCGTACGAGGGCGCCTGGCCCGCGGCCGTTGGGTGGTGGGTGTCGAATAGTCGCATATAGGGAGAAGAGTCTGCGTAGAGTCAATGTCGCTGCCTGGATCTGCGAGGATGACGAGGCTGGGGACCCGGGCGCCCAGGGGAGGATTCGCCGAAGCAAGCTCTGGCGTGTTCAGTATCAGAAGCCCACGCAAGCGACCAGATGTGTGGGATGTGATCATGTCGCGCGGCCAGCTTTGTGCGGACCCTCGGTGGCAGATAGAGCGGGTGGCCAGAAGTGAGGGGGCGTGGGAGGAGTCCGGTGCCGAGATCTATCCCCAGCGCAAGCCAATGGCGATATGTGAGCGAGAGCCCGAGGGGGACTGATGAGAGAATTGATAACGGCGATTGACCAGGATAGGATGGGACGAGTAATGGGTCTGGCGGGAATGGAGAAGAATGCCGGATGCAAACTGGTTGCAGGTACGCGAGCGAAGCTCTAAACCGCCAGAACAATATTCGCCAGATGGCTCGGTGGTGCACGGAGCTTGTCAGGTTGATGGTCGTTGGCCCCTTGTTCTTTCCCAAGCTACGGGGTAGGGCCCTGTTCGTTTCGATGAGGGGAGGCATCGACACGATTCCTATTTCAGTCGGAACGCCGTCGACACCCATGTGTGGAGGGTGTCATACCGGGGCGTTTGATTGGGGTCTGTACACGACAAGTTTTAATATCGGTAAGTGTTACGTGTATTTTACAGATCGCAGCGATGGTCGGGGATAGTAAGAACGCACTTACAACACAGGTTAGGAGCTTGTGCAACATGTCGACAAAAACGAGGATTGTTTGGCGTTGTGCATGGAAGATGTCATTGATGTACGGTGGTCAGGGAGGCGAAGTATACTGATACAAGACTTACTGCTTTAACATGCACACGACCTCATTATACCGATGAGCAATGCGCTCTTGCTGCGCGAGTGAAATTTGTTGGCCCGAAACGGGGACAAACTTACCTGCAACAACGGAACGTGGAATACAGCCGGAATGGAATCGTCAACTTCTAAACAACGTGGTATGTGTCATTGTTACTCACCAAACCATCGCTGAGCCGCACAAACGACCTTCTGCTTCCGCTTTCAACTCTAGGACCATCATACGTGGCATATAGTTAGTTGAAGAAATACAATCGCTGCTTTCGGTTCACAGGTGGCAATGTTGTGCGAGAAACATTGATTGGAAACATCTACGGAGACATGCTGTGAGCTATTGAGGGGAGGGGTGGGGGACATGCGAGGGGGATGGTTGGGGTACGAGGTCAAGTTCAAGTTCAACGTTGTTCGCTGTCGCTGTCCCAGTGACCAACACCACCTGCCACAATCACGTGCTCCAAGCGCGTCGCCTTTATACGCGTCACGGTTTCTCACCGACCGAGCACACCGTGGCAAGCCTCCTCAGCTTGAGGACACAACCACTTGGTCTCCCCGAGTTAACCTCTCTCATCAACATGGCTTCTGTTTAACGGCAACGTGTAAGTCCCTTTGCGAACAGCCCTTGTAAGACTTACGGAACATAATCAGAAGCCTCAGCCAGATGGGGGAACTCGGAGGGGCGTCGCCAGGGTCGTCCTAACCAGAGGTGGCTTGTCGCAGACGGGTCGAGGCCGTAAACACATATAGAACGAAGCCATGGATCCACGCAGTCCACAGCCCAATTGTCCGCAACAACGAAACTTCTCAACTTCGCGCGCAGGTTTAGCATGGACCCTTTCTTCCATGGCGTAATGCCTCACCGAGAGGCGTATATCGCCGGGTCCTGGCGAAAACACGTACCCCCCGCTGGTTCCGTCATCACGAGACGTAAGAATCCCGCCATTCTAGCGGCAGTGGCGTCGGGCTTCCTGCTGATCCTCCCTAACTGCCGACAAGCTTTCATGTCCCGGAAGGGCATCCGCGTCCGCGGGTCGGGACGGCGGAAGCACAGCGGATGATAGGTATATTATAGGTGCGACCCTACCCTCGCAGGTTTTAGAAGGACGTAGTCTGCTGAAGGCCTATTGAAGCCTATGTATATGCGCGTCTAGCACGTCGGGGGACGTCGTCGATGGTGTTCGAGACCGTGAGGGGTGCAGTGAACAGGTACGCCGCACATTTGTCGATTCAACGTCGGATCGTAGGCCTCTGTGCGAAAGGTGCTACTCGATGAGTTGCGCCCTTGAACTGGTGATCAGTCAGCGGGGAGGAGCCAGAAATAACGGGTCATACCAGATCCCTGGAATTGCCAGACAAACAAATCTAGTAACATACACAGCTGTTCGTGCCGTACATACCCTGAAGAACAAAAGAGCAGCGGGACCTTATCATTCGGGCTTTGTTGCAGGGTCTGTACCTACTGAATTGCGTCAGTTTTGGTACCCGAGATCCTGGAATAAATCCGTTACCAGTCTGGATGTATGATGTAGTTGCAGATCGTCGCGCAGTATGGGAAGATTAGGGGCCAACCACTGGGACCAGGGAATTGAATACGTGGGGGAGAGGGGAGGCGTCGGTATACGTCCGCTCGTATTAGGATCACGATTAAATGTACAAAACAAAGCGATGCGAGGAGAATAAATTATGCGACCGAGAGCATGAAGCAACAACGCACGACGATGTTTAAGCTGCAACCAACCACCTTTGTCAGCCACCCGCATACGAAACGCCGCCCAAACAGTCTACTCACCATTCCAGACCTTCGACAAGACGTCATCGCAGCGGCCCTTGGGGAGCACGCCTGCGGCGACGAGCCGCCTCAGCAGCTCCTTGACCCACTCCCGCGGGTCCGACACGTCAGTTTCCGCGTCGACGAACACGGGGACCGTCTTCGCGAGCTCCTCGAGCACCTGCCGCTTCGCGAGGCTCAGCGTCCCGAGCTCGAACAGCCGCGCCGCGAGGGTCCCCGGGGGCACGGTCTTGGTGAGCGCGCCGAAGTACGCGTAGCGCTGCTCCTCGGCGTCGTCGAACGGGTCGCCGAGCGTCTCAAGCTGCACAAAGCGCCAGGCGGGGACCTCGTTGCTTGCTACGCCGCCGACGGTCCAGGTGAGGCCCCAGCGGTAGGGTTCGTGCACGGCGCCGTGCGGGCGGTGGAGGATGAGGTAGACGGGGCGCTCGACGTCGTGGTCGCGCGCGAGCCAGTCGTCTGGCGAACTCGTGTCAGCACTGGTGCCGGTGGTTAGCGGGCTGGGGATGTCCTGCGCGTGCACAACCTCAAGCATGAACTTGGATGAGGGATTTGTAGTTGTCTGGGAGCGGTTGGTGGGCAGCAATAAGGCACGGCGAGAGAGGAGAAGACGTACGAGGAAAGGGTGGGTGAGTGTTATCGGTTGAGATATGGGAGGAGCGTGTGACTAACGTCAATATATGTGGGGTTCAGAGGGGCGAGCTTAATCGAGGCGCCCAAGCGCGGCGGGTCCCGCCGCGTCCGGCCTCATCGAGACAACGAGAAAGAATGTGTTTGTCTGCAGATGTACCTATCGCATTGAGTGGCTGGCCTTTCGGGTGACGTTGTGCTCTGAAGGTTACTTGATGCAACGGTGACAGTCTTCACAAGTGCCTCGAGGTTCGAGGTATGAGTGGTGCTCTACCAGCAGCGGTATGTGGTGAGAAAATTTGCCTATGACAATACCGGTTCACTTGTAACGAACCTTTGAGTCACTTTACGTGGCAAATTGAGCCTAAGTTGGACGAAGAATGGCACAAGCAAGCTGGAATACGTCTCACGACACGTTTTTGCAAGGCCTCGGAAGATGATGGTCGAGAGAAAGAAAGTGTGGTTGGCGCCAAGTTAGGGCGGCCCGGAAGGGGTATAATAGGCGCCCATGTGATGTTTGCCACGTGTTGCGCAATGCTCTGAGTCTGTGCGCTCTGAGTCTCCTCCTCGACCTGACGGCGAATAAGTACGACATGGAAGCGTTTTGTAGCAGGGGAGGTCAGCGCAGGTATGTATATATGCTGCGCCTTGCTGATGTGACGAATAACTAATCATACATCGTAGCGCATGGCACACTGTTGAAGTGTGGAGTGTGGACTGGTGTGACGGCACGCCTCAGACTTTCAAGCCTTCGTAGCAGGTACCTTCGCCGTGACACAATACGCCTCCCAGTCCAGAACGATCTCTCCATCCCCGAACCTCCGCTTCAGCTCCCCCAGCACCGCCCCCACCATGTTCTGTTCAACATTCACCCTCTCGTCCGCCGTCCACATCTTCGGCAACACCAAGTTCGTCATCGGCGTGAACACCTTCACATACTCCTCCGCGCTCCCATACCGCGTCTGGTTCTTGTGCTGCACCGTCTTCACGTCCTCGAACCCCGCCTCCCGGAACTGCGCCTCGAAATACGCCGGGCTCGTCCATGCGGCCTCGTCGCCCGACTCCTGGTCCTTCAGCATTGCCTTGGCGATCTCCTCGAACGCAGGGTAGCGCGGCGCGTTCGGGATGCTCTCCACAGCCGCCCGCACCACGTCGTACCACCCGACGGACCTCCAGATCGAGAACGCGGCGGTGCCGGAGGGGCGGAGGACGCGGCGGACCTCGCGGAGGGCCGCGCGGGGGTCGGGGATGCCGACGAGCGCGAAGTTGGTGACGACGTGGGTGAAGTGGTCCGACGGTAAGTCCATTTTCTGCAGTATCAGTTCGCGGTTGCGGTCAGCCTGTGTGCGGGCGCGGGTGCAGGAGGACTCGAGGAGGCGGGCGGGACGTACCGTTGCGTCGACCACCTGTGCGGTGATGCCTTGCCAGCCGTTCTTCTCGATGCGCGCCTTTGCGAACTCGATCATCGCGGCCGAGATGTCCCCGGCGACGACCTGGAGGCGCGCCTTCGCCGCGGGGGGAACGACGTCGTAGAGGTGCACGAGGACGATGCCGGTGCCAGTCGCGTTGTCGAGGAGGACGATGTCCTCGCTCCCGTCAGCGCGGTCGATCCCGCATTGGGTGAGGAGGTGTCGCCCAAAGGGGCCGGTCATGGCCTCTGCGGGGCCATATTTCTCTGCAAATTCCTTGTTCGTCCAGTCCACTGGCATGGCGGGTTCAAGAACGTGAGGGGTGTAGTGGTGGCGGTAGAGGCTTCGGTGGAACAGGGAGATTATCGATTGGACGCTGGACGATGTCAGCCACGATCTTTATATACGTTTGTTGGGAAGGCTACAAGTCAACCATCCTCTTAGTGCGCTCGGGTGCGCGGCACTGTGTTCGTACGTGACATGATGGGGATTAGGAAGCATGACCGTGAAGGTACCCCTGAGGTACCTAGCCACGCGTATACGTCGTTAGCTGCAGGTTGCTGGACCAGTCATTGGACCTTCTGTGCTAACGCATCCTCCATACGTAGTGGGCAACTTGCGCATTGTGTCGGAATAAGAAATGAATGGCCTACCTAAGTTTTGTGTCCCAGTTGTCCTTTCAACTTGGGGGAGGGGGGCTTGTCAATGACCCAAGGGGATCCGATCGTATTCCCCGATCGTGTCGGAAAATACGCAGCCCTTCCGCATTCAGAAAGAAAGTGACTTCGCATGTCCTTGGCACGGTCTAGGGTGAGCCGGGACGAACCATGCTAGGATGGGGGATTTCGACCTGGACCATTGCGATGGGGTGCACGGTGTGGCCTACGAAGCGTCGTGGCAGACACTTCCGAAATTCCGAGATCTTTCCCTCCCTGGTTGTGTGCGCCGCGTAAGGACGCAAATTTAACTTTTGAGATGTCTCGATCTGATGTGACTCACTTCACCAGCTCGGTGTACTTAAGGGTCCGCAACCTCTTTTCGTGCCCTTTCGCGCCCCAGGTCATACCGATCGTGCGCCCCGTCTCGCAGATGACAGCAGCCCCGATCGAGCAGCCTCCACCGCGGGCACGAACTACGCAGAGCACCGCTCCCCTCCCCCCTCCAGACTCGACTCATTCTGCGAGCCTCCGCCGTCGACGGCATACGACGAGTAGGGTAGGAGCGGCGGCGGCGGTCACAAGCCGTGGGGCTCACCGCGTATGCGCGGACCAAGCCGGAAGCGTAGGCTGGTCGCTGTGTCGCGGCCGTACGAAGTCACCGCGGAGCCGGCTGCGGGATAGCAGCGGCGGGAGGTGTTCCGCATGGAGGACGAGATGGATTGGTCAGAGGATTGGGGTCACGCGGACAAGACGCACCGTGGGGAGGCTTGCGATTGGAGAAGGAGGGCGAGAGGCAGTGGTCGCGAGGACGGTGTCTGCGCGGTGTCCGCCGCTAGGACGTTTGTTGGGATGCTTGGTTGCGTAGATAGCTCGCTGTACTTAGCTCCGGAGCCATGGAGAGTTGAAAGGAGGTTACGTTCCCCCGCTCAGATTTCGTTTGCCTGTCTTTGCGTCCGTTGACCGCAGAAGCCCGTGCGCAGAAGTCTCCCGCTCGCAGTCTCGCTTCCGTCGTTGACTCGCGCGCACCTCGTAGCCTCAGAAAACCTCTTCCAAGTCTCCGTTCCGGTCCCGCAGCCCTGCACGTACAGCACGTCAGTGCGTGGCTCGTCGCCCGGTGTGTTGTATGGGTAGTTTTCCTCCACCCGCTGCACATCCTCTCCTACCTCTACTACTCCTCCCCTTTGGCCCGATCGGCGGCACACCCGAGCTTCCTCGCACCCTTCGTTCGCGGCCAGTCCTTCCCCCGTGCAGCTCCCCGAGTTCGTGCACAGGTTCCCCGTGAGCATTACATCGGCCATGGCCCTAACCGTCAACTATGGAGCTACTAGTATTTGTGAGGAACTCCAGCGAAAAGGGAGATAGGTAACTGATCTCGACAGGCACTGTAGGATCCGCCCTGTGCATGTAATATATGTCGACGTAGCCGGTTCCAAGCCGCGCGAGCGAACGCTCAAATGCTCGATGAACATATTCAGGGTCTCCGTTAACGATTTGGCAAGGCTTCTCCCGCGTGAAGCCGAACTTGGTGGCTAGGAAGATTTCATGTCTCTTTCCAGTCCTCTTGAACCGGGCTCCGTGAGCTACCACAGAATCCAGGTTGAAGGCGGCCACGAGCGTACTATTTGCCAAGGATGTCCTCGCTTGTGAACTAGGCAGAGGCGGTGTCTGCAGCCCATCTCGTAGAGGGTGTCCAGAATCAAGAATAGATGTCAGCCACTGGCAGACTAATATAAAGAAAGAACGAAAGCGATGCGCATTGAAAGTCTCCTCTTCTAAGAGGGCACCCGAGATGTCGACTTGGAGTACGCTCCAGTGAAGTTCATTGTGCCGTATCCGATGGCGGTCACCTCGGTGTCGCCAATCTTTCGAGTAGGAAGTCTGTGAGCGGCCATAGTTTTCTGTGGTGGGTCGGAAATGGACTGGGGGGTCAGTTCAGGTATATATACTCCGGAGGCTCCACTTGGCGAACTGCCACCGCTCCCATAGAGTTACCTCGCCGCAGGCTGTTTGGATCCACCCGTTCCCATTTCTTGTCGCAACGCACAGAGGCCCCGCAGGAGTTCTATGAATGGCGCAGCATCACAGGAGGGGGGAAGCTCGATAGATCCGATTGGCCATGGAAGGAAACTCCACCACCTCGATGGGACGAAACATCGCTCAAACGACTGGAGGAAATGGAGAACAACATTCCCATGGCTGGACAACATCCGCACGAAGTCTTCCTTAAGCAGGGCTAAAATCAAATAACACAGTCGCAGCAAAAAAGCATTCATCACTGTCGTGCCAATTACGCAGCCTGTGCACCCAGTCAGGGACCCCCAAAGACAGCCTGAATCCATGTTGGAAGGTCAGAGAGCCGCCATCCTAAGCCAACTCTGTCGGGAGTCTCTGCAGACGATGCCTGCACGTCTATCGGTATACTTAACCGTCTCCACTACCGCAGCGGTGGTAGTGAATGTCGGGTCCGCGTAGAACTTCGAGCAGAATGCGAGGGGCGGCCCGCTCGCGCCCGTGGCGAAAACACAGTCCTCTCGCACAGTCGTGGAGCTCGCTGCTATCAGGAGATGTGCGTCCGTCGATCCGATGACGAGCGTCGCTGCGTGCAGATGAGCGAGAGGCAAGGAGTCAGTTCGATTGGCTGCTTTGATAGGTAAGGTGTGGCACCCACCAGACGGTAGTGGGGGTCCGCCGGTCTGTGGTCCCCTGAAAGTTCCGCTGGGCACACCCTGTCCTAACCTCCAGGTTGTGTAGCCGATGGAATCGGTCCCTATGGGGTCTGCGGCGACAGGTTGTCCATCCCCAATCCCAATTGCACCTGGGATGAACAGCGACACAGGTCCTGCAGAAACATCTAGATGGTGGTCGGCCGTTCGAGCGTTCTCAGGCAATCACAACTTGCTGGAAATCGACACCCGCCGATAACTTGAAAACAGTTCGGGATCGCGAGAACCGACAAAAGGGGTGGCCTTAACATGCCTCTGAGCACATAAAACTGCAGCCTTCTCAGCACTGGAGGAAGGACAGTACGATACGAACGAGCTGGCAGCGAGGGGAGGGAGCCTGAGAGGACGTGAACTAGGCAGAGTCAAGACAGTTTTATATCCTCCAGTCTAGAAGCGCTCAAAGAACGTTGCTTGCCATATAATTCGGTTACGGTACCTTCGCCGATCTGCGGAGAAGGCTGCTAGCAGTAGATGGATGATGGAGATCAACACTTTACGGCTCAGGACTCTCAGCTACGGAACGCGTGAAGGCTACTGGTCGCGAGTTCCTGCCCGGAGTGGCCACAGCAATCCGGGCTTGGCGCCGCACCTGTGACTGAACGGCGTCACGTCAGCCTCAAGCGCCTTGCGCCTTGCCTCTTGAGTCTTGCCACAAACGCATCGGTGGGCCGCCGAGACGCGATCCCTCTCCTGATCCTTGAATACTTGAATACACGCATACTTGAAGATGGGCCAGCCTACTCATATCGACTCTGTCAGCGATTGGAATACCGCACTCCGAGCAGCCAAGGAAAATAAACAACCTATCATCGTCGATTTCTTCGCAACATGGTGTGGTCCTTGTAAAGTAATCCTCATACTAACACATACGAGGGCTTGAGTGACTTACGAGGCGCATCATAGGTCATCGCTCCGATTTTCGAGCAACTCGCCTCCCATTATCCGAACGGGGTCTTCCTCAAGGTCGACGTCGACAAGGTGCCTCCTATCGCCCAGAAGTACCAAGTCACCGCCATGCCGACCTTCATCGTTATTAAGGAATCGGGGGTCGTTGATATGATGCGTGGTGCCGACGCGCGAGGGCTGGCGGCCATGGTGGCGAAGCATGCGAGTGCGCCCCCTGCGCCCTCCGGACCGCCGCTGCCGGCCGAGGCCGAGAAGGCGAAGGCAGAGGGGAACGCGGCGTTTGCGAAGGGCGAGTACCAGGAGGCGATAGAGAGCTATACCCGCGCCATCGAAATCGCTCCCAAGTCGGCGGTACTGTACGGCAACCGGGCCCTCGCGTACGTCAAGCTAATCAAGTCGGGCGTACCACCGAAGGAGGAAAGGCAGAAGTTGCGGCCGAAGTTAGTCTCGGACGCACACCAAGCTACTACGCTTGACGAACAGTGGGCAAAGGGGTGGGTGAGAATGGCGGAGGCGATGGTCCTTGCGGGCGATGAAGAGGGCAACGAAAGCGTGAAGGAGGAGAAGCGGGCCGAAGAACGACGGGTTTCGCTGGAGGGTGCACAAGCCGCGCTAGAGAATGCTATTGAGGTCGGTGAGGGTAAAGTGAAAGCCGGTGAGTTGTTACAGGGCACTTGCATCATGTTTTCTGAACTGAACGAGAGGTTCCCGATCGTCTGCAGAGGCTCAGAAATCTCTGGAGGAGATTCAAGTGCAGCTGAAAGCCTATAGTAGCCCAAGTTGACGCCGAAGAATATGAGTGTAGTCGGATCCGTAGTGTAATATCGTCCCCGCGTGAGATAAGAAGGCATATAATTCCATTAAAGCAAAGACAAAGACATGGAGTTGGAAGTGGATCGCCAGCATTGTCGTGGGCGACGTCGTGCCAGTGGTCGCAGGTTTTCAGCTCAGGGCAAGCCGGACCGGCCAATGAGCGCTAATGGCTTGATGAGGGCGCCTGACATCTAAGTCGACGTCACCGCGTATCCACCACTAATACTGTTTCTCGCACTGTGGGCGACCTTTTGGCGGCTCCTCTCCACCATGAACATCCTCTCCTGGCTTTGGTTTTACACCCCTCCATGCCTCTCCTGCACCGTAGTCTGACAACAACATTGAAGACACCTTTATTCCTCCGACTTTCACAACCCATTCGCCATACGTTTCGACCCAAGCAAGCGCATATAAGCTCAGTCATTACCGCAGCCCGCCGGATAGGACCTCCCTCTGCTCTAAACTCGCTGGTTAAGAAGATGAGTACCTCGCATGGCAAGGCTCGTGAAGAGGGTGGGCGGACGAATCGGTTGGCGCAGGCGAAGAGTCCATATCTTCTGCAGCATGCAGAGAACCCAGTACGTCTCACCCTTCCCGCCCCATATCGCTGCGTTTTACCCCGGGGCAACTGATCTCACCCAATATGTAGGTAGACTGGTACGAATGGGGGCAGGAGGCGTTCGACAAGGCTAAGGCAGAGAAGAAGCCGATCTTTCTCTCCGTACGTGAACCCGATCCCTCAGCGAGACGTATTGGTAACAGTGAGGTATACAGGTCGGGTATTCGGCGTGTCACTGTGAGCCTCCCTTTCTCATGTCAATTCGGACAACATATCTAGATGCTTTGCAGGGTGTCACGTCCTCGCCCACGAGAGCTTCGAGGATGAGCTTACTGCGAACATGATGAACGAATACTACGTGAACGTGAAGGTATGTTTTAGTCTGTAGTCCCGACTCTTCGCGGTTTCATCTCTCGAATCAGGTTGACCGTGAAGAACGGCCTGACGTTGACCGCTTGTACATGACGTTCCTCCAAGCGACAACCGGCGGCGGAGGCTGGCCCATGTCGATTTGTGAGTCCAAACTATGCATATATGCGCGCATAGAATCTCCTGAAACCAACCGCGTAGGGCTTACACCTGATTTGCACCCATTCTTTGCTGGGGTATGCCCGCAATGTTCTTATAAATCAACTTCTGAGATTTCTGACTCCGCCTGGCAGACATACTTTCCCCCTGGTAACTTCCGGCAAGTGCTCATGAAACTCGCGGAGATGTACGTTCCCAGACATTAAGAACTTCACGATTTGGCTAATCTACGCGCATATACCTAGTTGGGAGAAGGATCCTGAGCGGTGTATGGCATCCGGAAAGCAGATCATCGCCGTGCTCCGTGAATCATCAAATGTATGCTTGGGCCAGTGATTGTTTCGCTCGTAGATTGTGCTGAAAGTTATCTGTAGATTGCGCCCGAGGGGCACGTTAATGCGAACCTTCTCACTACTGCGGTCTTTGAGCACCTCCAAAAGCGCTTCGATTCGAAGGAAGGAGGCTTTGGCAGCGCACCGAAATTTCCATCTCCTTCGCAGACTCTCTATCCCCTCGCTCGGTTCGCCGCATATCATCTCAGCAACCCCGGCGCTGAAGCTCAGGATAAGAACGCCGCCGAGGTAGCAAGGGATATGGCTGTCCTCACCCTGACCAAGATCTACAACGGAGGGATACGCGACGTGGTCGGAGGGGGTTTCGCCCGGTACTCTGTGGACGAGCGGTGGCATGTCCCACATTGTGAGTAACACGGTGCAGAGAGCTTCATATATGTATATGCGCGCTCATGATGGCTCACCGTGCAACCCTGATTAGTCGAAAAGATGCTGTGAGTAGTGCCCTCAATCCGCGCCGAGCCGAACGACCTGAACATTCTGCGATAGCTATGACCAGGCACAGCTCTTGACCTCAGCGCTAGAGCTCTACCAGCTCCTTCCCAGCACTTCGCGGAGCAGAACGACGCTCGAGCTGATGGCAAAGGACATCGTCTCGTACGTCGCGAGGGACCTGCGGAGTCCCGAGGGCGGCTTTTACAGTGCCGAAGACGCGGACTCGCTTCCGACGCGCGACAGCACCGTCAAGAAGGAGGGCGCGTTCTACGTCTGGACGGCAAAACAGCTTGACGAGCTCCTTGGTGCCGACGCTGAAATGTTCAAGTACCACTTCGGCGTGAGGCCGGAAGGGAACTGCGATCCCAGGCATGACATCCAGGGGGAGCTGAAGGGACAGGCACGCGTCTTGAGCCATTATCCTCATTGCCGTGTCCTTACACCTTTTGCTGGCTTAGAACGTGCTGTTCACAGCCCATACAACGGAGGAGACTGGGAAGAAGTTCGACAAGGCGCCGGAGGAGGCACAAGCGATCTTGGACAAGGCACTGGCGACACTGCGCGAACACCGAGAGAAGCACCGTCCACGCCCACACCTTGACGACAAAATATTGACATGTTGGAATGGTCTCATGGTGAGCCAAGGCTGCCGTGAACACTGGCCCTGCCATGCCTCACGGTGCTGAATGTATGCGCAGATTTCCGGCCTCTCGAAGACATACGAGGTCCTTCATTCTGACAAGATCGCGAACGAAGCGCTGAAGCTGGCGGAGGAGGCTGCGGCATTCATACGCGCCCATCTGTACGACCAGGCGAGCGGAACGCTGAGCCGCAGCTACCGCGACGGCCAGGGACCGACCGGTCAGGCCGACGACTACGCCTTTTTCATTCAAGGTGAGTGCGCGATGTGCCAGCGTGGCGTTTTCTTTGCACCCAGTCTCATTTCTACCAACCACCACCACCAGGCCTGTTGGACCTGTACGAAGCGAACGGGAAGGAAGAATACCTCCTTTGGGCGATCCGTCTCCAGCAGAAACAGGACGAGCTGTTCCACGACCATGTGAGCGGAGGGTACTTTGCGTCCGCGCCCGACGAGCACATTCTCGTTAGGATGAAGGATGCTCAGGTAAATTTGGGGCTTTGTTGGTCGTGTGTTTGACAATGCTGACTGACGGCTCGGGGCAGGATGGTGCAGAGCCTAGCGCGGCTTCCGTCACTTTGTCGAACTTGCAGCGTCTGGCTCACTTCGCGGAAGACCAACACACCGCGTTCAACGACAAGGCGAGGAGCATCTTGGCGTCGAACGGGCAGCTCTTGAAGCAGGCCCCGCACGCTATGGGTACGATGGTCGGTAACGCGCTCATGGGGGAGAGGGGATACAAGCAGGTGGGTCCGATGCACAATCGTTCTTGAGTCGAGCTTGATACCGCCTATGTGCGCCAGTTTATCTACGAGGGAAACTCGCAGGATTCTGAGTCACCGCTGCTGTCGCTCATTCGATCGACGTTCATCCCGAACCGCGTACTGCTCCACTTCAATCCTTCGAACCCGCCCTTCGGAATCGCGAACGTCAACGGGAGCGTGCGCAGCCTCGTGGAAGAGGTTCAGAAGCGGAAGGACGTCAAGGAGAACGTCCGGATCTGTGAGAACTTCACGTGCGGGCTGCCCATCGAGGACGCAGAGGAGCTGAAGAAGAGACTGCCGCTGCTATCAGGTGCATGAAGGACACAGGTGTTGAAGCGATGGTAAAGTGTGTACGAGTATTCCATGTATTGTTACAACTTCCGGCATTCGGGTTATACAGTTCTACTACAGCGGAGGGGTGTCTGCCATGACGAGGGCCATGTATGCCTCGGGGTACCGGAGGCCGATCGTCTGGTCCGCGCTGTCCGCCGCCTGGCGGATCTGCTGGACCTCCTCTGGAGTGAGCGTGACGTTCACTGCACCTATGTTCTCCTTGATGTTCTAGAAACACGCGAGGGGTTTAGCGACACCGGCGGTAAAACGGGGGAGAGGAGATGAGGGAGGAGAGAGGAGACGTACCGCAGGCTTGGTCGAACCGGGGATGGGCAGGATGTCGTCGCCCTGCGCGAGGAGCCAGGCGATGGAGACCTGGCCGGGGGTCGCGTTGTGCTTCTCGGCGACGCCCTTGATGACGTCGACGATCTCGAGGACCTTGGGGAAGTTCTCCGTCGAGAACCGGGGGAGGTAGCGCCTCAGGTCGGTCGGGTCCAGCTGGTCCGCGGATGTCTGGGGGAGATCGATCGTACGTATGGTCAGTCAAGCTGCTTCCGACACAGCATTTCGGCGATACTCAAGGAGGACTCACGATCCTGCCGGTGAGGAGGCCGCGGCCGACGGGGGAGTACGCGACGACCTTGATGCCGAGCTCGCGGGCGGTCTTGAGCACGGCGTGCTTGTCGTCCTCGATGTCGAGCGTGAACGGCGAGTACTCGACCTGGAGCGCCGCGATGGCGTGCACGGCGTGCGCGCGCCGCAGCGTCGCGGCCGACACCTCGGACAGGCCGAGGTGCTTCACTTTCCCAGCCCTGGCCGCCGAACGTCCGCGTCAGTACTAGTATCTGTTGCTCTGCAGATCTGGGTGGGGGGTGGGAGGGGAGGGACAATGGGCGTACTTGACTTGCTCGGCCATCGCCGCGACGGTACGCTGAGGATTTGCAAAGTGTAGGTAAGTATACGTACTTATCTGATGCGGGAGAAGGACTCGGAGAGAAGGTGGGGGGCACTGACCTCGATGGGAACGGTCTGATCAGCCCTGCAGTGCAATGCGGGGTTGTTGTGCCGTCAGCATTCCGTTTCGCTTCGCCGATCTCGGGGGTTTGAACTTTGGGGGCTCACCGGTGCAGGTACCAGAGGTCGACGTGGTCGGTCTGGAGGAGCTTGAGGGACCGGTCGATGGATGACGCGACGTACTCGGGGTCGCCGCAGACGTGGCGGCCGTCGGGGAGGGGCCCGCCGAGGCACATGCCGAACTTGGTCGCGAGGAAGATGCCGTTCCTCTTGCCCGACTTCTGGAGCCTAGAACACGGAAACTCTCGTAAGTGAGATATTGCTGCTGCTTGAGTTGGGGATTGAGGAGATGGTGGACTGACCATTTGCCGATAAGCTCTTCGCTATCGCCGTAGACGTCGGCGGTGTCGATGTGGGTGTACCCGCTCTCGAGCACTGAGTCAAGGACCTGTAGGTAATGGGTGGAAAAGGGATTGTCAATGTTAGGCCTGGGCTCTCCTGGTGCACATATATGCAGGTGACCTGCCTTGAATCGCTCCTCATCGGGAAGGGTGGGCCCGTAAAAGGTGGACAGACCCATGGCGCCGTAGCCAATGGTGGAGAACTCGGCGTCGCCGATCTTGCGAGTGGATGCGACCATGATTCAAGTTGTGTTTGAAAGCTGGTTAGAGGACAATTGGAGGGTTTGACAGGATGGAGAATGAGTTTTCCGATCCCGCCGCCGCATTATATAGTTATTGCAGACGCCGACGCGCCCGATCGACAGTGTATCATGCCTCGCAGTTCGATCAGCAACAGGTACTAATCCGCCCGAGAAGAAACATCTTCTTGCGTACATGGTGCATTTGTCACGAGGCAAGGATGGACAAACTGTACATGTAGGGATGCTGATTCCTTGAATACTTGTATCAGGCTAGTTTTTAACATGAGAAATCGGCGAAATCGGTCAGCTTAGAACCAATCACTTGCCTGGTAGGTGGCCACCGGCGGAGAGACACAACTAAGCGTCCGGCGGCCCTCCCGTTCAGCGTGTAATGCAAATGCTGACTAAGCGACTCTACCTCAAGTCTTTTCAGCGCTTTCACAGTTCTTAAGCTTAGCCTAAGCAAGCCTGAGTTGACGACTGCTGGCATGCTGACTATACCTTCTGGTTCTAGCATGGCTTTCTCGAAGTTCTCCATAAAGCTCAGACTTGCTTTGTTTCCGCCTGAAAACGTCAACACCGAAGCGGCTGGGACTCGAGCCGCATAATTTTCCGGCGGACAGGTATACAGTGCCACTTCACTGACCGCTCGGATGCTGTCGTCACTAGTACTGTCGCTCGACTTAGTCTCAGGGAGCAGATGGTAATGTAATGTGCTCTATTTCATGTCCGAGGTCCGTTCTGATTTGATTCGCTAGTTTTCTCCCCACTGGCCTGACACGTCTGCAGGACAGGCTAAGTACTAGTGAATATTTATCGCTTGGCTAAGTTAGTTAATCCTCTCATTGGATCCATGAGCTCCTGTATTGCTTATCAATCGTTGCTATTGCTCCAGCTTTATATGACGCACCATATAACTCAAGCTCGCTGAACATCGACTGCCACATTCCCGTACGATGCCTACTTTCAGCTCTACCCGTGAGATTGGTGACTCGTCTTTCCTGTCTATCGGCTATGGCGGTATGGGGATCTCGGCTTACTACGGGGCCGCGGCTCCCGATGAGCAGCGCTTCAAAGTACGTCGTCGTCGTCGTCCACGCGCCTGCCAGCGCGGACTCTCCTCTTCCTTTAGGTCTTGGATGTCGTATACGAGAACGGGATCACGCACTGGGACACGGCGGACGCGTACGGGGACAGCGAGAAGCTGATGGGACAGTGGTTCAAGCGCACTGGCAAGCGCAAGGAGATCTTCCTTGCGACGAAGTTCGGCATGGGCCGGCACTGGGGCAGCGACTTCAAGAGGAACGTCAACGGCGAGCCAGACTACGTCCCAAAGGCTTTGCAGCGCTCGCTAGACCAGCTCGGGGTCGACTATGTAGACTTGTGGTACCTTCACAGGTGCCCAGTGGTGCTGCCGTTCTTTCAGGCGTGGTGTTTTCTGAAGGCACACAGTCAGAGCCGATATTGCGGTCCCCATTGAGCGCACGGTCAAGGCCATGGCCGAGCAAGTGAAGTACGCACGGGCTTTATTCATTGGCTGACGTCGAGTTACTGACGGCCTTCGATTGCAGGGCAGGCAAGGTCAGGTACCTCGGCCTTTCCGAGGTCAGCGCAGAGACCTTGCGCCGCGCGCACGCCGTGCACCCGATTTCCGTCGTCCAAGTCGAATATTCGCCCTTCACCACCGACATCGAGGATGAGAAGATCGGACTCCTCAAAACCACCCGTGAGCTCGGGGTGAAGATCGTCGCGTATGGAGCGTTGGGCCGGGGCCTCCTGACTGGAAAATACGTACGTCCTCCATGCCCAATAGCGGCTTGTATTTTAGTCGTGTTCACGGTGTTGGCTGGGCTGCCGCTGTAGAAAGGACCGGAGGACTTCGCCGAGGACGACTACCGGAGGACGATTCCGCGGAACTCGAAGGAGAACTTCCCTAACATCCTCAAGATTGCCGACGGGCTGAAGAAGGTCGGAGAGAAGCACGGCGCGACCGCTGGCCAGGTGGCCCTCGCTTGGGTCCTCGCCCAAGGAAACGACATCATTCCGATCGTTGGCACGACAAAAGTGGAGGTACGCTGTCCTCCATCTCCGAGATATTGCCTTTGGCAGCCTCACCTCGTTGACAGAATCTCAAAGAGAACTTGGGAGCGTTGAAGGTGAAGCTCACTGCTCAGGACATTGCGGAGGTGCGCCGTCTCGCGGAGGCGGCAAACGCAGCGGGGGGACATCGGTACCCGGAGTCGATGATGCAATACGTCTTCGCCGATACACCTCCGCTTCAGAAGTAAGGCACAAAAGGTCTTTCGTAAGTTGTATCTTCAGCACATGAAATTACATCATGATCGTGTCTAGTGCTGGCAAGGAATGCGTTTGCAGCGACGGCTGGCGTCCTTGACCTCGAAGGCGCCGGAAGCTTGAGATTTGTTATTTACGGACGCGATTTACTACTACTAACGAGGCAACAGCGCAGAATGTGTGGGGAGTGCATTACTACCCTCAGGCCGGCCGACTCTTGGTGGGATTCCGAAGTCGTTGACAATCATCCCTTTAGTACTGACGTACTCTCAGGTCTCGTGTATATCACATTGAGGACTTAACTGTATGTAACGAAGGAGAACTTCCCGAACGTCCTCAAGGTCATCGACGGCCTGCGGAATGTCGGCGAGAAGCACGGGGGGTTCAGCAGGCGAGGTCGCCATCGCGTGGGTCCTCGCGCAAGGCGACGACATCGTCCCCCTCGTGGGTACGACCAAGATCGTTGTGCATCTATTGTATTGCTACTGTGCACTGGGAAGGAAGCATGCTGATACAGACTCAATATCATACAGAACCTGAAGGAGAACCTCGACGTGTACAACGTGAAGCTGATGCCCGAGGACTCTGGTCGAGGCGACAAACGTCACTGGCGACCAATATCTGGGCAACTTCCTCATCGCCCTCTTCCGAGTCGTCGACACAACGCCTGTGCGGGAGTCTCCACGAAGGCAGAGCGACTATATCCGTCTCTAGAAACTAGACCTGACGGAATGTGGGGAGGCTCAATTTGCTGTCCTTTATAGTGATGACAACAGTGACTGACTTTGTCCATGGGAATGAACCTGCGTTGTTGAACTTCCCATCGCTTCATTTTTTGGGAGGACCATAGCTCTTTCCGACGGGATCCTCGCGCTTTCGGCGGTGTATCCTTCGGGATCCCACAAGAACTCGCAGTGTTCTGTGTAGTACAGACAATTAGCTAAAATGGTTGGCTGCTAACGTAGGAAAAGTAAAGACAACACACTGTCGGCAACGGAATTCCAAACATCCACCTGCAATACTCCTTGCAATGCTGGTCGGCGAGCCACAATCTGCTTCGTCCACCACTGGTTGTCGTGCTCCTCGTCGTTCTCGCATATAGCCAGGAAGAACACGTGCATCGATGGGAACCTGTCAAGCACCCTCTGCATCTGTACGCTGAACAGAGCATCGAGGAAGCCGGGGCGAGTAACACCGTAGGTGGTCCGGATACCTCCATGTATGACGGTGTTCGGACGCAGTTCCATGTGCAGTTTGCGAAACTGGGAATCGACTTGAACATGGTGGAGTAGCTCGAAAACACGGGCGAATATATCGTTGCTGCCGTGGCCTTCAGTGAGGTATGAATTTGAAATCTTGATGTCCAGGCCGGAGAGCTCCGGAAAGTTTGCGATACATTCGAGAAAATTCGCTGAGAACGAGCTACTTAGTCTTATACTTGAGTCTAAGTGTGGAGTCACGGCATGGCCAATGCTTCCCGGAAGAAAGCTAATTGTCTCGAGAGAATTGTCGTAGTTCTAGTGTTTCCCCGTCAATAATATTAGGTTTCCAGAACGTGAGTTGAACGCGCACCACAATGGTGAGATATCTCAACTTGCTGCATATTTCCGGATTACGCCTGGCACTGGCCACGAGAATCCCGCTCAGTTTTACGCGGAATCGCGTTATCCTGGGTGGAGTGCGAAAGGCACGGATTGTTAAAGAGGTGAGAAGAGGTAGGGACCAGATGACGCGGGAAGATTTCGGGAGCAGAAAGGCCCTTCGTCGAAAAGGTCAGTTCATCCAGCCATCGGAAGTCCGAAATGGATCTAAAGTAGCCCGGCGGGTACTCATGTTCCAAATGAAAGAAAGACGGCGACAGTTCTTGAGTAAACGAGGGAGAGGGAACCGTGAGAAGGGAATATACTGTACTTCGTCATCGAGAAGACCTCGATGGTTGTGACGAGATTGGTGAGATACTGCTTCTGGATTATATGGGTATATACAGCTCAGATCAAGGTTAACGTTTACTTAGGAGTTGGCTGTGCTAATAAGTGTGTCTTGGGGGGCGGTGTAGTCTGCATTGCTTGAACAATTTTCAAGGAGAGAACAGCTTCCTGGGTGAACTGTGAACATCGCCGTTCTCGAGCCGAGTCAACCTTCTGCCTGGGAGCTGCCCGGGGCACAGAGTTGAAAAGGCTCTGCAATCAGTGTGGTAGAGAAGTAGCCAGGAGGCGATACGGACGCAGCCTGAGCGCAAGACTAAGTGACACCGACTCCGGGCCATTCAGCGTGTCCACTAAACTATCACGACATAAACGTGAGTGAGTGTTTCAATGTGTCCAAGTACAATCCCCGTGCCACGATGTGGCCGGATATCTACTAACGACTGACTCCGATACTAGGCAGTGCCCTCTCCTAGTGTAGTCTCCCCGGAGTCACCCGTACGTGGTTACAAGTGGTAGATACGACTTACCTGCATGATGGTCAAGCTCGAGCTCGCCCTCAGTTGCCTGTACGCGGCGTGGGCAACGCGTCACTCCGGGATATTCCGAGGGTGACCTGACCGTGGCAATGCTGCATAAGTGATGTGTGTAGTACGAGTCTGATATGAGTTGCCTTCAACGATGTCAAACATAGAAATTAGCCTTGCACTGAGCCTCGTCCTCATTGTCATCTTCGTTGTCCGTCACTATCTGTTTAACCGTCCCTTGCCTCCTGGTCCCACTGGCCTGCCATTCGTGGGTGTCGCTTGGCAAATCCCCTCCGACAAACAGTGGCTCAAGTTCCACGACTGGATCAATAGCTATGGTACGTACTGATACTATGTGATTGTCTTGATACATTCTTTTCAGGGGTAGTGTCTGCGAGCCCAGCCTGCTTCAGCGGCGCATTGGCATACTACAAGGCCGACCGCTTCCGATGCAGGGACTATTAGGTTCTGCAGGAGCTCAATCTCCGACCCTGTTACACCTAGTAGTCTACAAGGCTTGAAGAGCACGGAGACACCTTTGATCATCAGTGAAGGATCGGTGCCTATCTATAGCTACTACTACTAGCGTATTCAAGCTAGTCAAGTTGAGCCGTTACGTTATCGTCATGAGTTGTACCTCATCATGTTCCTCGATCATTGTGTCCTCCTCACCTTTCTCTTGGTAACGTTATGCTGACCCCATATGTACCGAAAGGTGATATTGTCGCCATCACTGCCATGGGCCAGCCAACGCTCATCTTAGGCTCGGCCAAGGCAGCAAGCGACCTACTTGATGCTAAAGGTGAGCATTGCCCCTTCATGCCAGAGCCGCTAATGCTCGACTCAGCCAGTATCTCTTGATATGTGTTACTCGAAGGCGCGATATATTCCGACAGGCCGAGTGCGGTCATGGCGGGCGAACTGTCAGTACATCTTGCCAATCCGTCTGTCGTGATACCTGCGATAATGCACTTACACTTACTTTGGAACCTGAACCTCTATCCGGCATGGACAACATCGGGCCCGGGTCAATCGTGACTATCCAGCGTGGGCTGGGACCGCGGAATGGGGTACGCCCACGGGCCCGACAACCCGCGCTTCCGCGAGTTCCGGCGACTCTTCCAGCAGTCCATCGGGTCGCGCGCCTGCCTGGATCCACATATCCTGAACATACAGGAGAAGGAGACGCACAGACTCATGCTTCGCATGCTCAGAGACCCGAAGAACTTCTATCGCCATCCTCGCGAGTACGTCGATCTGGCCCGATTTGATATATTCGCGGTCGCGTATATTGTGGTACTATATACAGGAGAAGAAATATCGCTGACCAGAATTTGAACCTGTGCACAGGTCAACAGGTGCACTCATCCTGCGCCTCGCGTACGGATACGAGGTCGCGAGCAGCGCGAGCGCGGATGCAGGCACGGGGGACGCGCTCGTGCGCACGGTCGAGGTTGCGATGCACGGCTTCGCGAAGGCCTCCGAGCCTGGCGCGTTCCTCGTCGACAACTTCCCCGCGCTGCGCTACGTCCCCGAGTGGATCCTCCGGCTGTGCGGGTCCAACTTCAAGGCGGTCGCGCGACAGATGCGGAAGGAGCTGGACGAGATGTACGACCTGCCGTTCGCGTTCGTTACATCAGCAAAAGGGGGTATCGTACTGTGGTAGACTATCATATATGACATACATAGTAGTCAATTGTCAGACCCATATTCTGTGGCAGAAGACCTACTTGGGTTGGTAGGGCATGATCGGAGCGGTCTCGGTTGATCGGAGCACCGGGGCTGTCTGGTCAGGTATGATCATATCGCTGGGGAGGTCTGGTCAGAGCTGATCATGTCTGGCCGGTCGCATGATCAATTACGACCAATGACGGTCGAAGGACCTGAGAGATCTGACAGAAGAAGGTCATGGTCTAACAGTTCCTGCCTTCCGAGGGGGGGTGACCGGAGATTACAGCGGTTCAAATGATCCGGGAGCATTCAGACCACTAGTACAGTTGGAAACCGAACAGCAATGGCATTGGTTGATTACATAGGAGAGAACAGAATTGGTAGTTGCGAGGGTATCCTACGGCCGAAGACTGCCAGAATCACCAAGATCAGCTAGCGAAGAAGAGGATCGCAATACGTTGTCAGTTATGCTCGTTGTCAACCTCCTCCATCTCGATCCTGCGGCGTTTGTGAGCGACATGGCTGGTGCCCGAATTCTCACCGTCGTCATCATCGCAACTGCTCCCGTCGTCATCGTCGCCCCGTGTGCGCTTGCGCTCACCGTCAGAAACCTCCTGAGAAAACTTGGCTGCGGGGTCGTCTGCGTATTCGAGCTCGTCGTCGTTAGGCATGTTCATGGGCGGCGGACTTTGATCCTGCTCCTCGTCCGAGTTGGCTTCACGGACGGCGAGGTGACAACGGTACCATGCGCCCGGTATGCAGTCGAGCTCTTGCTTCTGGCTTTTGAAGCGGCCGTATGCGCTCTTCTCGATGCGTCGTCGCATGGCTGACTCCGACTTGCCATGACCAAAGGTGTGCCTATTCTCCTTGTTCAACAAACGGAGACATCAGCAAATCATGGATGAAAGGGCTTACGTTGTGTACCAGTCAATGAGCTGGTACATGAACGTGGGGTTGAGGAATGCGACGTCCAGCAGCGTCCGGACAAACGTCGGGCTGTCGAAGTCCCCGTCGCGGTCGGCCCACTCTTTCGTGCTTGAAAGCGCAAATCGTGCCTGGAGCCATATGTATACAATCTCTTCGAGGACAGATGGAGGCAACATCGACTTACTATGGCAGCGGAGCGGACAATGCTCTCGATAGTGGCCTTCTTGATGGAGTACTTCTTGGCGATGGATTGCTGTCCTTTATTGCCCTGGCGATAGCCTGGGATTGCGCCAGCAGGGCCGAGATATATGATTTGGAAGACCTAGCAGACGAGTTAGTTAAGGCTACAGTGGACGGTACGCTAGACTGAGAGTATACGTCACCTTCAAGCAGCACTGGGACTGTAAGAGTCCCAGGATGTTGTTCGTAGGATCGTAGGAGCTCTCCTTGTAGATCGCGACGGGCCAGTCGACTGCAAGAAGCTGGTAGGTGTCGTCATCGGGGTCTGCGTCAATGACGCCCTGACAGAAGCTGTTGACAATGGACATCGATCCCAGTGCGAAGGGTTAGTGATGGGAAGATCACCCGCGGGATAGCACGGACGTACACATCAGGATTCTGGTCATACTCGCCCAACCTATCCATGGGACAGAGCAGGCGTGCCGTGTCTGTGTGCTTGAAGCCACGTCGGTGCTTCTGGTTGGTCTTGGCGTCGAGGTTGAGCGCTTCAACGATGTGCCTATTGACGCGGACAAGATCGTCGCTGCGGACCTTCGCATTGATTTTGGTGATCTAGATGGTGTCAGTGCATCAGGAAAAAGAGAGAGATCGTGGGGGAGGGGCGTACAAAATCTGCGAAGGTCATGATGAGCGAGGGACACTCCCTGAGAGGCTGGAGATTCTCCTCGAGCCTTGGAAAGGCAACGAGGATGAGGTTGAACACGCCCTGGTCTTCTACGTTGTCGTCGTACTCGGAGGCATGTCTATGAAGAGGGACTGGTGGGTGGCTAACATGAGGAAGACCAAGGGGTTGTACTTACGCGATCGGCCGCTCATCGAGATCAATATCACTCCAGACGATTCCATTCGTCAAGGCGCGCTCGACATTGACGTGCAAGGCAAACTGGCGGACGAGCGAGCGAGTGGATTCATATATCCAATCCCACGCCTTTTCGAATGCATGCGAGTTGCTGAGAACGAACGTGAGCATCATGTCAGCAGCAGTATGATGTTGACTCTAACTCACTGCGTACGTCCGTATAGGATGTCGACCAAGTCCTGCCAATCACTGCCTTCAGGACGCTGTGGGGGTGGGGCTGCCTCCGGGTCGTGGTCGTCGGTGCCGGCATTGTTGCGTTGGGTGCCGTGGCTCCGAGATGCCGAGGATCGCTGGGACTCAGCTTGCAAGTACTGACGTGTTCTACCGGAGGATGGCGTTTTAGGAGGAGGGGGGGACTGATTCTCGTCGTAATGGCTTGTGGAAGAGGGTACGCGGTCGCGTTTGCGGGAGGGAGGGGGGGGAGAGGCTGCCGTGCCGGTTGCGAGGCGGTGGGTTTCGACTTGGGCTTGGAGTTCGCGGGTGCAGGCATCAATGCGGGAGTGGGAACTGCTGGGGGCGCACCGCGATTGCGTTTGCTTTTCACAACATTTGTGAAGGGCATCATGGTGGGGTGGAGGATGTCTGGATGCGTCGGCGAGGTGGGAATGGAGTCTGAGGAAGCTGGGTTGGGTCGTATAAGTGGGCGTGCACTTGATGCTGTGCATCAAGTGCGAGGGACCTTGAAACAAGGACAGATTGCGCTAACGGGAGACATTTTTGATCAGGGCCAAAGGCGTACAGTATCGGGACCTACAAATGAGGGCTACTTCAGCGACAGGTTGGCAACCGCACGTGGTGAGACTCCACGTACGACAGGTCCATGCGCATACAGTATGTCGCCCTCACGCGGTGCAATGCATCCCCCGACGAGTGCTCGGGCATGTCCAAGATGCCATCGGGACCGTCCGTGCGCAGCAGATCTCCTCTCTGGCCGTATGCTGCCGGTCGCTTGGGCATGTTGTCGGGAGGTCAGGCAGCACGAGCTGCAAGAGAGATACATGGCGGCAAAAAGTACCACGGGAGACACTCAGTAGGCCTCCAGGCATGAAGACAGCGTGAAGAACATACTGGAGGGACGTGGGCCTCAGGAAATGGGCGCCCTGCTGGTTGCATCGACCCATCGCCAACCTCACATCCGAGACCGTCGAGGCGTCCAGCTGGATAGCGCAAGAGTGAGGCTCATATGATGAGAAGGCGAGTGAAGAGTGACGGGCAGCCACTGGAGGGGTGGGTTTGAAGAGTTTGATGAGTGCCGGCGTGGAACAAGATGACGGTCCAAGACGAGTCGAACCTAGGTGAGGCGCCCACCTGGTCCTGCAACGGCGCTTCACCTCGGACTTGAGCTTGAACTGCCTGTCTGCCGTGTTGCCTGTCTGCCGTGTTCGTCTTCTCAGGTTATAATCCACTCTGCCTTCCCTTCGCTCTGTGACATGGCTCTTCCTTGCCGAGCTGCGAATATTGGGTGTCTATTCACCTCAAACTCGACTCAAGGTCTCGGTGTCCACTGGAAATCCTGCAAGTACCGAGACCTCGCCATATCCGAAGCTCTCAAGAAGCGAAAAGCTCACGATGATGCTGTTGAACTGGCTCGAAAGCGATCACGGTTGGAAGAGGGTCACAATACGGTACCAGATATTCCTGAGGTGGGTACGCGCTCCACGTTTCTCTCGCAACATGCCCAAATCAGGTCGCCTTGCTAGCCTGGCCCAGCGTCGCCGACCCCTCTCAGCCCTCTTCCTGCCCCAGAAGTCTCAGACTCGAACAGTCGCCCCCGCCGTCGTGCAGTTCGACTTCCGAAACGTTTTCTGGACTTTGTACCATCAAGTCGTAACAGGAGCTCGCTGCCCTCTCAGTTGGCGGACAACTTCGCAGACCCTCTCCAAACCGACCTTCATCGTTCTCCTACCCCACCTGCGGCTCTCTCTCCTCCCCAGACGACCCTCGATGAAGTTACCAACTTGACGGACTCTGAAGAGGATGCCGACGAGTGGATAACTGAGCCCGATGGGTTTGGGGTCTTTCGACGCTACTTCGATGTCCTCCCTCAGCGAGATCCTCTAGCCTGTCAGCCTGTTGACGAGCTCTGCGATGCGCCTGGCCTCGGAGACGCAGACCACGAGCCAGATGACGCTTCACCATCACACCCCTCCCACAGTACACCTGCCGGCATTTCATGGCTCCGTCCGTCCGTTGAAGAATACTTCTCCGACGATGACGCCGATGATGGCAGTGACTTCGACTACAGCCCTTTCGAGAACGCATCGCAGTTTCGCCTCACAGATCATTTCTACGGACGGTCCGACGTTCACTCCCTCGACAACTTCGACGACCTCCTCCACGTATTGCGATCGGACGGATTCAACCCAGCAGATCTTTCGGACTTCAGCGCTCGCAAGGCCGAGCACTTATTGGAGAAGTATGAGCCTCCGAACGGTGTGTTCTCTGCTTCTGATGGATGGATGGAGTCTTCGGTGGCGATCCCTCTCCCAAAGTCGCGGTCCAAGTGTAAGACCGAAGACGCGGCACCGAAGTACCCGGTGGAAGGCGTGATCCATCGTCGACTGCTCAGCATCATCAAGGCCATTGTCGAGGATAAAAACTCGCGCTTTGCTCACAAGCACCACTGGTTTGGGCATGAGATGTACTGGAGCCCCCCGCCATCTCACACTCACGGCACCTCTGCTCCATCACCGCCGGCCTCTGGCTCAAATGACGAGCCAGCAACTCCTTCGCCGTCTCCCATTAGGGTATATACGGACTGCTACAACTCAAACGCGATGCTTGAAGAAGAGGCGAAGCTACGCAAGCGACCGCGTGACCCCGAAGACGATCCTGAGGTTGAACAAGTCATCTTCCCCCTTCTCTTCTGGTCGGACTCTACGCATCTATCAGCCTTCGGCACCGCTTCCTTATGGCCTATATATGTCTACTTTGGGAACATTTCCAAGTACGTCCGTGGCCGTCCGACCGAGTTCGCCGCACAGCATCTTGCGTACATCCCTGAGGCAAGTTATCTATCTGCACCATCTTCTGCGAACCTTCTCATGTTCTAATACCCCATTTTTTCCAGCTCCCCGATGCACTCAAGGACTTTTACGTCCAGGAATATGGCCAAAAGCCTACGGCAGATGTTCTGAAGTTCTGCAAGCGTGAGCTCTTTCAACAGATCTGGCTCCTCCTTCTCGACGAAGACTTTATGGAAGCATATGAACACGGCATCAAGCTACTCTGTGGTGATGGTGTAACCCGTCGCCTCTTCCCCCGGATCTTTACCTACTCGGCGGACTACCCCGAGAAGTATGCCCTTCGTCGCCATAGTCCTCCGAGCAGCACTCACAGTTTTTCTTCAATAGGATACTTGCAACGGCGTTGCGACCCCAAGCAAGATGTCCCTGCCCCCGCTGCCTTATCCGGTTGACTCACATCGCAGAATCAGGCACCAAGCGCGATCTACGACGGCGTGCCAAGAAACGGCAAGACACTGCGAGTCTCCGTCAAGATATTCAAGAAGCCCGTCGCTTTCTCTTTCAAGGACATGCGTTCACGAACGAGCGTCTTGCTAGTCGTCTCGATCCATTCTCCCTCAATCCAATCCAGGTGAGTGTACAATCTCTTACACCATGTCCGTTGGAGACAGCTATTCACGATTCCAGACCGCATTCTCGGCTCGCCTTTCAGCATCCGGTGTCAACTTCTACGAGATCTTCGCACCGGACCTGATGCATGAGTTCGAGTTAGGCGTCTGGAAGGGAGTCTTCAAGCACCTTATGCGCATTCTTGCCGCGCAGGGAAAGGGGACCCTTGAAGCCTTCAATGCTCGGTACAGTTGCACTCCAAATCCAAGTCAATTTGTATGTTCACTTTCATATCAGCATGCGCCAGATGCCTACGTTCGGCCGTGATCGCATCCGTCGTTTCTGGCACGATGTTGCGTCTAGAAAGAAGCTCGCTGCGCGGGATTACGAAGCATTCCTGATCGTACGTACCTTGCAATCTCAGCTTCAACTTTCAACTCATCACCTTCTGAACCATTGTAGACGATCATGCCAGCTTTTGAGGGGTTACTCCCAATGCCAGATGATCGTACATGTGCTGATATGCTATTTGAACTGGCAAACTGGCACGCACTTGCAAAGTTGAGACTACATACTGACGTCACCCTTGACGTGTTCCGAGCCTCGACAGCCCGCATGTATGAAGGTATACGTCGCTTTGCAGAGACAACATGCTCCCGCTATGCCACGCGAGAGCTCCCCAATGAGGTCGGGGCCCGTTTGCGCCGTGCGAAGGGCAAGAGCGTCAACGGCGATGCGAAAGCGGTCGTATTCAATGTCATCAATACGTACAAGTATCACTGTCTTGGCGACTACCCAGACTATATCCAGCGCTCTGGTCCGTCTGACAATTACAGCACCCAGGTGGTAAGTCTCGGATGCACAATGTCTATTTGAGCAATGACAACGACCCTAACTATCCATCTTTGCAGGGTGAACTCGAACATCGTCACGTCAAGCGTTTCTACGCCCGAACCAACAAGGTGCGGTACACCATACAGATTGCTCGACGGCAACGGAAGCGGGCCCTCCTCGAAGGTATCCGTCGACGCGATCTGTCCTTCACACCACGCTGGGAAGAGAATTTGAATCGTGCGAATGCCAAGCGAGAGGCTGAAGAAGCCCTCGACCGCTGCGTGCAGATCACAACCGACCGCCGACAAGATGACCCTCTCCCTCCTACCCCGCCGTCTGCCCACTATGAGGTCTCAAAGTCCCAGCGTTCACCCATTAGGCTGTACACATGGTTAGGTGACCATCGCAAGGACCCGGCAACAAAGGTATTGAGCGCTCTTCACTTCATGCTCACGCTACTAATGAAGGCCTGTGTCAGGGATTCATCCCTATGTTGCGGGAACATCTACTTCGACGCATCGTGGGACCACCGATGGATGGCGAGTACACACTCCAGCAACTTCGCGGCCTCCACATCCTCGACGATCGTATATACCGACACAAAGTCCTCCGCGTCAACTACACCACCTACGATATGCGTCGCGACCAGGACTCCATCAACCCGCGGACGCATCCTGATGTCATGCTCCTCGCTGACGAGTCCAACTCTGATCTCCATCCTTACTGGTATGCACGCACCCTCGACATCTTCCATGCCAATGTCAGTTATGACGGGCCGGGGTCCTCGCGCGCTACTCAAACGTGGCAACCCATTGAATTCCTCTGGGTGCGATGGTTTGAGCTCGATTTATCCCATCCTCACGGGTTCCAGCATCGTCGTCTCCCTCGTGCACGCTTCGTCGCTGAAGATGACCCCGACGCATCACCCTTCGGGTTTGTAGACCCTAACGACGTAGTGCGCGCTGCATACCTGATGCCGGCATTCTCGGCTGGCCGCACGGAGGAGCTTCTCGGGGTATCACAACTCGGAAGACGTCTCGACAATGCGGCAGATGATGACTGGCAGGCCTTTGATGTTTGCATGTGAGTGTTGCATCTCATTTCGCTCTGTGGGCAGCGCATCACACTGATCTCGTAACAGGTGGGTTGACCGCGACATGTACATGCGCTTTCTCGGCGGTGGTGTTGGTCATCGGGGCATGGGCGTGTCTCTCGAGACCTCCCGAACGCATGCTCACCGGTCAAGAAGGCGAAGCAACGGCAAGCGTCGGACTCGGAGTCCAGTTTATGACTCCTCACTGGAAACCAGCGGGGATGGCGAGGGCGAGGACAACGGTGAGGGTGGGGATGAAGACGGTGAGGGCGGGGGTGAAGATGACAAGAGTGGGGACGATGATGGTGAGGACGGTGAGGACGAAGATGGCGAGGACGGCGAGGACGAAGATGGCGAGGGCAGATACGAAGATGGTGAGGACGGCGAGGACGAGGATGCCGAGGACGAGGACGAGGACGAGGACGAGGACGTGGAGGATGAGGATGCAGAGGATGCAGAGGACGAGGACGAAGACAGCGAGGAAGGTGAGGGTGAGGTTGACCACAGCGATTCGGGAAGCAGGTCAGATGCTGATCAGGAGCGGGCTGAGACAGAAGAGGACGAGCTTCGTGATACCGTGTATGCAGTCGAGGGCTTTATGCCTCTTTGATAAATTATGTTTTGCGTGTCGGTTTTGCAACAGTCTGAACCTTATAAGAACCGGAATACCCCCGTGTTTGGTGTCGGAAGATCAGGAACTGTCGTACATGATCATTCATTGCGCGCTATCTGACCAAATATGACCGGTGGCTATCGCGCCCCGTAGCCTAGACGCCCTCCGATCGGTTAAGACCATAACCCATCGGCACGACTAGTGGCTATCACCTTTGTCTACAGCGGTCGCTCATGACAGCAAAGTGCATGTTTTGCTGATGTAAGAGCCAGATGGTTTGAGCTCTTCGCCTGGTTGTCGGGGCATTGCTCTAACATTATGATGTAGGCGGAAGGAAAGGCGGTACCCTCGTTCACCTTGAGCTACCTAGAGGAGAAAGGCAACCCCACCCCCGCGGACGAGGAGCTCATCAAAGCGGCCGCAGCCTCCCTCTATTCAGGTGGGGCCGACACGGTGCGTTCGCGCTCGCCGCCCACCCTTGAACGCGATTGCTCCTTACCGCCATATCGTATCCTGCACACAGACACCCTCCTCCATGACCGCCTTCATCCTCGCGATGACGCTCCACCCCGCCATCCAAGCGCGCGCCCAAGCCGAGCTCGACGCGCTCCTCGGCGCGCCCCCGACCTCGTCCTCGTCCGACCCACAGCAGCAATGGACACGCCTCCCGACCTTTGCGGACCGCGCGCACCTGCCGTACGTCAGCGCGGTGGTCCTCGAGGTCCTCCGCTGGAACCCGGCCGTCCCGCTTGGGCTCGCGCATCGCCTGACGCGGGACGACGTGTACCGCGGGTACTTCGTGCCGCGGGGGACGGTCGTCTGGGTGAACATCTGGTAGGTGGTCGTATACCGCAGCTAGACTGTCAGTGAGTGACCGTGACGGGGACGCTCGTGCGCAGGTCGATGTTACATGACCCGGAGGTGTTTCCCGAGCCCGACCGGTTCATGCCGGAGAGGTATCTTAACGACGACGGGACGCTGCGCCAGCTGGAGCGACATGAGGACCCATCTGTGATTGGGTTCGGATTTGGGCGGAGGTGTGTGTATGCATGCCAAAGATGTCGTCGTTCGCTCGAGAATGACAACGTGTCATGTCGTGTCGGGACAGGATCTGCCCGGGGATGTTCTTCGCGATGAACTCGATCTTCATCGGGATCGCGACGATGCTCTACGTCTTCGACATCTCCAAGAGCAAGGACGAGCACGGGCGCGAGATCGTGCCGGAGGTCGACTTCCGCGGATTCATCAGGTGCGTCCGAGTCTTTTATTGTTTTGGCTTTGTACATTCAGGACTTACAGCTGTGTTCCGTTACTCGTAGTCATCCGGTCCCGTTCAAGTGTGAGATCGCGCCGAGGTGCGAGGAGGCCGCTGCGTTGATCAGAAGGGCTGCAGGGGAGGAATAAATTCAACTGTATGCGTCGTTAGCAAAACATGATATTGAGACTCAGAGACAAATCAACGGACAAGGGGCATTCCCCGGAGCCCCTCCAGTCCGAGAATCTGGAAGTAAAGGCTGTATATCATTCACTGTCCTGTAAAACGAGCAACTTTCATACAGACACAGCGGTCCTAGTACCATCGCCCGACCGAAAAGGTGACGAATGGAACCCCGCATCCGCTGAAAGCTCCATATTTTCCGCCTGGATGAGCCGCCGCGCCTCAGAGTCCCTCAGCTCCTCCCACACACCCGCCTCCCTGACGTGCCACACCTTCACCGAGTTGAGGAAATGGAGTTCCAGCACGAGGCACTTGAGCCCGGGGGGTGCGCCGTGTCCCTGGGCAAACTCTTGCGCGGCGCAGATCGCGCGCCGACACGCGACATGCGTGGACGGGCTGATGATGGCGTCGGCTGACTGCTCCTTGCCGACCTGGATGGTGAGGTGCGAGACGGCGGACTCGCGCAAGATCCCTCCGAGCTTCGTCTGCGATGCCCCAGGTCAGGTCAGCACATCCAAATAGTTGTAACAGGGGGTAGTGCTCACCAGGATATCCGCGAGCCCGATGCTGAGCAGCATCCCGAGCGAGAACGACACCGCGAGGCGCGTGACGGACGGCGCGCGGGCAAGGGGACCAAGGATCGCCCCAAGGATCTCGAAGCACTTGCGCATGGGTATGTCGACCGCGAGCGCGCGCGGCCGCACGTCCGCGAGCACGGCGGGCACGACGGCGGCGAGCTCGCGGTCGGCATCGGCGTGCGCGAACGTGCTCGTGTCGAGCACGCGCACCGAGTCGACCCCCGTCGCCGCCTCGCAGCGCAGCCCCAGCGAGTACAGGGCGAGCGCGGAGTCGACCGTGAGGCGCCTCAGCGCCGTCCACCGGCACGCACCGTGCGCTGTCGATGCTGCGGCCTGAGCATCGGCTTGCCACGCGCGACTCGCGGTGCGCAGCGCATGCGCGTCGTGCAGGTCGAGGTAGCCGCGCTCGAGGAGGCGGCCAGGGGTCTGCCAGAAGCGCACGCGCGGGTTCGTGTAGTGGAGGTCGACGAGGGTGAGCTCGCGGATGGAGGGGAAGAGCTGGATGAGGCTCCCGACGCCGTCCGAGAGCCAGACGGAGCGCAGCTCGAGCTTCTGGAGCGCGGCGAAGGGGGCGTCGTGCGCCGTCAGGCGGACGCTGTCGAGGCAGAGCGAGCGGAGGGTGTGCTGGTGGCTGCGGAGGAGGAAGAAGGGGTCGACGAACCCCATGCTTTCCCCGATCCAGCGCGGGGCGTAGGATACGTCCACCGTGCTGAGCTGCGGCAGGATGCCTGCGAGGGAGTCGTCATACCCCGGCGCGACGGAGCTGAGTGTGAGGTGTCGCAGGGAGGGGAGGGTGATGAGGGCTGCTCGTAATCGCTGAGGGGAAAGCACTGCAGAGAGGTCGGCCAGGGAGAGGGAGAGCAGATTGGGCGAGCTTGTGAGGATCTGGACTATGATCGTTTCCCGATACTCCAGCACGAGAGGCGACGAATATCGTTCAAGCCCTTTAAGAGTGAGGTTTTGTAGCAAGTTTGCACGGTTGCGTTCTAAGTCGGGATTCCCGATTCGGAGCCATTGCTGGAAGGAGGGCAGGTGCTCATACTTGACGGTAGCATCCTTGCCAAGTTCGGCATCGAGTATGCCATGAAGGTGCCTACATGTTCTTACTATACGCGAGAGCTCACGTTGAAGGATGAAGGGGGCGATGTAATAGAGTACATCGAGGGGTAAGCGGAGGATACGCGCTGCTGGCAATCCGTTATCTCGACCGGGGCTGCACAAGAAATATTGAGGATGGGGAGGATAGACTCGACAGTGATGAGTCGCTCTGCTCACCTTAGGGTCGCTGGAGAGATCTGAGAGGAGGAGGAGGCATGATACGTGGCTGGGAGCATTTTTTTCTCCATTGAACGCAACAGAAGCGATTGCGAGGCGTGTTCTGCATGGTTCCACGGTGCTCAACGAGGCTCAACGTAAGCTGCAAGCCCTCACCCGGCTTCCAACTGCCAACCAGGGGTAATTCCGTGGATATTTAGCACAAAGGAAATTCAAACCCTATCTTAGGGCTAGCGGTTCTTTATTGGGCGCCTTGGGCTCTCCGCATCTTGTCCTGAACCGTGACCATGTTTTCCACAGAGGCTTCGGGTATTGTACCAGAGGACACCAGACTGTAATATTCCTCACCAACGACACCACGGTTAATGTACAGGTATGCGACAACTTACCACGCCTAGTTGTATAGTTTCTAAGACATCTTGACCCTCGCAGGAGCACAGGCTGCCTCGTATTTGTCCTCGGTATACGGACGGTACCGCCCCTCGAGACCTTTCTCCTCCCTGGGGGTATATAGTCAGAACGAGGAATACCGGGCGCGCGCAAGAGCGTCTGACTAGAAGAAGGCACGCACGAGAAGGGAATGTTGACGGTCCCACGGAAGTGGGTGAACACGTCGAACGTCGCCTTGCCGAACCACGATCCGTCTGGTGAGTTTCGTTGTCAGTGTCGTATCATAAGGACCCCTTCAACGTTTGCTCACATCCAGACTCGCCCTGCCCGCTGAAGGGCATCTCGTGAACTTCAAAGTAGTAGGTGAGTACTCAGTATACACTGAATTCGCATAAACGAGCGCTCCACGTACCGACGAGCTGTATTATCATGTCGTTAAGAACGAGCTGTCCGCTCCTCGTCCTTTCAAGGACTATTCAAGAATTAATGTCGGTCCACTTTGAGTGACAGGGATTGACTTACACTTGTGCTTCAGGTCTTCCTGATTCGTGAACAGGTAGATAACAAGCGGAACGTTGTCCCTTCGACGTAACACAATGTCAACAAATACAAGTTTTGTCGCCTGTGAAAGAAGCACGTACTTCGAATTCAGAATCTGAATAGCCCCATCAACATCTTCGACGGGGATGATGGGAAGGATGGGCCCGAAAATCTCCCTAAACACCCCGGCGCGCAATGGCCAGGATGAGTAAGCTATCCCTCTGCTGTTGTCATAAACGGTGCACTTACGCCTCCATCAAAACGTCGTCCACAGATACGTCAGTCACGATCGTCGGCGCGACGCTCTTCTCCTCGTGCGTCTCCCCGCCGAAAACGACCTTCCCCTTCGTCCGTCTCAGCAGATCCACCAGTCGCGCATGGTGCGTCCGGTTGATGATGTTTCCCAACGGAATCTCCCCCGTCAGCGGATGGTTCTTCTGCGCATCCGGGAAGAACTCCCGGTGCGCCTTCTTCAGCCCCTCCACGAACCGGGCCATCTTGCTCCTCGGCACGAGCGCGTAGTCCGGCGCCACGCATATCTGCCCCGCGTTCTGCAGCTTCGCGTGCCACACCCGCCGCGCCACCACGTCCATCTCCGCCTCCCCGATGTCCTCCGCAATGACCACGGGGGACTTCCCACCTAGCTCGAGCGTGACGGGAGTGAGGTGTCGGCCCGCGGCGGTCGCGACGATCCGCCCGACGCGGCTGTTGCCGACGTAGAAGATGTGCGCCCAGCGGAGAGACAGGGCGTGCGTCGTCTCGGGGATGGCGCCTTTGATGACGGCGTACGCGGCGGGGTCGAGATACTGGGGGATGAGGCGCGAGATGAGCTCGCAGAAGGTCGGGACGAGCTCGGACGGCTTGAGCACGACAGGACACCCGGCGGCGATCGCGCCGATGAGCGGGTTCACGGTCAGAACGAGCGGGGCGTTCCAGGGCCTGCGGGAGAGGGAACGTAAGGGTGGGTCAGCAGGGTTCTTGTGCTCCAGGGCACTGTGGCCGGTTGGGGCAGTTCCGGTGCTTCAGGAGACGGTCGCTGACGCTCTTCGTGTCAGCGAGTAGGTATATGCAGGTGATCTCATCCCGTATTCGAGTTAAGGAATGCCAACCGCTGCTCGGGTCGCCGGCAACGACTGCCCACATCCCCCTTGAGGAAGCTATGGGCGACACACGCAGAGAACTCGTACGACAAGACGTGCGTGGTCAATAGTTTGGAAAAACGCATACTCACGAGATGACGAGGACGACGCCCTTTGGCTCCTTATGGACCGTTGCCCCCCACGCGCTGCGCCATGTCTCCTTCGTCGGGCACGGGGTCGGTGCAGCCCACTCCTCGAGGTTGTCTATGGCGTTGACTACGGAGGTGACGAGGTGCGCGACCTCGGCGACGGTGGTCTCTATGCGAGGCTTGTTGAGGTCGGCGAGGAGCGCGTCTTCGAACAAGGTGTGGTTGTCCTGGAGCATCCGCCCAACCTGGAGGAGCTGGGTACGGCGGTACGCTAGCGGGCGGGTCACCCCGGACTCGAAGGTCTTGTGCAGCCTCGCATATATCTACGAAATGGATGGGTGCGCATTAGCATTCGCGGCTTTAAGAGCCGTGCGCTACGGTCGTGGCATGGTTCACGTACCTCGTCAATTTCATGTGTGGTTGAGAGCTTCAGCTCTGACCCCGCGACGGGTGTCAGATTTGGGTGGAGGTTGGAGGGCATGGAGCTGCAGTGCTGGTGGTGTTGGTAAGAGCGTAAGGGAAGGGGTATCTGGAAGAGGGCCGAGGATATATGGGCGGTGGAGACTTCCGTCACGGTGATACGCTAGTGAATCGGCAAGCTTCTCAATGTGCGGCGACGCTCGTTGGACACGAGTTGAAGCATACTGACACATTGTCAACGAACTTCAACTTTGTTTGGGTACTGGAATCCCGGGGAGCCTGAGGTCCGCCCTCTGCCATGATCCCGGTTTGCCCGGCGTTTGCCAAGGGCTTCGCTCTCCGAACGGCCATTCTACAGTCTACAGAGACATTGGGACACACACCCCTTATGACTTGCATAGATCGTACAAGGCTTATTCTTATTCGACGGCTCAGGACTAGGCATAAACTTCCCGATCATTCCCACCGAATTATGACCCTCTAGATTGCCAGGGAACCTTCTTTTGCGGTTCTTAATGTCTTAGGCCATCATGATGTTCGCTGCCGGCAGCCGAACAGTCTGCCTTGGGCTTCTGCATTGTCGCAGCTGCCAAAAGTAGTACGTGCAAGTCTTCATCATACAGCTGCCATGTCGTGGGGTCCAGAGACAGCGATGCAGCCGTTATAAATCCCTGGGCACATGGGAGGCAAGCCCCGATCTCGAAAAGTCTAGCATTAGTCCTGAACATCATAATGGTTCTCGACAGAGTCGGACGAGGTATAGAAACTGAGGGTCGGGGAGCGGAAGTTACCCATTGCGCAGACTACGTTCGACCGCGAAATCGTGGACGTCGAGCCATACGAAACCGATGCGATTCTAGCAAGAAATCGACATGAGTCGATGCGAGGTATCATCGAACATTGTCCAATAGGTATCCGCAAGCTCAGTCTGCCCGGCCACTATCCCGCATACCTTCCTCTGAGATGACCCTGAGAGCCACCCACTCATTCATCTCCATCCAAGCCCCACTCCCAGCAGTGTCCATCTCCCAGGCTTTCAAGTCCCGCCCTTCGATGTCGAAGAATATCTTGCGCAGTGAGGGAATGCTGCTGGACAAGAGCTGCATCACATCGCTCGCATTTCGGTAAAACGCCTTCAGCTCCTCCGACTGCCCGAACTCTCCGAGCGAAGAAAGCTCGAGCAACAGGTGCGACACGGAGGACCGCGGCAACGCTTGGCTCAGCGCCGCCTATAGTACATTCGAATTCTAGTTAGCCACAAGCTGTACAAGCCACTGCATCTATCGCGCAACGGATCACTCACCAGCACCTGATCGAGAGGGAGCACGGGCACGACCGCAGACGAGACGCGAACCGTCAGATGCGACACGGACGGTGCATGCTCCAGCGTCACCAAATGGCACCTCGCAGCCTCGAGGAACGCGTTCGGGCTGCTCTCGGGGGGGAGCACGACGACGCGCGGGCGCAGTTCCCTGTAGACGTGCGCCATCTGCTCGGGCATGATCGACGCCTGGACGACCTCGAGGCGTTCCGCGGTGCAGCAGAGCGGCGCGAAGAAGAGCCCGACCGAGTCGAGCGCGCGGAGCGTCGCAAGGCGCGCCCACGTGCCGCCCGCCGCGCGCACAGTCTCCGCAGTGCGGTCGTACCAGCGCGCGAACGGGGCGAAGGCGCCCTGTTGGTCGTGCTCGAGGACGGCGGCGTAGAAGCCGTGCTCCTGCCGCCACCCTTCGTCGAGGATGACAGTGTGCAGGGTGAGCGCGTCGAGGTTCGGGAAGCAGCGCGCGATCGTAGAGAGGCCGCTGGGGGAGCTGATGGGGTTTAGGTGGAGGCGGCGCACGGAGGGGAATGGATCTGGGTGGGTGTCTGGGGGGAAGGTGGCTTGCGGCCATATGTGTTCCAACGTGAGCTCGCGGAGCGTGGTTCGGTGGGTGGCAAGGAAGTTGAGCGGACTCAGGCGGTCCGTGGAGAAGTCGAGCTTGAGGATGCGAAGGTTCGGGAGGACTCCGTGAAGGACGTCTCCATATTTCGGGCCGACTGACAGGAGGGAGAGTTCTTGAAGTTGAGGGATCGCGGTGAACACCGCCCTGAGGTCTTTCGGCTGGAAGTGGTCTGGGGTGACCTTGTCCAGAGACAGGGAGACAAGATTATGCGATGCATGCAGGATGGAGCATACATCTACATCCTGGGATACCTGGCTGGGAGAGTATGTGGCGGTGTGAGGGACCGTAATGAACTTCCAATGTTTCAGGAATTCGTATCGAGAACGATCCGCGTCGAGAAAGTCCTTGAAAGCGACCAGAAGGGGCCTTCGAACTGAGACTGTACCGCGGAGAAGTTGCCCAGCGAGCCCATTATGAAGGGAGCGACAAGTCTTGGACAAGATAGAAATGACAGGGCGGTCAAGGAAGGACACAATGTGTTGGAAGATATCTTGGTTGAGGTCCAGGAGATGGATCGATTGGCCTGGATGGGCTCTGAATCCGCTGCAGATCAACATCCAATCAGACATCGAGCTCATTAGTACTTACATTGAAGGCTGGGCAGACATAGCATGTAGGTAGATGGCCAGTAAGTAGCGCTAACGTTACTAATACCAGCTTGAAGTTGAACTACTCTGCTGAAACTTTCCGAACTTATCGGCCATATCATGGGCGTCACTAGGATTTGGCGCCCTTGAAATATCATGGGATGACAAACGCCAGCTTCCATGGTTGCTCAGCACTCTTCAGCAAACACTCATCACAAGCATTGAAAACCAACATTTTCAGCTACACATTGGCTACACACTGCGTGTTCTCGCGGGCCTTCACTGCATGTCTTGGTCACAGGACTCTGATTCCATTATCCGACGGGCCTTACGATTCCCGATTCCCGAAGTTGGCGGCACCACCCGTATGCATTCTTGGGAGCGACCACTAGTACTGGGACTTGAGGATTTACAATCACTCTTGGCGATACGCTTTCCGGACGCTCCCCGATGCGAGGATACTTAGTGTGTTGTTGACGATGTTTCCTTCTATGTATGTCCTTTTGCGTGGCTCTTTTCAGTCGGGGGAGTGCGCATATATAGCCTCGCCCAGGAACGGACGAACTTGCACACGCGGATGTCTCACTAGCATATAACGGGAATTTCCATCACGGGTCCCCACCATATCACCAACGCTCTTCGACTTCCAGTCCTCGACCTCCACTCCGAATCTCATACCCGTACCACCACCATAACCCGACCGCCATGTCGTCCGACCGCGACACAAAGGTGACGCCCATCGCGCCGTCGGACTTGACACTCTCGACCACCCAGGAAATCGACGAGGTACGTGAGCCTTCGGAGTCCCCGAGAGCCGACGCGCTGCTCACCGACTCAGTAGGTATATGCGAGGCTATCCAAGACCTTCGAGTCCGGGGTGACCCGCCCACTAGCATACCGCCGTACCCAGCTCCTCCAGCTCGCACGGATGCTCCAGGACAACCACACCTCGTTCGAGGACGCGCTCCTGGCAGACCTCAACAAGCCCCGCATGGAGACGACCGTCGCCGAGGTTGCGCACCTCGTCACCTCCGCCCTAAACGCGGCCGAGAACCTCGAGGAGTGGGCTGCGCCGACCCCGTGCCCGACGAAGGAGATGTGGCGCAGCGCGTGGGGGGCGACGCTCCATAAGGAGCCCAAAGGCGTCGCGCTCATCATCTCGTGAGTAACAATATGCGATCTTCTGAACCCCACATCCATCTGCGTCTCCTTCCCGTGCGTCCGTGTGATGGAGAACACTTCCGCGAAGCGCATCGCCTTGCCCCGCGGGAAGCCATCGCAAATAGGTGGAGGACGTGTTCGCTTCTCGTTGCTTCTCGAGGTGACGGCGGGCACCTATGGCTGGCACCCCGACACCGAGAGGGAATGAGTATGTCCCCGTCCTCTAGAGGAGGTGGAAAGGTCTGGGAGGTGGACCCCTTCTATCAAACTTTTGCTGGGGCGGAGAGGCTTTAGAAGGGTGTCAGCCTTGAGAGAGGAAGGCCGATACGCCCATTGTCCCCGAGGACAGGCGCCTTTCGAAAACCTTGCCAAGAATTCTTCATCCCTTCTAACGCATTCGCTCATTGCGGATAAGTTCGTTTGAAACGGCGCCCACGTTTACTACGTACGCGATAGCACGATGCGCGCCAACGCGCCTGTCTTCTGACACATCCCAGCGCGCCAGAATTGTACCCAAGCCATCACGCACCACTTGTCCCGATGACTCTTTCGACCCTAGTCGTCCTGCTGACCATCCTCCCACCTCCCCCGCAGCCCGTGGAACTACCCACTCGTGCTGACCGTGAACCCGCTCATCGGCGCGATCGCCGCCGGGTGCCCCGTCGTGCTCAAGCCGTCCGAGCTTGTCCCGACCTTCTGCGAGCTCGTCTCGCGCCTCGTCTCCCAGTACCTCGACCCCGCCGCGTACGCGGTCGTCAAGGGCGCGGTGCCCGAGACGACGCACGCGCTCGCGCTGCGCTGGGCGCACATCTTCTACACGGGCAACAGCCGCGTCGGGCGGATCGTCGCGACCGCCGCGGGGCGGCACCTCACGCCCGTCACGCTCGAGCTCGGGGGCAAGTCGCCCGTGGTGCTCGCGGAGGACATCGGGGAGGCGGAGATGGACGTGGTGGCGCGGCGGGTGTGGTTCGGGAAGATGCAGAACGCGGGGCAACTGTGCATCGCGCCGGACTATGCGGTCGTGCCGCGGGCGAAGGTCGATAGGTTTGTGGAGGGGCTGAAGAAGGCGCATGGGGAGTTCTTCCCGGATGGGGAGAAGGGACATCCGCTTACGGGGGAGATCCCGTTGAGCAATATCATCAACCCGACGCACCATGCGAGACTGGTGGATCTGCTGAGACGGACGAAGGGGAGGGTCGTTTTCGGAGGGGAGATACGGGAGGACAAGAGCATCGGGCCGACGATATTGACGGACGTGCCTGTGGACGACGTATTGATGGAGGAGTGAGTACTGTTTCTGGGTTCTGGTTGGAGGTCACTATGCTCACAATTTATCGTGCTGTACGATGTTTGGCCAGGGAGATCTTCGGACCCTTCCTCCCGATCATTCCTGTCGACAGTATCGACGAAGCTATCCAGGTGTTGAATTCAAAGTACGTCCTTGTGAGACGTGCGGCGACGATTTTGAGCGTTGATGTGCGACCAGGCCAAGCCCACTAGTGATCTACTTGTTCACGAACCAAGACGATCTGAAGTATAAATGTAAGTGCCTTCTTCCAAGAAACTGGATCAAATTTATTAATTTATTCGAGCAGTCCTTGAGAGGACGAAGAGTGGTCAACTTGTCCTCAACGACACCATCATGCAGCTGGTCGGTATGTATACAATCTCCCAAATTGGCATGTGCTTCTGACTGACCCACACGCCTGTGATTTATAGCCCACGAGATGCCATTTGGCGGCCAGGGCGAGTCTGGATGTAAGGAAATGTCGCCAAAGATATGGCATAATACTGACCATGAACCCACAGATGGAATGTGGTTCGGCAAGGCGACTTTCGATCTGTTCACCCATTCCCGCGGGTCCATCACCGTTCCATTCTCGTGCGTGCCATGTTCTACTGGAGAACGACGTACTCCGCCGTGCGCCTCTCTTGCTGACTATCCACCTTCATCTACCCACAGGGAGGAGCAGTTCTTCGAGGGTAGGTACCGGCCGTATACCGAGGAAAAATACGAAGCGTCCTGTGCTCCCGGGCGGGTCAAGATACCTAACGAGTTGTAACGTTGGCGAAGTATGCTGTTATACCTATATATTGACCCCACTGTACGAGTAAGTCAGTAACGGTTGGGTTGTTTTGATATAAGACTTCGGTGCGATATGACCGATGGGCCGCACGGGCCCGGAGACCGGACCTGTTGCCGGCCATGAACTGAGATTCAGAAGCTTCCGCTCATCGGTTGATCAGCGACCACCATCTGCTGCGTTGTGGGGTATATGCACCATCGTGGGTGTCCTCCGTTTCTTCTTGCTTGCGGAGCATGTCATGAGTACTTATGTCGTTTATAGCATGCAGAACTTGAACATCTCTGTGGCAAGGCCACAAGGTCTTCCTGACCTCAATTTCGACATACTCTCTCAGATAACATCTTCCCTGACACGTTGCGACGTGGCTCGCCTCTCCCGCACATGCCGCACGCTTCGGAGCGCACTTTCGCCAGAGCTTCCCCGTGGCGGCGTCACCTTGGAGGCACGGTCTTTGACGTCGTTCCTCCAGTTCGCTGACACGAAACATGGCGAAGATCGATTGCGCTACTTCCACGAGCTCGTCCTCCCTGGGTCGACGTATACATACAAGTCACTATTGCGCAGCAAACACGCCACCTCTATCAAAAACATTGGACATGCAGTCTCCACAGTCCTCCTCGCCGCACACGATCTCGAATACCTGTCTATCCTAGACTTGAACGTATTTTCATTTCCGCCTGCGATGCTCAAGGAGGTGCTCAGCTCGCTCCCACATCTCAGAGAGTTGGAGATGTCTGCAGTCCAGAAGATTCACGAGAATGCGCTAGAGAAGCTTCTCCCACGACTCAGAAAGCTGGGCCTCCGCTTTCAGGACGGATGCAACGCAAGCACGTTCCTCCAGCTCGACTCCGCAGCCCCACAAGCCCTCGAACTTGCGGAGGTAGTGCTTTACAACGCCACGTTTCAGACGGCGTCCCCTTCATTCCCCGCCGTGTGCACCTTGCGCGTCAGCCCCGTGATGGTCCCCAGCGACATCGACGCTCTCACTCGCCTGTTTCCCAACGTCGAGGATGTCGTTTTCGACTTCCATCACACCTACGTGGACTCCGGATACGGCGGGCGAGACCAGAGTTGGACTGACCCCTCCGCCAAAACGTGGCGCGACCGCCTTCTCAGCCGGCCCCAAAAAAAGGCGGACGCATGGCCGCACATCAAGAGCCTCAGGATCACAGGGCAAGGCGTACAGAATGTGGTCTGGGCAGGCCTGACGTGCCAGGTGCCGCGGCTGGAAGTCGGATGCCAAATCTTGAAGGTTCAGGGGCTCGTTGGCGTGCTGGGCGAGCTGTGCTCAGACTGCGTGGTCTTCCGCCCTGGCGTGTTCCATGCGCCGTGGAGGATGCAGTCGGTTGGGTGGGACCTGCTTCGCGCCATCGAGAGCGCGCGGTGCGTCACCCGGCTCGCGATAGTTCTGTGTCGGGGAGTGGTGGATCCCGTTCGGCACGTGTTGCGGTGGGCGGTGGGTCCCGGAGTCCCCTGAAATACTTTACTTTTCGCGTCACGTCAGATCGAGCCATTGACGATGCCTCGCTTTGCTTGCAGGAAGAGGCTTTTGGGACCTGTTCGGTCTCCTGCCTCCTGCTCCGATTTGAATTCGACTATCCCACCAGCGAAGAGCGTTCGAGTCAACTCGAGAGGTTGCGAGCAGCCTTGTCGGGCAAGATCCTATCGCTGCGTGTCGTCCTGTTCCAAATGAAAGACGACGTCCTTTTGTGCTGGAAGAAAGAGGAGCGTGCTAGAGGAGCGTGGAAGAAGATGAGCGAAGATGAGGGGCGCAAACTCATCGCCTCGGAGAAAATGTGTCCTGCATCCATTGAACCCTGCGAACAGTGCAAGAATATGTATGTCTTGGATGTCTGTGCACCTTATCACTGACGAATTCTGATTTCTATCAGATATAGCGGAAACGATTCAGATTCAGATAGTGATCAGTTCTGCTACGAGTAGATGGTCTACTTGGGAATTTTATGCCAGCTTCTCCATGCTGTCCCTATTGCTACTGCAAGCGTGTGCATACATCAGCAAAAGTGACATCGCCTGGGGCGACCCTGAGCTTCCCTGTCGTCCTGGGGAAGCGTCTCAGGACGTACAAGGCTCTCAGGAAGGAGCTTCCTGAGAGCCTTTGGCTTCTGAAGGGTCCTGAGGCGACTTCCCCAGGCACTCAGGAGTGTCCAGGAAGGTGCACTTTTGCTGATGTAAATATTGCCAAACTAAGATCCCGCCGTGAGATAGCTCTCGCGGCGGACCTACGAGATAGCTCTAGGATTCTCCTTCAGCTTGTGTAGGGTATTCAGACTGCCTTAGACTACTTCATGAAGAATACCAGGTCGTCGATCTCAGTCACGGCCACTGGCAGAGCGCGGTTTTAACCACACTGTGACACTGCCAATGGTCGGACGGGACTCGGTGACGTCAGGCGCCATCCAAGTTCTGCACTTACCGGCCACCCCTATGTACCCTTGGCAGTCTTCTCCCGTCCCATCGCTCTAGCAATTCCCTCCACACCCAGGCTGACAATTCGCACAATGTGGAATATTATGGGCAACGACCTCTCTCGCGCGCGCGCGCTCACCGTGACCTCCTTGCTGGTCAACTTCGGCGCGCAACTCTACGGCATGATCACCACCCCAAACATGAAGGACGTGGCAGACATGGTACGTCCATCTCGCCCCCCCCTCCCATACTCCGAACGCTGATAATTCCTTACCCTCACCACCACCGCCTCCACGTAGAACCACTACGCGTTCTCCCCGAACCCATACTTCATCGCCGTCTTCGTCACGGGCCAAGTCGTCCTCCAGCTCGCCTGGATCCGGAAGCTCTTCGTCGACGACCCCCCAAACGGGTACTGCGTGATCGCCCAGAATCCGCCCTCGCCGACCGCAGCGCGCGAGAGCACCGCCATGTCGCCCGTCACGGACCAGGAAGAGGACCGCGCGTGGAAGGCCGCGGTCATGTACGCGCCCGTCTACGCGATCGGAAACCTCTGCATCGGTGCGTCCGCGTCAGCCTCTATGGCCAACGAACAATGAATGCGAATGCTAACCGAGAGGCGTGCAGTGGGATGGCTGTTCTTCTGGCTGCACGAAAAGTTCGTCGGCTCGCAGGTCCTTGTCACTGTCAACACCCTCCTCCAGCTGGCCGCCGTGGTCGCCCTCCCTCCAGCGCAGCCCACCAGCCCCGCTCTACACAAGCTCACACACGTCGTCGCCAAGACGTTCGCGGGTATCGCTGTACTGGACTTCCTCGACAATGGTGCTATCGCTTTTGTCAGTCCTGCACTGCTATCGCCTCTAGTCGATGCCGTTTGCTGATCTTCATGCTCATTTTTCAAAGCGATACCGTCCCCCGCCGTCCTCGGTCGTCCAGGCATTGACGTATACGTTCTTCCCCCTCGCCGCGGCGTGCTCAGGCCCGCTGTTTGCCGCGGTCCTGCTGTACGACGTCTTGGCCGTCGCGGTCGGTCAGACGGGCGTTGAGGGTGCAACCCCGTGGCCACAGCGTTTGGGATGGACGACGCTTGCCACCGCAATCATCCTCGGAGTGAAGTTCGCGACCCGCGGCTCGCAGTTCTTCCACCACTCACACTGAAGACATCCATCAACCTGGGACAATTTTGGATATCTGCTGCATCATCATCAGTGCTAGTCCTCTTTCGCGCAGCTTATTCGATGCTTGAAGGAACACGACATCTGCGGGTAAATTGCTGTTTAAATGCATATGATACACTTGCGTTACATGCGACCTTATCGTCAGCCGTGTGCCACAGGGCAATCGCTAGAGCGGCGAGCACTCGCGCTGCAGCCACTTGAGCGCGCGCTCGTCGTTCTCGAGCAGAGGCGCGACCTTCTCCTGCGTCTCGTTGTGGTATGCGTTCAGCCACTCCTTCTCCCGCGCGCTCAGTAACGAGGCGTCGATGAGGTTCTTGCCCATTGGGCACTGTCGCAGGAGGTCATGTGTGAGCATATATCATGGCTGGAATGGAGAAGGGGTGAGCATACGAGGGTGACATGCTCGAAGCGAAGGTAGCCCTTGTCGCCGAAGTTGTTCGGGGTCTGGGCGGCGCGGACGATGACGATGTTCTCGATCCGGATGCCAAACTGGCCGTCAGCGTAGTAGCCGGGCTCTGTACCGTACCCGGTTACAGATCACACGAATGTCGTCGATTCGATAATGAGGAATACGCACCATTGGAGACCGTCATTCCAGCTTTCAAAGGTGTGCTGTTGTACGCTAAGAGACGGTGATCCAAACGGTGGGAAGCAGTAGTTAAAGACGGACGACGTACCGATGCGCACACCAATACCGTGAGGGCCTTCGTGGACGTTTAGGAAGTGGCCAACGCCGTGTCCCGTACCATGGCTGCCATCCCATGGTGTGAGCGTACCGAACCCTAGGAAAGAATCCACATCACCCACCGGTAATCTATGGAGGGGTTAAGGTCAAGATTAGACCGGAACACTTCACGTATGCATTACTTACCGAGACCGTCCTCCCACAGTGGTCTCCGCGCGAAGGGGTCACTAGCTACATTTTCAGCACAGGCATTCACAAACACGTTGAACACGAGCCAGAGATACGCACAGGATGTATCCAGTTGTGCCGTTGGGGAAGACGGCAACGTCGATGGCGATGTGACCCTGGAGCACTCGCGTGAATGCACGCTTCTCCTCTGGTGTTGGTGTGCCGAAATGCTTTGCAAACACAGTAATTGTCAGCACCCGGTGGCGAAAAGACGACAAACAGCTGAGGGGGGCCACGTACGTATGTGCGGGTAACGTCTGTCGTGCCGTCGAGGTATTGTGCTTACGGTGTAGTATTTAAAAAACGGGATACCGGAGCGTATATTTAAAATGCTCACCTCCGGAGTCGCAAAGGTAGATCTAGCGGGACAGCAGGACACTTCAATGACAAGATCAGCTAGAGTGAAAACCAGACAAACCTGCTCCTTCTTGACGACCGCACAGTCGTCACGGTCGGGTTGATAGTGAATGATGGCTGTATGCGTGCGGCTTAGTTCAATAACAGCAGATGCCCATAGATCGGATGCAAACGCACCGCCATTAGGACCGGTGGCCGAGATAGTGGGGAACGACAGGCCCTTGAACAAGTCGTTTTCTCTATGAGAGAATGAGCACCTCCAGTCACCTCGGGATCCACAAGATAGACCTACGAGCGGTATTTCTCGAGCTGGTCAGCAGCCTGGCTCTCGTTCAACACCGCGCCCGCGTTCAGCTGCTCTTCCAACCACGCAAAGTAGCGGACGAGCGCAGCGCCGTCCCGGATATGGGATTGCCGGAATCCTGTCCCCGACGCCTCTCAACACAGTGCACACGCGGAGAATATGCCACCCGAAAACGAGCGTGCACGGACCTTCGACCTCGACGTCGTTCTTGATCGCCTTGAGGTCCGTCACGGGCGAGCGCGCCACGATGATGTTATCCTTTTCGACGCGCAAGCACGCCTGGCGTCAGCACATCGCCCGCGCCACATGCAGGCGTTCCGCGTCCTAGGCCTCAAGCACAGGTCTGGCCGGGAGTGCGAGTGTCGACGTACCTTCCCAATGGCGTCTGCCACCGCGAGACTCGCTTTGTCGGAGATGAGGACCTTCTGTATCTACGGTCAGCCAAAGCGGAGAAGACGCAGGAAAGGAAGAGCGTGGAGAGCGTACGGTATCCTTGCTCTGCTTCAGCTCCGCGCCGAGATGTGTGAGGTACGCGAAGAACGTGTCGTAGGGGTGAATCTCGATTTCGGACCCGAGGTGAGCACGGACGGACTCGTCAAATTGGGACTCGTTGACGAATAGAAGGGTCTTGTCAGCGTCGATGAGCCCATACGCGAAGAAAACTGCGGATGTGTATTGTTAGCCAAGCTTCGGGGAGCAGGCATGCTAAGCGCACCAGGGTTAAAGTCGATATCAGAGCCGCGGAGGTTGAATAGCCACGCGACCTCGTCGAGCATGTTAACCACTGTAGCCCTCGCCCCCTTCTTCTTGAGCTCTTCGCGGAGGAGCTCAAGTTTAGCCGTGTGCGATTTCCCTGTCAGCTCGAGGTTAGCCACACTGGCCAACGCATATACCCAACGCAGAACGCAAAAAAGCTGAGGTTTCCGCCTGTGGCTACATCCTGCCTACGTACCAGAGAACTTGACTTCTAGGGGAGACACCGTGTTCGCAGGTCGGGGAGGCCGGTCGGACCAAACCAAGTCGACAAGATTCTTCGAGAGCGATACCAGTTCTGATTGCTTAGGCTCAAGAGCTTTCTGAATCACTTCCGCATCCGCTATTGAAACAGGCTGTCACGACATTCTTCACGAGCAAGTCCTGAAGACGGCTCACCAGCAGCGATGAGAGTAGGATCAACGCCAATGCGCGTGTTGCCGTCGAGGTTCTGTATGAAATGGTAGGTGGTTTAAACGGTACGTCGACGCGTAAGGTAGATAGATTTCTTCCTGACCTTCGACAAGAATTCCTGCCAGGTGGGGACATCTCGAGGGAGCCTGAGCTGAAGGGTCATTTTCATTGTAACACGATTCACTTACCTGGGAGGCCTTGTTTCATCAAGGTCCAGTTTCTATTGGATCACCGCAGATAGCATTGAACATGACGGTTCTAGGCGATGGGTGATGCACGCACTGGTCCAACTGCTTCTCGGCTTGTAGAAAGTACCTCCCATCCGTGAACAGGTACGCGCCGCTCGAGGTCACAACCGCACAACCTAGCCAACCCAGCAGTTCATAGCATAAATACGATGCTCTAGGATCGAACGAGTAGGGAAGTGGCATGCACCGGCAGATCCATTGAACCCCGAGATGAAAGCACGGCGTTCATCGCAGTGCGCGATGTACTCGCTGAAGTCTGTCGGAGATCAACGCAGATCGTACGCGCATCCTGAAGCGGCCTCGAAGACGAGATACTTGCGCTGGTCCTCAGTGGGCACGACGACGGCTTGTACGTTATATTCCGGCTTCTCCATGAGCTCGCGGAGGGCCTGGAGGCGCGACGAGGTGTTAACCGTGGCGTGTGCAGCCATGCTGGCGAAGAATCGTGGCAGTCGCGGCGTCCTGGATGTCGTAAAGAAGTACGCAGAGAACGTCCTGAGGCGTGGAGGGAAGAAAGCAGGACGGAGAGCAGACCGCATTCGATTTCGAATGGAGGATGGGGACACGGACCGGATCGAGCGTCGACAGGCGTTGGCGCGTGAGCGAATCGGCGGGCGCGTGAGAGGCGTGGCAGCAGCGGCCTCTCGCCCGCGCCGACCCATCGTCCACACTCCACGTCCTCTTTCCTCACCGCCGCCCCCATTTCCCCCCACATCTCTCCGTCGACCCCTATCTCCGCTTTTCTGGATCTTTTCCCTGCTTTTCTCTTGCAAGCTCGTGCTGCTTCTGCCCTAACGCGACATTTCCGGTGACTGGACTCCCTACACACACGCTCGTTCTCTTGCTTCCCGCACAAATAATCTTTCCGGACGCAATACCCCCTACGACATCTATGCAATGATAGAAGACAAGTACATCGGGCTTACGCTCGCCGTTTCGAGCTCACTAGCCATCGGCACAAGCTTTATCCTCACCAAAAAGGTCAGCTCTCCTTGGGGTCTATGGCTATCCGTCTCCCGGCTCAGCTGCTACCGCAAAATAGGGCCTCAACCAAGCAAGCGAAGCGTCCGCATATTCCTCCTCCGCGTCCGACAGCTACACGTACCTCCGCAATCCAATATGGTGGGCGGGAATGACAACACGTAAGTGGGAGCATTCTCGGACGTCCATGTCCTCGGGTCTAATTCCGTTCGCAAAGTAATCCTGGGTGAAGGTGTGTGTCTTATTCCCTCGCTTCCCGAATTGCACGCCGTAATGCGTCCAACGAGCCCTCCTGCTTAAACCGCCTGCGCAGTCGCGAATTTCGCGGCATATACCTTCGCTCCCCCAATACTCGTCACCCCTCTCGGTGCCCTCAGTGTCATCATCGGGTGCGTTTTGCCACGCTCAATATCCATTACAAATTCCCTTACCTGGTAGTGCCCACAGTGCAATATTGGCCTCTTTTCTGCTACACGAAGAACTCGGCCACCTGGGACGCGTCGGATGCTCCCTATGTCTATTAGGTTCTCTTATCATCGTCCTCCACGCCCCGCCAGACAAGGAGATCAACACGGTGGATGAGATTCTAGACTATGCTAAACAGCCAGGTCCGTGCCGTCTCCATTGAACCTGATTGCGAATTGCGAGCTTTCCCATATGGTCGTCATTGTCGAATCTCGCGCTGCGCTCGATTTCGCGAGGAAGACTCGTGCCCTTTGCATTATTCCCCCTGGCCGTACGGGCTGTGGTCGCTTCACGCTCACTACAGACCTGGAGTCTGGGTTTTTCGCGCGAAGCGTCGCTCGAAAACATGCATATAGTCGGTATCTTGCGTTGCGTCTGGGTATGATCTTCGCTACTATGCATGGCTGTCGCGCATATAGCCGTTTTAGGGCCTGTCCGCGCTAGTACAAAGCCACAGCAAGAGGTTTGCCTCTTCGCGATCATAGGCGAAGGGCATATATAATGCTGAAATATTCACGGGTACTGGATTCTAGATAACTATACCAGAAGACTTGGATTTTGTATGCATTCCTGTTCTTTCAGTGGCTAACCATCACCTCAATGCGACCCAGGGTTTATGATGTACTGTTTCACGGTCCTCGTATTCAGTGTCGTGATGATATACGGTGTCGTACCAAAGTATGGCCGGACAAATCCGCTGGTGTACATATCGATATGTTCCCTCGTCGGCTCGGTGTCGGTCATGGCGATCAAGGGCTTCGGCGTCGCGGTCAAGCTCACGTTCGCGGGCAACAACCAGTTCTCGCATACGAGCACGTACGTGTTCGGCGTTACCGTCGTGTTCTGCATCCTCGTGCAGATGAACTACTTCAACAAGGCGCTGGACACCTTCTCCACGAATGTGTTCGTATTAATATTCCTCTCCTTTCGCTCCTCCCCCAAATTTTGTTCGCTGACGTATGTGCACAGAGTGAACCCGATGTACTACGTCGGCTTCTCGACGGCCACGATCGTCGCCTCCGTCATCCTCTTCCAAGGCTTTAACACCGACGACCCCGCCAACTCCATCTCCCTCCTCGCCGGCTTCATCACCACCTTCCTCGGCGTCCACCTCCTCGAGATCTCCCGCAAGCCCGACCCGTCCGCCCTCCCCGGCGGGCATCCCCACACCGCCCTCGAGGCCGGGCTCATGAACCCGCGCCTGAGCATCCACGGCCGCATGTCGATCGACGGCTGGGGCGGCGCGGCGGGCACCCCGATCGGGAGCACGATGCCGACCCCCTGGAACCCGGGCCACGGACACGGGCAAGGGCACGGGCGGCGGAGCTCGCTGTACCGCCACCAGACGCAGACGCTCTTCCAGGCGTTCGAGGAGGACGAGGACGAGCGCGGCGGCGCGGACGGCTTGGGGCTCGACACGCTGCGCGAGGTGGAGGACGACGAGCTCGAGGCGGACGAGCGCACCGCGCTGCGGTCGGGGCGGCGGTTCGGGAACGGGAACGGGAACGGGAGCGCGCACGCGTCGCCGCGGAGCCATAGCGGGAGCAATACGCCGCGAGAGACACGCTCGCCACGCATATGAGGGGTGGGGCGGGACTAGTGAGGGGGGACGCAATGGACTCTGTTCTGAGGACGGAGACGGGTGCGTGTGCATACAGTAGATCGTTGTGCGGTGTCGCATGCTTGTTTGCTTGCTTGCTTTTCGTGTCGGACTCGATATCTCTTACTTTAAGACGCCGTCACGTCGCTATCGCTATCGCTGTACATGCGCGCGGGGCCTTGTGCGTTTTGTATAACATGGCTACGGTCAGTACGTAATCCACAGATACCCTCGAACGCCGGCGTGCTGCAGAGCTGCCTCGTCTGCGCCTCTGTCGCCCGCTCCTCTGCCTTTTAATGGGGATCGTATCTGGTGCCCTGGTATGTCATCCAGCGGGTACGGCGTAACAACTACTGAATAGGCAGGGATAAGTCGAGGTGAGGGGGAGAGCCTGCTGCACCGATCGAAGCACAGTAAGTTAGACAACTTCCTACCGCAGCACCTACTCGGAACCTTGGACGTCTCTTCGGCCTCGAGGGGCCCACGCCCCATATATACATGCTTCTTAGGTCCCTCTGGCTCCCTACTACCACCCTCTCGCCTTATACTCTCCTCCCCACACTCATCTCAGGCGCGGCTTAGACGACGAGACAGACGGTGAGTCCGGATCCACTGAGCTCAATTATGCTCGCCCTGGGTATGTTCGAAACCTGAACCACTTCTCCCCCAGGCCGTAACGATGACGAAGGTCTCCAAGCACCAACTCCCCAAAGACGATATGCGCGACGACGACGACGACGACACGCTCAACGGCTCCGAGCCCGATACCAGCCCCAGCCTCAGCCCCAGCCCGTCTGACCCAGCGACGCCCGAGGACAGCCAAGGGGTGAAAGCTGCGAAGGCTTTCGGCATAGGGCTGGCGTGCGTAGTGGGGATCCCGGTAGTGGCCGCGCTCGGGACGGTGGGCGGGGTGCTCTACGGTGCCGGGAAGCTCATGGAGGGGGTCGGGAGGGCAATGGCTGCCGGTCCTGAGGCGGCGTTCGGCGCAATGGACTCCGACGAACAGGGCAAGTCGAAACCCGAGTCCCAACGTCCGGGGAAGAAGTCTAAGTGAGAGTCGAAGGAGAGCACATATGGTCCTCGCTGTGGATTCAACGTTCTGGTAAGCCCATGTTCGAGAGACGGTTGCGGGTGAACGTAGTTAACCCCCCTCCAGGCTAGTTATCAGGTCGCGCGTCAAGTCGAGTTTAGCTGTTTAAAGGGTTCTCCATGATATTGTACAACAGAGAGCGAATGTCATTTGTCACCGTCCAGCATACTTGTCGAGACCCACATCGATCCTGATTCCTAGTCCGTCTCCTGGAACGGCCGATCGACGTTCGCATCTCCCTCGAGATCCTCGCCCTCCAACGAGAGCCGCGACATGAGCACGCTCATCTCCGCAGCGAGAGCCTCCTGCAGCTCGTCGACGTAGTCAGCATCGTCCCGGACAGGCGCACTGACGTCCCACGTCGGGGGGTCGCCTCGCCATCCTCCGCCCAAATATACATGGTTCATGAACCCGCGCCAGACGGGGTCCAGCGAGAGGATTGCCGCATCACCGATGACAATCAGGAGGGCTTTGGCGCGGGTGATCGCCACTACACATACATATGTTCAATTTAAAGGCCAGCGAAGGCGGAGGATGATAAAGCGTTACGTACCGTTGAAGCGACGCGGGTTGGAGACGAAGCCCAACGTAAACTTCGCATCGTACGCGAGGAGGTCCGCACTGCTTCGGACGGTGGATATGATGATCGCGCGGCGCTCTTGCCCTTGGAAGATCTCGACACTCCCGACGTCCACGTCCGGGATGTCTGCCTCCTGCAGAAGCTTGCGGATCTTGCGCACCTGCGCGTGGTACGGCGTGATCACGCCGATGTCCTTTGCCTCTGTCGAAGTGCGCATTAGCTATGGAGGCAGAGACATAGATACAGCTGCTTACGGATTGGGTGTTGGCGATCTGCGAGCAGAGCTTGGACGTACGTCTTCACCTCGGAGGCCTCGTCGATGTTGAAGTACGACGGCGACGTGGACTCGCGGTCGTTGTGTCCCGCGAGGGAGTGGAAGACAACCGGGAACTTCGGAGAGACGAGCTGCGACGATCCGAGGAACGAGTTGATCGCGCGGGGGTCGCCGCACACCTCGAGCTCGTTATCGTAGAACTTCTCGTTGGGGTAGCGGAGGATGGCTTCGTGCGACCGGTAGTTCTGCAGCAGCTTAACCCACCTGTGCTCTAGATCAATATGTGACAGAAGACAACAGTACGAAGGGCGGCTTACGAGCGTCCACGGCCGGTCTGCGCATCGTACACAGGGCGCTCCATCAGCCGCTCCATGTAGCTGACTCCCAGCCCGTGCTCCCTCGCGATGCTCGAGCGAATGATCGGACCCAGCTGCTTCGGGTCTCCAGACAGGACGATGCGGGTGTCGTCAGACGCCATGGTATTGATGGCGGTAAGAACCTCCGGCTCGGTCGCCTGCCCAGCCTCGTCGATGAATATGTATGCGAAGTGCCCGCGCGCCATCCCGACGTTGTACGCGAACGACGCGTTCCCGCACGTCGTCACCACGACCCGGTACTTGCTCAGCGTCTCCAGTGGGGGAAGCCCGTAATGGCTGGTCATGTGCAGCGAGTACGGGACGAGGGCTTCTGGGACGGTCCTGGGGTCGCGGGAGGCGGCATTGCACCTGAACATCTCCTCGGGGGTAAGGGCGGGGGAGAGTCGGAGAGCGATGATGTCGGCGGCGCTGTTGCTTGGGGCGCATGCAAGGACCTTTGCGTCTTTGTCCCTGTGAAGAATTTGTCGTATAGCTTCGACGTCCGTCTCCGTCTTCCCGGTACCCGGCCTGGTTGGGAGTAAGTCAGATGTACCTTACATCGCATATATTACTCACGGGCCCCAAAGGTCAAATGGCGCCGACTTGGGGCGAAGCTGGAGGATGGATTTTACAGCGAGAAGCTGGGCAGGGTTCGTCCCGATGAGTGGGTTAAAAAGGGTGATAGCCTGCTCGTTAGGCTCAAGGGCTCGTTCGAGGCCTTCGTGTCCTGGAATCGGGAACAGAAAACGTTGTGGATTCGGTAGGGATGAGTTCAGCGCCTGATGTTGCCTCCTGAGCGGAATACGGTTCAATTGGAAGGACACGTTGTACCGTCTCCCGACGCCTTTGAAAGACCCATGGAAGCTGACTCGGATAGTCTCCATGTAAACGTCGTGCACGAAGCCTTCGTAAGTCCGCTCATCGCTTCCATCCGCTGCCTGGACCTTTATAGCGTCGCCTAGGAGATATCACAATTATTATTCGGAAGAGCACGTCTCTGGTTACACGTACCAATCATGACACTAGGTCTCTTCTCCGCTAACCCAGGTACCTGAAGACTGCGCATATATAGACCTAAGTCATGATCTCACATACCAGATAGAACACGCACGAATACAAGCGACCGTCTTTCGAAAAAGCAACGTCTGCCATGTCGTATCGCCGTAGATCTTCACTGTAAAATGAGTCAGACGAAAGATGTTAAGGAAGTTTGGAGACACTTACACCATCCGATCTTCTTCGATCCAAAGGAGGTTCGCGAAGAAAGTAGCATGACTGGTCAGCTGGAGCGGACCAGAGAAATAGTTCTCCTGAATGCGAGTTTCGATCTCTTCGGGGGTGCCAGACCGTAAAGCCTCCACGAGATTTGCAGGGATGCGAGCTTTGGGGAGCTTCTTGATGTACTGAGCAGCTATCAAGGACGGTGGCCGCTCGCCCGAGACAGTCGGTAGATCCTTGCGCCACGGTACACGTCGATTACGGACGTATGGCGTAACGGGCTTCAGCGCGTCGTGGTCGGCGGCGTCACCTACGACAACGTGAAGCCTTCGGATGATGATGAAGGGCTTCTGGTTCGCTCCTTGGAATGTGATGGCCACCTGGGCGTCGAAGCGTCCACGAGTCTCGGTCTGAAATCGCACAGGTAGATGGACGCTTTGTCCTCTGGCGAGACGAACGCGGGCCATGTCCACTCCAAACCTACGGGGACAGGGATCAGATATGCGTAACCTGGAGTTCCGAACGATGAGCTTACGGTGTCCTCTTTCGATTCTTTGAACTAGCGCGGCCTGCGGGGATCACATCCGCAGAAACGAGCGTGACGGAGGCATCGTTGTCCGTTGACACTAGGAGTTCTGACTGGACTCCCTTCTTCGCCGCAGGTAACGCCACGATCCCGAAGTCGAGGCCATTTTCGGCGTGGGATACGGTAACGCCTTCCCGATCTTGCGATGCACGCGCGAAGGCTGCTTTGTAGGCCGCATGCTGCTCTTGAATCTTATGCTTTCGACCAGCTAAGTGAGATCCCCAGGCCACGAAGTCCAGCACGATGTTACAAGCATCGCAGCGCTTCAACCGGGGAGCATCAGGAGGAGGGGGAATCGGCTGCACTGAATCCGGTTTGATGCCTTTCCGAATCGAGTGCTGTCTGTGAGGACGCCCTGCAATATGGACCTCCCAAACCCCAGCCGTTGTTGTCACGGATATATCGCAAATAGGGCAATGGACCCAACTCGGCCGCTCGAGAGACTTCTTGTGTCGGGTGCTGTTCAGATGGTCGTCGTAGGATGATGCTGGGTCACAGATGATGCCGCATAACTGACAGTACTTGGCATCGTGCGCTAGAGTGCAAGAAGTGTCAGCACAGCCTGTGCCGTAAAGCGACTGGGGACAATACGCGAAGAGAGGCTGAGTCTGAGTCATGGTAGAGAGTGAGGGGTAAGTCTTGGAGGAAGTAAGGTATGCTACTGTCATGGCATGTCGCCACCACGAGGCAAGCGCAATGCTAGGGAACATGGCAGCCACGTCGACGGCTCCATCCGGAGATGTATCCCACCTTGCCTTCTTTGCAACCTAAACGTGACGCCACCACATATTTATCGCGCATAAAGGCGCCAGTGCTTTAGTTCGGAGCACTAGCAAACCTCAGACACTCAAGAGTTGCTCAAATTTATTCACCACTAGACTCACGGAGACTGCAACTTGTCCGTTCCCTGCCATGCCATGTTCCCGGAGTCTTCAGCTGGAGGAGCTTGAGAGTCTAGTCAATGCCCATGGTGACCGATCCTACCAAACGACCATGCTCTCAGAACCGTACTTCAAGAGAAGTTCAAGATCTTCAGTCATCTTCGAAGGCAGAGAACCAAGCAGGACATTACTCACTCGAGTCGTCGTCAAGCGAAGTCATCACCAGCTTCTGGCTTTCCAGGCCCCGCGTTCCTGGTACAAGGATGCATGTCTTTGTCTACCAGGTATGGAAGAGATGATCTAGAGAGTGGCAACGTTGACGATAAAGTAACGTCGGGCAGAGGAGGTTGTGATGATGGTCAAGTCCAAGTTGTCTAGCGCCCAACCCGGACGACTTGTGGCGGCCTAGACGGGCCGTATATAACCTCCACTCGCTCAATGCATTCACCCATGGTGTCGTCTACCTATACTATACAGTGTATGCTCGTTTAGAGCTAACAAGAAGTCCACGAATTCTAATCTACAGGTTATCCGAGCCGCCAGTGAGCGCTAATCTTCTTCAAGTTCAATCCGTCTCCATGAAATACCGCTCGACATTCGCTTCGGCCTCCAGCTCATCTCCGTCTTGCAACCGCTCCATGAACGCGTTCATCTCCTCAGCTGCTGCCTCACGGATCTCCTCCGCATAATCACCCGAGGTCTTGACTGGGGCGTTGACGTCCCAGGTCGGGCCTACCCCACGCCATCCGCCATGCAGGTAAATGTAGTTCATGAACCCGCGCCAGAGCGGGTCGATGGACAGTACGGTCGGGTCTCCGACGACGATCAGCAGCGCCTGGGCGCGGGTGATGGCCACTTGACGAAGCGCATGCGTGTCAGATCGTGCTTACTCCTGAAACGCGCGAAAGAAGGGACATACCGTTGAACCGGCGAGGGTTCGACACGAACCCGAGCGTGAACTTGGCATCGTACGCCAGCAGCTCTCGACTGCTCCGGACGGTGGACATGATGATAACAGCACGTTCCTACGCCGCATTTAGCCAGCTTTCGAACACGGTGGACACCACCACCATTGACGGGGCACGACACACACCTGCCCCTGGATGTTCTCGACACTGGTGACCATAACGCCCTTGGGAACGCCGGTCTCTCGGAGCAGTTTCCGGATCTTCAGGACCTGCGCGTGGTACTGTGTCACCACCGCAATATCCTCCGGACCTACTCCGCACCAAATACCAATGAGAACATAACGACGACGTTGTAGGCTCTCGGTACTACTCACGGATGGGATGTCGACCATCAGCAAGGAGCGCCTGGATGTACGCCTTGACCTGGGACGCCTCGTCGATGTTGAAGTACGACGGCGAGCTCGCCTCGCGCTCGTTCGTCCCGCAGATCGCGTGGAACACGACGGGGAACCGCGGCGACACGAGCTGCGGCGACCCGACGAACCGGTTGATCGTCGCGGGCGCGCCGCACACCTCCAGCTCCCCATCGTAGAACTGCTCGTTAGAGTACCGCAGGATCGCCGCGTGCGACCTGTAGTTCTTCACGAGCTTGATGTACCTGCGACAGGACGCGGTTAGTATCCGCTATACCGGAGGAACGCAAAGGGCGACGCACGACGTCCCGCGCCCCATCGGGCCGCTGTAGAGCGGCATCTCGATGAGACGCTCGAGGTAGCTCTTCCCCAGCCCGAGCTCTCGAGCGATGCTCGACCGGATGACGGGCCCCAGCTGCTTCGGATCCCCAGCGAGGACGATGATCGTGTTCGCGCCCGCCATGGCCTTGATCGCCGTGAGGACTTCAGGCTCTGACGCCTGGCCGGCCTCGTCGACGATAATGTGGGTGTAGTGCCCCTGCGGGATGCCGATGTTGTGCGCGAAGGACGCGTTCCCGCACGTCGACACCGTCAGCTTGTACTCCATGAGCTTGTTGCGGGAAGGCAACGTGTAGTGGTCGCCGGCGTAATGCGTGTATGGGACGAGTGCCGCGGGCACTGATGCGGGGTCGCGCGATACTGCGTTGCACCGAGTCATCTCGTCGGGGGTGAGCACGGTAAGTCGCTCTGCGATGATGTCTGCAGCGCTGTTGCTGGGGGCGCAGGCGAGGATCTTCGCTCGGGGTTGGCGGTGCAGTATCTGCCGGATGGCTTCCACGACTGTAACCGTCTTCCCAGTCCCAGGACTTTGCAGACGCGATCATGAGCGAGCCTAGCACGAACTGGAGAGAGACGGTAACTCACGGCCCAAAGATGATGAACGGCGCCATCCCCGGTTTGAGGCTGGCGATAGACTTGACCGCCATCAGCTGAGCAGGATTGCCCGCGATGAGATTGTTGAACAGTGAGAGTGGGACCTCTCCCGCGGCGAGGGGTCGAGCAAGGCCGGTTTGTGTCTGGTTAGGGAACAGGAGCCGTTGGGTGGCCGGGCTGGCGGCGCATAGGGCCTGATGCTGACGTCGAAGCGGCGTGCGATTGAGTTGAAAGCATACATTGAAACGCCTCCCCATGGCATTGAAAGACCGGTGGAAACTGACGCGGATGTTGTCAAGACGAACGGTGTGGACGAAACCTTTGTGGGTACGGTCACCTTGAACGTTCGCCTCCTGGACCTCGATGGCGTCGCCTAATTGATAATGAGGGGTAAGTAGGTAACTAGGACACTAGAAGGGAGCTACACACCGATGACAACACTCGGTCTCTTCTCCGAAAGACCTTCAACGCGCAAACTGCCAAGGTTCGAGCATTAGCATCGGATGGATACTGCCATACAACTGGTGCAAAAGACTTACGTGTACAGGCTTCCTTCCTTGATGAACTGAGCATCTACTAGATCGTACATATGCAGGTCTTCCCTGGAGCTCGAAGTTAGCGATACCAGTATATATGCGTTGTGGTCGATGAAACGGCCTACACGGTACGGATTTCTTCAACCCACAACAAGGCGCGGAAAAACGAAAAATGATTTTCCTTGGACAATGTCCCGCCACCCATGTAGCGCTGTCTAATGAAGCCAATCGTAGCTTCACCAGGCGTCGTCTTCACCATGTTCTCGAGATCCGCAGGGATGGGCGCGCGCGTGAGCTCTTTCACCCAAGGAATGGCGACGAATGCTGGAGGGCGATCTCCCGAGACGACACGACGGCCGTGGTGCCACGGTGCACGGGGTCGCCGGACGTACTTCGTGACGGGCTTGAGACGTTCGCGATCGGCCACTTCCCCCACTACAGCCTTGACGACACGCCAGATCGAAAAGAAACTCGAACCTGTCCCTTTGAAAACTATCTCGACCCTTCCCTCGAACTGACCGCGCTGGTCATGGCGGAAACGGATTGGAAGGAGGAGTGTCTGGCCATGGGCGATGGTGGTGGAGTTGAGAGAGACCGAGAAGCTGTTTCCTGTCAGTGTTCGCGTGTTTGCGAGTCTAGGAACGACTCACGGAGAGCTCAGCTGCCCTATCTGTGGGGAGACGTTGACCCGAGAGATGGATACTGTCGACGTCGAGGCGATACCAGTTGCTGAGATTGATAAGGCCACTTCCTGGCCTTGACCAGCGTGGGCTATGTCAATGACGCCGAAGTCGACTTCCGAATCTGCATGTGAAACGACAATGCCGCCCTTGTCCTGCCGAGCACGCTCATAGGCAGAGTGTAGGACAACGTGCTCTTCTCGACGTTTGTGGGCATTCGAAGCGAGGTGGTGGCGCCAGGCGCGATTCGGATGAGCTTCGCGGCACAACTTGCATTGTTTGAACGAGCTGGGGGGAGGTGCTGCGGGGAGAATGTCTTGGGAAGCAATGCCGTGCGCAGCCGCTTTCCGAGCGTGGCGACCAGAAGACGTGTGTGATCGCCAATCGACCTGCCCCATGAGCTGAATGTCGCAGACCGAGCAATGTAACCACGTCGTGGACGACGAGCCGATGGCAGCAGCGGCTTCCTTCCTGCGGTGTGCATGAGATCGAAAATGAGACGCACGAGATGCATCGTTTAAGCATATAATGCCGCAAGTTTCACAGTATCTTGCTCCATGGTACTTCGCCTTCGGGCATCGTGGGATGTCGCAGGAACCGCCAAACAGGGTTTCCTGGCAGAGGTGGGTCAGATTGAGAGGCATAGCTGCAGTATGTGAAGGAGGGTAGTGTGAACTAGACCCAGCTGCGGTAGGAGAGAGACGATAGGCTGCCCGACCACTGCCAGGGCGCTCGTGGAACCATGGTCTACCGCAGCACACATGCTCAGATTCCCAGGCCAGAAGAAATCGTTCAAGGAAGAGTCTGCAAGAAGGGAACTTTAGCCTCCAAAACCCTCCATGATGTAACGCTGCTTACCTTCTTGCTCCTCACGCTGCATGCGCTGTCTAATACTATAGCTTTGTTCGACGATTGAAAACTTGAGATTCAAGGATCAACTTCCCTTAGTAGTTGCAGCTCGTCTAGCGACCGGTTGCGAATGCTGTCACCTTTGATTATACACCGCACCTGCGCCCTTGGTATAACGAGACGCAAAGAGACGTATTTGGAGCATTTGGTGGTCGGTCAAGATGTCGCCAGAGACTTCCGCCAGCGCATCAACGGTAAGTAGGGCGCGCCTACTTCTTCATCTAGAAATGGTATCTTAGACGCTTGTCTTTTTGAACGCCTTCCCTTTGAGGACTATGACGTCACCGAGTTGGTTATGTTTCGTCGAATGTTTTTTGCGTTCATCAAGCTGACATATAAGAATTTATTGCAATAAAACAAGAAATATGACGTTATATATCTTATGGAGCGCCAATATGCAACAGCGCAGGCTCAGTAAGTTACACGCCGCCGATCACGACTCACGACTCAACGAACTCGACGGCTATGCCCCCGCCTCTCCTCCGAGTTGTCATCTTGCGTCCCGCGAGGCCGGTATTTCTGACCTCCCTAGTACCTTTATGTCCTCAAATCTCAATTCCCCGTCTATTTCTTGACGAACGTGCCTTCAGGCTCAATAACTTTCTAACACCGAATTCCGAATAGCCGTAGTTTCCATTTCGTTGGAATGGGCTGAGAGACCGCTTTCACCCCCCTTCCGCCGACACAACACATAACAAAATCCAACGACATGGCACATATGCAATACTCACGGCAACCCTCAACGTGAACCTGGCATCGCTTGGTGCGTGACGGGTGCGCCCCTCACGCGCCGTGCGGACATACCGCGGGCACAAGGGCGAACGCGGTCACGCCCCACGGCTGGGCTCGGGATTTACTCTCCTGGATACAGCATGCTAGAGCTGGATGCTCCGTCCGACTGGCAGCGGGTTAGCGCTGCCGGCATATTTGAACCAAAGAACGTCGATAATTTGCGCTCGGGCTCGCGGTGAGAGCGCCACCGACAGCAGAATACAGATCGCCGTCCCTCGAGCAGGAGCCAATGGTAGTTTTTCTGGGTGCGAGAAGCTCAGAAGTGGATGGTCGCCTGTCTTGTTGTGTCGTCGGCGCAACGTCTCGCGAGAGTGGCGGAGAGTGAAATTGGCGCACGAAGTGGCACGGTAGCCAGCGCATGACCGCCGGCGGATCCATGTAGCTCAGGTACGGCACTAGTAAGGGGTGTTCTCGGTTGGGATCGTCGCAGCGGTCGCTGAAAGGTGGTCGCCGCACCGGATTCCAGCACGTTCGCGAGAACAAAAAAATTGTCGGGACTTGGCAGAGGTTACGATAACGTCGAGCACGAGACATAAGCGAGACGTTGGGCGGAGGCAAGGAAGAAACGTTGTTGGTGCTGGCATAGCAGGGTGCGAGGATGGAGCGAGCAAGAAAGCTGAAGCTTGAAGCAGATGTAGGGGCCGGAAACCATTGTTCCAGAGTCTCGAGCGCCAGGGTTGCTCCGTCTTCGCTACCAGTGTGCTTCTTCCGCGTCAATAAAATTGCGTTTAGCCTGGCCATGGCTATTGGAGCTGAAAGGTGAAGTATTTTGGCGAGGCTGATTGCACGGACGACAAGTTGAGCAGGTGCCTAAGAGGACGTTGATGATTGGATAGCGAACACGATTGATCTGCGACTGTCAGAGACCCGTCAGAGGTCCAGGATGGCAGCACCCTTCCACGACCTGTAGACTTTTTTTCAGCAAGCCAATCACAGCTATGCACGGATCATATGAAGTGACGTACTGCCACTGTAGTCTATTGACCTACTATATGCGTTTGACAGGTTGGGTACCGGACGGCGGTAGCGCGCCTGAACTCGAAAGGGAAAGGTCCTCGGTCCCGGCGGGATTGGACCATTCCTCCAGTGACATCGATGGTTCAGGTGGTGCATGACCGTGAGCGTTTCCTTGCACCAACCTGAACAACCATGGGCCTGCTTCGGTGTTCGTCAAGGCCTTGTCGGGTGGCCAGAGAGGTATAAAAGGGCCTGGACAAGGATGCAGAGGTCCTCAGGCTCCAGTTCTACACCGCTCAACCCTCTCGCATCTCCAGTCGCTCTCCTCACCGGAACCAACATGTTCTCCCGCGTCGCTGCCTTCGCCCTCGCTGCTATGCCCCTTCTTGCGGCCGCCACTCCCCTCGAGCTCGCGGCCCGCGACGGCGGCCCGTCCTGCGCCACCGGCCCCATCCAGTGCTGCGACATTGTCGAGCCGGTCAGTCCACGGCCAATAATCCTTGAACCTCCCTTCAAACATCGAACACTCACACAATCCGTTGTTTGTATAGGCTAGCGCCCCGGACGCGACCGTGCTCCTCGGCCTGCTCGGCATCGTCCTCCAGGACCTGAGCGTCCTCGTCGGCATCACCTGCTCCCCCATCACCGTCATTGGCGGGGTCCTCGGCACCTGCTCTGCCACCGCCGTGTGCTGCGAGGACAACAGCTACGTAAGTGCACCCCCCATTCGAACTTCGACCTGCACGGGTGGCAAGGTGCTCACCTATCCGATGCTTGCACACACACACAGGGCGGCGTCATCTCCATCGGCTGTGTCCCCGTCACGCTCTGATCGCACACACACGTGCACACGCACACGCCCTCTCGACGCGTACGGTCGGACGGGCAGTGTCGGACGAGGCCGCTGGCTTCGTCACAATAGGAATTTCCCATGTATTGTGTTTCGGGTTTCGGGATTGAATGATTGAATGAATATACCGGTGTATTCTCCTTCGGCAGGCTTTGCCCACAGTGTGAGAGCGTCCATTCGCGAGTCAGAGTGTCGTGTTTGAAGGGGAAAGCGAAATCTGTTGGGCATCCAATAAGACTCGTGTAGTAACGAGATATACCACGGTATCGCCCAATCCAAGCCACCACACGGGTCCCTGGAGTTCTTATGAGGTCTGAGAGAAGCATTAAGTGCCAATCGTACAGGAACGTCTTGAGAACCAATGGCCTAGATAGGGAAGGTGGACGAGGCTGAGGCCCGGTAGAGAAGAATCGGACCTGAAACGAGACTCGCCTTGGAAACGTGGCGAATGAGGGCACAAAAGATACCACATGAGGATGTTGTAGCTCTCCGTGCCTGCGAGATGACGCAGGAAGCCTGTTGGAATGCATGTAATCAGCGACGGTGCACAACAGGCCCTTGGCCCTTTCAAGTTCGTTGAACTTCAATGACTCGGAACTTCTGGCGTGTGCGGGGAACTGATACCTGGCCGCGAGGACCTGTAACGTGGTAGAGCTATAATTGTTATGCGTGTTAAAACCAAGAAGTGTACGATGAGAGCTACGTGCGAGGGCAGGGCATGGTGGTTCCAGTTTGCGGGTCGTCGGCGTTAGACGTCGCCAGCCAAACGGACTTACGTAAGACTCTTTGGTAGTCATGGGCGTCTCGATTGCCTAAAAAAGCCGAAATCGCTACCGTCCTTCCGAGATTGCTCCGGCTCAAGAGTTCCGCTTTGTGGCGCTGCGCTGAAAGACTCCGAGTCTGTATCCCCTCTCAGGTTCTCAATACCAAGCTTTTATTACATTTTGACTTGCTATGCCGAACTCGAATCGCTTTCCGGGTCATCAACCCATACATCGGCTCCCACTGCGGTTGGGAGGTCAAAGCATGGGAACCTGCGGGACCAAGGACTCGGATCCGCTCGGCGCTGAAGGCCACGTCTCCTGATATCCTAACTCACCAAAGGTGTAGTTGGTCAAAGTCTCCCCACCGGTCCCTAGATTCGTCATCGGTTGCTGATGGAAAACCACAGTTGTCAGAACCGCGGAACTGTCTTCACTGCCCTCCGATGGCACGCAGGCTGCAGCCCTGCGAAGGTTGAGTAGGACCCTGTTGCACAGCGCGCTGTGCACGACGCGGAGTGGCCTGGAAATGGGACGAAGGGATTGTTCATCAGTGAAAATGAGTATCAAAGCTGGGGAGGACTCGTGTCTGCTTACATCTGCACGGAGTAGGAGAGCCCTCCCTGCGCGACGTCGAGAATTAGCCGGAGATTGAGTCAGTCGTGTCCCAGAGAACTTACAGGTGCGAAGAACATCATAAGTAGGTTCAGAATGGACAACGCTGCAGAGGATGGTTGCCGTAAGTCCTGCGTGCACACGGCCGAAAGTCTAGGGATGCGTACCGAGGACCACCGCCCAGAAGCACGTCCCTACAACCAACGTTAAGGTCGAACTTCACGGCAAGGACCAGTAACTGACCATCGCGGTACATTGTGGGGAGGACAACGCTTGCAAAAGAGCCCTGTACTGCGAAGGATAAGGAGATGTGCTCAAGCTCAAATCGATCTCTCAAGAAGGCGTTGACCAGTGCGACCACTTACCGATCTCGGGATCGACATATCTTTTGAGAACTGTGAGTATCACGACCACTGTTGTGGGCGTTAGACATCCTCCCAAAATGAGGCACATGTATGTGCTTACTTGTTTCGCTGCATATTAGGTAGGTATATGCAGGCCAGGCGTTCCGGTCATGGATGTTGGGCATGCAGCCTATTAAATGAGTGACTTCCTGGCCCGATTTGACTTTGGTCGCAGTGCGTCGACAGTCAGATATCAATCAAGGTCGAATATGAGACGACTTACAGTCACTTTCTCGCAGCATATCGTAAACGATGTAGAATGCATGGGGCTGACGAGAGGAATGCGGGACGTGAGTACTGATCTTGTCGTCCACGGGAAAAGTTGGGGGACTCACGATCATCATCCCGGCTATGAATAATGCGCAGTACACCAGCCTCCTGTCGCATCCCCACAGGGCGTATGTTCTTGCAATTAGGATGACTGCAGGAGACGCAGCGTCATTGGGTCCGGCGGTCAAGCGTGCTACACTGCATGACTCACATTCGGACACCAGCGTGCCCAGGAGGTACGAATCTAGGGTTTACAGCTCTCACCAGGAACCGGGGATAAGAACGACAGCGCGACGCACATGTTAAAACTTGAAATGACACTCGACATGCCTGCAAACCGTCAGGTTTCGAGTTCTCGCCAACCGAAATGGAAACGGACCTCTGGCTCCCGCCTGACCAAATCCACTATCAAATATTCAGAACCCGGGAGCGATGGAAGCAAGGGAACTCACGTACCTAAGGCGACGAGCGTGAAGTCGATCAGCGGCGAATATTTATTGATAAGAAATACAGTCTTCATGAACCCGCGCCTAGCTGGCCAGATGAGTTCTACCTACGTAAAATCGCGTTGAGCCATCCGTGCAACCAGACGGGGGTGAGACGAACCGACGCACCTCGTCCGGAAGAGTCGACACGATCTCCAAAATCTGCAATCCATTGAGACAACGTAATATGGAGACGGCTGGTCCACGTACAGAATAGGTCATCGACGCGACTAGCGCGCTATCAGAGCCAAACTCCAAGAAAGTAATCTAGCAGGTACATACACGAAATGTACTGAAACCATCTCCCAGTCAGCACGCTGATTAAAAGACGATTCTAACAGCCAACGTACCCTATTGACCTGGTACAGGTAGAGACTCGTCGCCGAGGGGAAGCTTTCCGGCAGGAGAAAAGGGCCATTCGTCGTCATCCGTACGAGTCGCGAAATGGCGGGGGACAGACAATAGAGAAGCCGAAACGGGGGACCGTGCCCACACAGCGGCGATACTTATTCCGCACATGGTGACCTAGGTTTCGGCGAACCACACGGCCGGTGCTTCTGAGGCCTGCTAAACTGGGAACCACGACCGTACGCGATGCAGGAGGAATGGAAGCCCCGTCGTAAGGGTCGGCCGTACCGCATTCGCGTCTCCATCGATCTACCCGGAAACGCGAAGTTAGTCCGCGGACTGCACGCGCGTATCACGGAGGTATCTCCGGCGCAACAGGCCCAGGGTGCGCTCTCGGCACAATGGAGGTACCTCAAAGTCTGGCTATTAGTGGCAATGACAAATTAAACTGTCGTTAGAGGGATATTAAGGGCTCAACAGAGGATGACGCACTAGGTTGATGTCGCTCCGGTGCCTCCGGACTTTCGAGAGACACCTCCCCAAGGCTCCGGCCACAACGATTCCCATGTGTGGTACTAAGCACATGGCCCAGGATCAAGAGCGCCGATACAAGCATGGACGCTCATGGAGCTACTGAAGCCGCCGTAACCCCCCCAGATCCGATTTACAGGTAGAGGGTGAGCAGTTGGCTGCGGATAGCGAATATCCGCAGAGGCAGACGCCAATCGAATTCGAGGGATGAGACTCGGAGTCGCCCTGCTAGCGACATCGAGTATGGAACAACCTCTCAGTTACGAAGGGCCCCGAGCTAAATAGCTTGGTAGCGGATGTATGCCATCCGTGATACACATACACAACCTCCTCGTACCTAGTCCGTAATGTCGAGCAAGTCCGTCATACCTCTTCTTCTTCTTCGGGGTCCTCGTCACGGCTAGGTGCGAACATAGGGAGCGACTCCAACGCGAGAGTCGTCATTATTGTGAACTCGTCAGCTCTCGAGTTTGACCCGATCGCAGCAGCTTTTCGGAGGTTGAGCAGTACACGAGTGCATAACGCACTATGAACCGTGCGCAGGGACCTGCGTATGGAAGCCAGTGGACAGTAAGTGACCGGCTAGCATGCACGACGAGAAAGCGATAGAGGACGGACTGTTGCATGGAGAATCTGAGCTCTTTCTACGCGTCGCGAGATGTGAGCTTCCAGCAGTGGCGAGCGGGCTACGAAGTTACTTACTGGGGCAAGGAACATCACGAGGAGGTTGACGACGGAGAAGACTGAGTCATGAGAAACCGACTCATCAGCACACGCCGAGGTCAACCATTAGTAAGGACGGTACCAAGAACGATCGCCCAGAACCACGTTCCTGCAGAAGATTTAGCGTTAGGACGCGAGAATGTTGTCCGGGGAACAATGTCGAGCACCCACCATCGCGATACATGGTGTAGAGCAGCACGCTCGAGTACGAGCTGCTATCAGCTATAGTGAGGCACATAGTTAGTAACAAAGGCAACGGTAATGAACTGCGCTGACATACCGAACGCTATAGGCTCGAGGTATCGTTTGAGTAATGTCAGAAGTACAACCACTGTACGAGCAGTCAGCCAGATTACTGATCCATGCTGGGCACCGACATACTTAATTCTGCACAGATAAGGTACACAAATGCCGGCCAGGAGCCGCTGTCGTCGATTGCGGGCATGCACCCGAACGCTCGGACAACCGGATCGTTCTCGGCGACTACGGATAGTGGTGAGAGAAATCAGAGGGGTGAATGCGTACGGTACGCACACGACGTCATGTTCAAGCGAAGCATGTCGTACACGATATAAAAGGCATGCGGCTGAGGGGTTGGGGTGTTCGCATCAGTACAGTTCCTGTTGAGAAGAGGCGGGACGACTGACTATCATTAAGGCAGACGCAAAGATGGTGAAATAAAGAATAAGGTTATTGCATCCCCACAGCGCGTACGTCCGAGCAATGAGGATGACTGTTGAGAGGTATGGCATAAGCCGGGTCGGGTTTACGAGAGCTGAGAACTACTTACGCTCCGAGAAGAGCGTTCCCACAAGGAACCAATCTGGCCACGACAAGGTTAACACAGGTTCCTTTCACATGAGGACTCGGTCCTACATGTCAATAACTGAAACCGTACCCCACAAGCCTAGAGAACAGTTCATGAGCGGAGGACGATGGGTTAAAGCATGTTGAAGCTTACATGTGGGTCATGAGATACTATATCGACTACGATTGGGTCAGCACGCTCCTCGAAGTATTGGGCAACCGTTGAGAAGGGCAGGACAGACCTAGGACCAACAGGACAATATCGATGAGCGGCGAGTACTTGTTGATGAGGTAAATCACCTTCATCACGCTCCACTCTGATGGCCATAGGTAGAGGATCTTCCCGAAGCCCATCACGGTCAGTCTGTACAGTATTCAAGCCATCACGAGAAGACCGAAAAGACGCACCTCGTCGGGGAGTGTGTCGATTGCCTCGAGTACCTATGGCAAGTTAAGCTCGTTACACGGATCGCGATTTTGAAGAGGAAACTCACGCAGCAGGTAATAGCAGCGGCTTTGAACGACTCTATTAGCATATTGACCCGGATGCGGCCAGCGGAGGACTCACTCTGTATGTGCTGGGGCGGAAAATCCAGTCAGAACGCGAAAGCGACGTAGAGTGCGTGGACCCATACCTTATGTACATCGTAAAGGTAAAGGTCTCCGGCCTGCGTGACGAGCTGGTCGAGCTCGAGGGGGTACGGGGCGGCCATCTTCGAGTCCAAACGCAAAACCGGCATCGAGAAGACCGTGCATAATATACGCCGCACACACGAGCCCGCTATTCATTCCGGCGACTTGCGGTACACCACACTCCGGCCAGAAAGAAGCTAACAGAAGCACGGCCTTCCTTCCGGGGAACCACAGGACGGGATGAATGGAACATCTGCCAGTGCCCAGCCGCGAAGCGTGGACGCGTGGCTACGTAGCGAGATGGAGACGTGGGATTTCCGGAGGGTCGGACACACTACACTTATGCGCACCAGATCGCGAGGCGAGCCCTTTGACGGAAAGCAGTGATACGAATGAGACCGCGGAGACGGCAGGAGGATGGGAAGAAGGGAAGTCGTTGTATGCGGTAAGATGGATGTGAACTCGTACCGGTGTGTCTGCTCCCGGCGCCACGGACAGCATTCGCCAAGCGTCTCCGCAGATTCCAACGACGATTGAGTGGGATGGCTATACGCGCGTTTTTGCACTAGATCCGGGGCCAGGGGTGTTGCGTGGCACGGATGAAGGGGTCATCGGAGGGCAGGATGGAATTGCTAACGAGCAGCGTGATGGCTATGAAGGAAGGGTGGTTAGGCGCCCTTCATAGCGCCACAGCGGAACCGCAGGCCGCCCGCGGCCCGCGGCTGCTATGGAAATTGGAATCCATGAACCTGGCTTGCGCCAACACGGTATACGATCATATCGAATAATGCCAACCATTGCCTACGAAACCCATCGCACACACGTCGGGGATTCCCAATTTTTTTCCGGAAGAAAATCGCCTTAAAAGGGATGACCCGTGGATGACTTTTCTTTGGCTTTTGGGCGCCAATTTTCTCACCGAGAAAATGACACGTTTTGAGTTGCCTTTTTTATCGCAGAAAAGTCCATAAGGGGCGAAAACTTTTCGTCTGAAGAAAATCCTGAAGAAAAGGGATATAAAATCACGTGAGCTCGCCTTTTCTGGCGGAGACAATGGTAATAGAGAAAAGTTAAACTTTTGTTTGACGAACATGAAGGGCTTTGCCTCCCTGAAAAAGGCAGACTCTGAAAAATTAAACTTTTCTGCGCCGACGTCCCGAATGCTGGAGCACCGGGCGGGTTGTTCCGGACCGAAAGTGGGTTGGGCGCATTCCAACGAGTCTCCCAGGTTCAGCTTGCTGGCACCCTCCAACATCGTGACCCCCGCCTTCGCTCGCGATGCGCTCTGGCTGGCTCTTGTCGCCTCGGTCGACCTGCGAAGGCACTCAGCGCAGCTTTGCAGTGACGGTCCGGCTCGATCAACTCACCTCCCCGGAGGCGTCGGTGGGCGAGACCTGAGCAGGGCTTGCAGGAGCACGGCCTTTGCGCTGGCCGACTCGTCCCGCGAGGCCTACTTCCCCTATACTCTCTGTGCTCGTCTTCACCGCGATCTCAATGCCTCTTCCACGACGATGACTGGCCTGGCTCACTGTCATGGAAGGCGTCGGCGGACAGGGCGTCGGCGGGGTTGGCTCGAGCGGGGTGTCCCCCACTTCGACGTTGCGAATAGTAAGTTTCTTCTTGCCATTTGAACAGGCCTGGTGTGTGTATTGACTTCTTTTCATGGCCAGAGTCAGATAGTCGGAGCTGAGGGGCTGGAATCTTGACTCAAGCTCGAGGACCTTGCTGTTGGCCACATCGTCACACCCACGCTCTCTTCTACTTCAAACCTCCTTCCCTCTACTTCGCTCCTCCCTTCCTCCCCCTTCTACTTCAGTTTACTTGCATCTCCTCTCCTCCACTGCCCTCCTTTCTCCGTCGTTCTCCATCGCTCTCCACCACTCTCCATCGCTCTCCCCTGCTCTCCATCGCTCTCCCCCGCTTTACTCTGCTCCCTCTTGCCATGCTTTCATCTCCTCGTCTCTACCCGCATTCCGGACCTCAACGTAAGCAAACACACCAGACACCAGCTTCATCAAGTAATGAGACACATGGGAATGGTGAGTTGCTCTGTTTCGCGATTTCGGGATGGAGCCTTCCATTTTCTTCTAAGTCGCTACGTCGTCTTCGTTAGAAGCCTCGATGCTCTTTATTCTCATGTTCCAAGGGCCTAGGTCTGATTATATTGGAGGGAACTTCCACATGGCTAATGATGGGCGGTCATGACGCCGCATGAGGTCTGTGCCTCTTCCATTTGAGTGCAGCAATCTCCGCACCATTGATTGTGAATCCGTTCTTCGGCGTCGACTGCATTGTTCGTCTTTTATGATGTCATCTGGATCGTGATTGCTGTGTTCTGCTGGTTCATTGCATGACGAGCTTTCCCGAGTCTCCTCACTGGCAATTGCACCGTCGGCCTTCGTTGACCTATTTTACGAAGCCTAAGCAGTATGTTACATGTTCATGTCCCTTACTTGCACATAAAATCCATGACCGAGGCATTTTGGAACGACTGATGAAGGTGCCACAAAGCAGTGTCACAGCCTGCCACTCAGCGCTACACGAGGCGTACGCACGTTATGTGTTACAAAGGCGATTGGGTTGGAGAAGAGCAGAGGAGCTTTCGAATAAAAGGATCGGACTCATCCCCACCAGCATCGCAAGGACCTCTCCCGAGTCGAGCTAGACATGCCTCCGCGTTCTCCTCGCTTACGCCGCTCAAACGCGGCTGCGTTTCCCTCTTCCCCGCCGATCCTTAACCTATCTCATGACACACTTGCTTTGGTATGTTCGTTCCTTATTCATTCATTCGCACTCGCCAGATTAGAGATAGTGTTGGCTGATATTATTGTCAGGTCTGCGACCTACTCCTCCCGGTGGACGTTCTAAACCTCTCCCGGAGCTGCAAGTCTATCCACAATTTTCTTCATCAAGCTTCGTCGAAGTTCGTGTGGAAGGCAGCTCGCGCGAACGTCCAGGGTTTACCAGACTGTCCCAAGTGGCTCTCCGAACCCCAGTTTGCTTCGTTATGCTTTGAGGACTTCTGCTTCCGGTGCCTGGCGATGGACACGTACAGTCGGAGCCCCTTATGGCCCTTCGGCATCCGTTATTGCCTGCCATGCAGAACTGCAACGTGAGTTCCGTGTCGTTTTTTGCGGTCTACCTTGAAGACTAATGAGGGATGTAGGTTCACCACAAAGCCGTTGAAGGATTTTCCGGCTGGAGTCAGTTTGGGGCATTTCAGGTCTCGTCCCACTGATCTCTTCTGTGGCATTCTGACTATTCCTAAGGGCGGCGGAGGTGAGTGGCGGCCCTTCCTTTAGGCAACGCCCTGCTCATCCTATTTGTGTAGCACTCTCGCGCAAGGTTCTCTCCTTCTATGTCCGGGACGTTCAGGAGTTTAGGGCGGCGTTGGTCGCAAAGGTTGGAGCTGACTTGGCTGCGACGGCAGCGTTAGTCCTTGCCCTCCTTCAGGAGAAGGCATCCGACACCAAGGATCGTGTCGAGGTACGTTCTTACACTATGCCGGTAGTCTCCTCTTCCTTTGCTAATCGTTACTCCAGTTTGCTCGTGAGTGCAAGGCTTGGCACGTTCAGTGGAAGGCCCAACTGGCGGCGGCTGCTCGGGCCGTGAAGGTGCAACGACAGCAAGAGTAAGTCCGTCTATATTCGCAGTTCGAGGTCTAGCATCTCATCCTATGATGCAGCATTTTGCGCAAGCTTGAAGACGCCGGTTACGCGAATGAGGTTCGCGAACTTGGCCCACATTATGAAGGACTTTCTCAGGAGGTCCGAGCTGTTACGGACCAAGCCCGCCCTCTTACCGAGCGTGGTAAGTCTCTTCTTTCTGTGTTATTCTAAGAGGTAAAGTGACACCGGATGTCTAGAATGGAACGTCATACGTCCTACGCTCACTGCTTTCATGGACGGGAGGCGGGAGTTGGGCGTTCGAGTCGCCTTCGTCCGCCAAATCCGCTCTCGATTGTGAGTCCTGAACTTCAGCCTCTTCACGTACCTCCATCAGGGGGATCAGAGGGACAAGCGCATCGGTGGAGCGCGGGCCTTTCCCTCCATGTTGGATCTGTTCGACGTGGCGGAGGTAGCCTATCTCATCATGCTCCCAGATGGTGCGATCCTGATGCCTAAGCTATGGTCCGCACGACTCCCACTCCTTGTCGAAGCTTGGGAGAGAGGCCGCGAGGAGGCCTTGCTGTCTCTGCTTCACGCAACCCCAGCTTCTTCGACATACACCGACGTCGTTCCGCCGTCTCTGCTCCAGGGGCCTGCGGCTTCCTCGACATCCACCGACGTCATTTTACTCTCTCCTTCCGGTAACGCCTCTATCACTACTCGCTCCGCCGCTCCGTGCTCTTCCCCGCTGTTGCATCCTGCTGCACTGTTCTGGTGCGGGGGTTGTACGAGCCTCGTTTCCGGGGTATCGGCTCTCTCACACGCATGCTGCTATGGACGTGCCGGTCCGACCGACCTCGGGATCTTGAGTTTTCTCAATCCCGCCATCGACGGTCGTTTTTCACAAGCTCTGATGACCAGCGACTCGGAGGATTGCCTCTTCAGGAGGACACTGATCGCGTTCTCTGAGGGGATCCTCCCATGGTCTCACGAGCATTTGCAAGGATGCGTTCCCGTCGCTCGCTCGGTTCTCAAGACCTGCGGCGCCGAGCTTCACGATCTTTCTAGAGACCTTCAAAGGGTCAATGCCGCTCGAATCGCGTGCACCGCGTGTTGCAAAGCCGGCAAGTGCATCTTGGCGATGAGCTGGGTGAGAGCAGTAAGTCATGTTCGTCTCCCATGCACCATATCCGACACTGATGCCTTGTTAGATCAGCCATGCATTTGAGGTGCACGGGGGTCAGGAAGGCTTGTGGGTGAGGTTGCCCCCCAAACTTGAAGACAAGGTCAGACACGTCGAGTACAGTTCAGCAAAGTTATTTTCAGGGGAGTTGGAGGCGGGTGGACAGTGGGAGTGCGCCTGCTGTACTTGGGACAAACCGGAGGCTGGGCTTGCGTATACTTGGCCGCGGCTCGTGAACCACTTCGTCGTACAGTGAGTTGTGCCGCCATTCTTGCAACACTGGAAGCTTACCATGCGCCTTTCTAGTCACCCCATGGCCGATTTGAGCCTGACATGGTATCGTCGGTCGGAGGACTCTCCTCCGTTCATGTACCCTGCCGTGCTGTGTGTCGAACATGGAGCGGAGGGTGAGTGCGACGAGAACCTTGGCGAATTATACCCTCAGAGGCATCTTGTGGCCTCCATGAAGCTCTCTAGAGATGTTTGGTCCCAACTCAAGGTCAAGTTTTGACTGTAGACGATTTTCCGATTTGTTACATGTATGATTATGATGTTGTTAAAACAAGGAATGTCATGGAACTGCTGGAAGCGGTGGATACTTAGACGCGAGATAACTGGGCGCGAGAGTTGCCGAGTGGCTGGGGCGAGCGGCTGATTACGTTATATCTGTACTTGTATTGTGATTGTGGCAAGGGGTGATTCCAATTCTGTGCTCGCTTTGTTTTTTGTTTCGGCATTCTGCTTTGCCTCCCTTGGCTCGAATCGCTTTGCATCCCTCAAATGTCCTCAGAGGTGAGGACTCTACTTCACCCTGACCCTCTTCCTTCTCCCCATGCCCGCCGAACTCACCACTGTGGGCTGGCCCACAGTTTTCGTCACTGTATCGATTGTGCTAGCAGTCGTGCTGGTCGTACGACGCAAGAACTTGAAGACATCTAGCATCGCGGGAGGGGACTCCGTGCAGTACATCTTCACGGCGACAGTGAAAGCCAGACATCCTGGAGTCACGTACTTGGACTTTCCTGCGCCGCCACCCCCCAACTGCGATCACGAAGCTGTCGGCTATGGCCCAACGATCTTGAGGACATTTGGGAGAACCCTTACGAAATTACGCTTCAGGTACGTCGTCACTTGCTCACTGCCCACCCTCGCGCCGACCTCCTGCCAAGTAACAAGGTGGAAGTCAAACCGGTTTCCGACGATGCCCCCTCCAATGTCTCTCGACAACGCCACAACAACCGGGCTGCCATGCTCCAGATCATGCCTATCCGCAATGTCTCCAGTTCTATCGAAGGTACCTCGTTGCACGCGGATGTGCTTGTCGCCTCGCATTCGTCATCTCACGAAGAACCGACTGTGAATGTTGTCCCTACCACGAAGGCTCTGCGTCGTGAACCAACTCCCGGGCCGAGTATCTCACATCGCAAGCCCATTCTTGGCTCGATCCGTGAGCCGACCCCTGGCCCCAGTACCATACATCGCCATGCGACACCTGGCCCTTGCACCATACGTCGTGATTCAGTCAGGGGCGGTTCCGTCACGGATCCTTCGGCGAATGCATGTCTGCCGTCCTCCAATTCTGATGGCGAGCCATCCGATCCGGTCACTGGACCGCGTTCCTCGACCAGTACCTCCAATATCGACGACGTTAGTGGTTTTTTGCTCGCCGCTTGTCTATTCTAGCTAAAATTTGTTCGTAGGCCATGCCACAACTCGTGCGCAACAAGAGATTTTCGGGGAAAGTTGGCGACGGCCCAGATGCGGTTAGGGTTCTGATGTTTTGGTGGGAGATGACCTCCCCGGAACGCATCCACACCCTGCCCGATTTGTCACGCCGTCAAGAGCTTTGATTGGGTGACTTGTTTCTCCACAGACATGACGATGGGATCCAGATCTGGATCTGGTCTGAAGGCAGGGACGGGGAGTCACGATGTTGGAAGAAGATTCCCGTGGGGTACGTTCGCGTTGATGGGCGAATTCTAGCGTTCACGGAGGTCAACAAGCAGCCTTCCTGGCTTGACCCTGACTGGCACTCCACTCGTTGCAAGCAATGTGAGTCCTAGATCTGGTATCCATCTATCGCTTGGTCTCTCAATAGTATACACAGGCCGGCTTTGATTGGACCTCGATACGTCCTTTTGTTCGCTTCCATCCTTTTGTTCGTTTCCGTCTACTCGACATGTATAGTACACTCTGGCGACTGGATAGTATCAGACTGTGATCACAAGTATTCGATGGTCAGGACCTGGATGTCGATTTCAGCCAAGTACGCGGGACTTCTTCGCTCCATGCGTGCAAATGAGCAGTTGTCACCATCTCCCGGTTCGCTCCGAGCAGGGTGCTCATTAAACAAACCCATTTAGCACCATGCTCTCTGCCTTTGCTCTCGCATTATGCTCAATGGCCAAAGGCCATGTGAACGTGTTGACCCTTATAAGCAGGTTCTTCAAGATACCTTGCCCCACTGCACCATCGTTACCACCGACATCCCACCTCGAGTTTGGCCACTGGGCTTGTTGTCAAGGCGATCATGCTGGACCCTAATAACCTGTCTTCTGGTAGGGACTCCCCGGACCCATCCGTCTCGGCTGATGCGACACAGGTCGAAGAGCTCACAGCCGCGCAGGAGGAACAGAGTCGGACGCTCCTCTGTAAACAGTAAGTTATTCTCCAGCAATAGAAAAGTCGCTTGCCACTGAAGTTATACAACAGAAATTTGTACCTGTCACGGTCCCGCGCCCACTGGGAGGAGGAACTTGCCGCAGCCGTTCGAGGCCTTGAAGATATGGAGTCAGTTACTGACACTTTGCAACGAGTGATACGTGAACTTAGACGTACGCAGGTATGTCTATTTGCAGTCGATGTATCTTGCACCCTCAACGCTAACGTCTCGTCAAGGAACTTCACTCTAGTAGGCAGAAGCAATTCGAAGAAGACAGCGCAATGCTTCGCACATATGTCGAGGATGCCCTAGGTGTGATTAAGGGTGCCTCCGCCTCTTACCGTTCCTGTAGGACTTTGTTCCATTCGTGTGCGCGCCGCGGAGTTAACGTGGGTCCACAGCTTCTCTCCTTAAACGGCGTCAAGCTAGGCAAGATCAGGAGGAGCAATGCTCAGAGCGTCATGATGCTGTTGAAGGCTCAGTGAAGACCGTCGAGCGAAATATCGTGGTGTTACACGGGCAATTGCAGAACAACAAGCAGGCCGTGACCGACCTATTGGCACGACTCAATTCAACACAAGAAATGGCTCATTCCTCCCATGCGCGTCTTACAGAGGTCGAAAACGTCGTGGGGGCTCTCTGGGACTTACTGAAAGAGGTTCGAGAGACCCTCCACGTTCTATCGAGGCGCAAGGAGTCGCTTGAACCTATGACAGCCGTCCCTTCCGGTGAGTTTGTCAGGACACAATTTCCCTGGAAAAGGGGTTTACTTCTGATTTCTAGGCTCTACGCCCCCTTTACGCTCACTCGCAGAGGAGTTTAGGAGGTCCCTTAGCCAACCTGACGGGGACGCCGGTAATGCGGGGCCGTTGGAAGGCCAGGTCGATGAAGACGGATGGTGGAACTTCCCCCCCTCTTCGACGACCTCTCGTGGACTTTCAGCATCCCATCCTGTTCGACCAAACCCAAGTGCAAATAACGCTCCGACGTCATCGTCGAAGATGGCTTTGGAAGACCTTCGTTCGCCGGTTACTGACTCCCAAACCGGTGGACCAGGCATGCTCCCCTCCCACTCGTCCGTAGATCCCGTTTACGACTTACTTGCTAGTCCTGTCATGCACCAAGCACCTCCGATGCCAGGAGTAGATGTCTCTGCTGACGACGATGGACCGCTTGAGGCGCATAGCGGAACTGTCGAACACTCCACAACTCTTCCGTCGACCACAACCCCTCCGTCGGGCACCCCTCTGTCGAGCTCAACCCCTCCATCGAGCGCAACCCCTTCGAGCACAACCCCTCCGTCGAGCAGCCCTCCGGCGGCGGGCACAAGGTCAGATGCGACCCAACTGCGCAAACCGACTCCGCAACCAAGCGCTCCCATTCCTCGGGCTGCTGCAGATGCCCTCTCGGTGCATCCTCAAGAAGGTGGCAACGGTCCAAACCTTGGCCTGATCCCTTCCTTACGATCGTCAAAACAGAGCAGCGCTGCCTGTGAGTGCGTTGGGCTGGACACGCCCCAGACTCCTTCGGTGAGTCAAAGGCAATCTTTATTCAGTACCTAGACCACTCAAGGCACTTACACACCTGTCCTTCCAGCCCCGCACCCCGAAGTTCTCGTCTGATGTGTTGTTGCTGCAACTCAGGGCGTTTTCCAGGGCTACCAATGATGGAGGCATACTCAGTAGAATCTTCCTTCTGGTTGAAGATTCCAGCGACTGGATCGTGAGTCCATTTTCACCAGTAGACATATGCGAGACTCTGAATCAAGGTGAGCTAGATGCGCCATAGCAATCTGGCCCGAGGATCGACGTCATGGACCATGATCGTGTCATCCATGATCTGCTTCATCATCTCATGCTACCTCTCCCTCAAGTCTGGGGGTACTGATGACATTCTTACTGAACATCAAGTAGTAATGGACAACAGAATTCCAGCGGAATATCCTGTTTGGGAGTGGGCATTGCAGAGGACTTGAGAATTGAAGTCGGGTGTGGGTAGTGTCGGAGCGCTGTCCCACGGAGGTTGCGTAATGCTGTGTAATGGGGGGCTGTGATTGGTAAAATATGTATCTAGATTTGTTTGCTTACGTATGGTTGTCCACTGATTTTATCGTCGCATCTTTTTGCGATTTACAAAGCCTGTTCAACGCCAATTCAACCCTCACTCGCTTGCCCCCAATGGACAAGTCTCGAAAAGTGCTATGCACTTGTTCAAAATGCCGTCATACTACCACCTTCGTTGGCCTCGAGGAGGTCAGCGGGCGGTTTCTTCTACTGAAGACGGTTCAGCAGCACCAGGAAAACGATCTCTTAGCACAGCGCATTCGCGACGAACAGGCAGAAACGGAGCTTTCTGGAACGATCTTACTCGCTATGGCTTCTGGGGCTCCTTCTACTCGCCCAATGAAGGCTTTGCCTGTGCGACGTAGGAACAGAATACACGAAGGTCACGCTATGGCCTCGACATCTGCAGCGAGTACCTCGGTGAGTGCCTCATCCTTACACCCCTTGTTGTCAACATCTAACCCTGAATACAGACTACGGCTATTCCTGATCCCCAGGAGCCCATTGACGGATTAAGCCATGCCGCTACCTCAAGGACACACGGCGCGTCTACCTCCGAGGTCCATCTAAATCCTTCCGTATACATCATGGCACTAGTGCCTTAACCCTATGATAGGGTGCGGGGGAGTTCAACGCTCTGCAAGGCCCTCCCAAAGGAGACAACGAAATCGTTGACACTGGTGGGCTAGGCAATCGGAGCGTGTCTGGATCCGAGGTGAGCTTAGATCTCCGATGCTTGCCCGCCTCATGGAGATGACACTCATCCAGTCAAACTCGAAGGGCGCCGCTGATTCAGCTGCGGCAATAGTACAGAAACGTCACAAATGTCTCTCCGACCTACTCAGCTTGGTTGACCAGATGTGCAAATCCATGCCGAACAATATGAAGCTTACTTTCGAGACCATGTCCACTTCCCTCGAGGATCCAGCCCCGGAGCCTTCTACTCCCGGTTTCGCGACCCTCTACACGTGGCTAGAAGACCAGATACGATATATCTCTCAGGATTTGCCCCCGATAGGCCATCGGGATATGGATCAACGTCGACTCGCATTGCTCCGACGTCTCACGTCAGAACTTGAACGACTGAAGACCCTGAAGGAGACAGCCTGGTCTCGCCAGCTCGCCGCCCATATCATCCGGACGCACATGCGTGATGCTGATGGCAATGGTCCCGTTGTCGTCGAGCAAGGTATGCTTGAATTCGAGGTCGCATTGCACTATCCAAATTTGCTGATGCCTCTGAACAGAGGTGGCTAGGGGAGTTAGTTATGCAAGCACTCTTGAACATTACGTTCTGGCTGCTCTCCTCATGGTCATCGTCCTGCATTCCCTGGCGGCTACAGCGTGAATGCCAGTTCAATACGTCCTTCGAGTTCTTCAAGTATTTCTCCACGGGGCCTTCATGTTCTGCAATTCGCGTTTCGGCAGGACAGTCACCTCCGTTACCCCTGAACAGCAGTCGATACTTAGTACTATCCCTCTCGATGTCGCGACAATAATCGAGAAACTCGAGCTCGAGCCTGACGTCGTTCGGTTTGCATGCTGCCCCACGTGCCGCTTCACATACGCTCCTGACCCCAAAAGGCCCAATGATCCCTACCCACACATATGCACCAACCAGGAGATCGACAAACCCGTCTGCGGGACCGCGCTCGTGTACCCTCAGGAACATAGTCTGAAGCACAGCAAAGGGACCGCAACGGTCACGTACGAGCCCTTCATTGTCTTCCCCTTCCGCTCCCCTATCTCGTGGCTTGCGGACTTCATCAGTCGGCCCGGCATGCTCGCCCTCCTTCGTACCTCGTGGGATCGGAAGGACTCGCCCACCGGTGCGGGTCAAAACATCCTCAGCTTCGATGGGATCCGTAGCTTTCTCGGACCGGACAAGAAAACACCTTTCTCTTCTCAACCTGACGGGTCTCTCCATCTTGTCTTCAGTTTATTTGTCGACTGGTTTAACCCTTTTGGCAACAAGAAAGCAGGCAAATCACACTCCATTGGCGTCATCTGTCTCGCACTCCAGAACCTCCCCGAACACTTACGTTACCAAGCCGAGAACATGTGCCTCGTTGGAGTCATTCCGGGGCCCCACGAACCTGAACTTCATCAGCTCAACCACTTTCTACGACCCCTTGTCGACGAGCTACTTGCACTCTGGCATCGTGGGATGCATCTCACTGTCCCTAATGTGGACGGCGTCCTCCTGTTCATTCACACAGTCCTCATCCCTCTCGTGTGCGATATTCCAGCCCTTCGTAAAACTGGGGGATTCGCCGGGCACATGTCCAGCCACTTCTGCTCCTTCTGCGAGCTGCCGAAAGCCGACATCAATGAGCTAGATCGAAAGAAGTGGCTGAGACATGACTGGAAGCAACATGTCCACTACGCCACTCGCTGGCGCGACGCCAAGACAGAGGCTGGTCGCGAGGCGGAGTTCAAGGCACACGGCATTCGCTGGAGCAAGCTTTTGCGATTGGAATACTGGGATCCCACAAAATTTTCTGTCATTGACGTGATGCACAATCTTTTCCTCGGGGAGCTCCGTCACCATTGTCGAGAAGTCTGGGGGCTTGATATCAAGGACAAGGGTGGCGATGGCCCTATTCTTGATCCTCACACCCCAGAACAGCAACGGGTTCAGCTCGAACGTGTTCGCAGCGCTTTGATTGGTGGTCATAGGAATCCGCTCGATAAAGTTCGCAAGGGTTATATTGTCGCTGTCGCTCAACTCAATGGCGTCAAGTCTCTGGATGGTAGTCCCGCAAAGAAGGCTTATGTGGATGCATTGCTTTTATGGGTAAATCGCCTATTTTATGTCCACTGGTATGGTGATCTGACCTGACTCTCCATTGTCAAGGCAAAGAGCAACCCAACTATCCTGTTGCCCCCTGTCCTCGCCGAGCCAACCACTGATTTTCATGCTCCTGACGTTGCTCGTGAATTATTGAAATTTCGCGTCATCGACCGGGAGACGATCGAACATATCCGAGGCGACATCGCTGCTACCTCTTTCCCGTCGTGGATGGAGCGACCTCCGAGGAACTTCGGTAGCCCTAGCCATGGAAAGCTGAAGGCTGACCAATGGCGAGTTGTGTGCACGGTGAGCTTGGTTATCACTCTGTGCCGACTATGGGGGGTCTCCGGTGCACCGGACGAACGGAAGCAGCTTCTGAACAACTTCATACATCTCGTTTGCGCGGTCGACTTGGCCACACGATGATCAATGCCCCCCGAGAGGATCACGCGCTTCGACGAACATATGCGCGAATATCTATTGTCTCTTCGATCGTTATTCAACCATCAACTTGTTCCAAATCATCATCTATCCTTGCATCTTCGCGAATTTCTCCAGTTGTTCGGCCCCGTACATGGTTGGTGGACGTTTCCGTTCGAACGCTTCAATGGCCTGCTTCAACGTCTCAACACGAACTCCAAGCCAAGTATGTTTCACTGGCCCTCTTTGCGAATCAGCCACGCTCATATACTGTTAGATCAAATGCCCCTTACATTCATGAAGTATTTCTACATCGGTGCGACCCTCCGGTGGTTCGTGACGAGCTACCAGTGGCCCAACACAAGCGTCTTCACACACATGGTGAACTCGTTCAGACAAGCGTTCTCCAGCATATCTAGTGGATCGTGCATCAACGACTTCATACCGTTTGGAGCGACGTCTTGTCAGCCTTGTATGGAGGACTATGATGAGGACAAGGAGAAACAACTGCCACGGACAGTGTACACTGAGCTCCTCGCCCTCGTGTCCTCAACCGTGACGCCATTCTCATCCACCTACGGCTCTGATCAGGGTCACCCCATCCTCAACGACAGAGTGAACTTTGTTCCCCGAGTAGAACACGGTGGCATGACGTTTTCGACTCGAAGATTGGGCAAGCGCGATTCCTTCATTATTTTCGAGCAGCTCGAGCTGGCTAGGGGGCTTCAAATGTTTCCTTGTGCTGGGCAGATCATTGACCTTTTCTTGCACGTTCGATCTGAGCATGGACAACCGGTCGTTGAATACTTTGCCGTCGTCGAGGAGTACACTCCCCTCAGTGATCTAGATGCGGCGCAGGATCCCTATCGAAGGTTCTCCGACCTCCAAACTCGACTATTCTACCGCCGTTCTCGCCCATCTCCCAGGGTTATCCGTCTTGGGTCCATACAAGCGCATTTTGCTGCCCTGTTCTATAAACCTGACGAGATCGCCGAAGAATGCGTAGTTGTGCGATCTCTTGATCGGGTACGTTGTATATTTAGGATGGCTCCGCCATTGAACTAACAAAAATTCCAACTCAGAACTAGCTGCCTCCAGCCCAACGGATGTACACCCCATCATATCCAACCCCATGCCGCTGTCATGATCCCGGTCCACCGTCAGACAGCGAGCCATAATTGTATGCCTGCCAAGGCCTAAGCTGGCAGTAGTATTCGGAGTATGAACCAATGTCGCCGTGATAATACAAACAAATCATCGTATCTTTCTAATGTTCCGTAGGGCATCGCACCAATTGTGCACTCAGGGACGTTCCACAGCAGTGGCATCCGAGTCCTCATCTCCGTTGGAAGTAGAGCCTTCTTCCTCGTCACTCCAGTGCGGATGCGAGTGCTCATCGTCCGAGCGGGTGTCGTCCGAGCCACTGTCCTCGCTGCCTGAGTCCGGAAGCCGGTCAAAGTAGTCTTCGCCCAAATACTGGCGGCAGTACCTGGTGAAATTAGAGGGGTTGGCGTAGCCGATGTCATCGAGACTCTCTTCAATTTGCTGTGCCTTGGACTGAGCACGCCAGATAACGTCCCAGAACGCGCGGTTGAAGTCTGAATAGACCACACGCTTCTTGAAATGGAGGTACAACCACGTCTCGCCATGCAGTTGTTCTCCAGGAGCCCACGGCGAGAAGCGTACTTCCAGCTGGACCTGCACATATTGAATAATTAGCTTGATCCCTGTCTGAGGACTCGTGATAACTCACACCATCGGAAATGATCTTCCAGGTATGAGTGACGGTGAGCGCCACGATGGTGACGGAATACGAGTGGCCGGTAATGACCAACCCGACTAAGACGCAATTCTTTAGCTTGAATCAATCGTGGGTAACGCAAAGCACGTACATTCTCCAGGAACGAGCTCGCTCAGCAGGATGCCACCCGGAGCGAAGTATGGGATGGGATCACGCTCGTTGGATGAGGCGTACTGCACGTCTATCACGGCTGCAAACCGGGTGATTGGGCTATACGACGCTTGAGTCTGAGCAACGAGGCACAATTGGTATATGTATACTCACAAAGTCTGAGGTGCAGCATTCATCGTAGGATGCGCAGTGTCAAATAGGCACGTAGAGGCGGAGGTTGATGGTGGGGAGCAGGAGAGGGAGAGCGGTTGAGAGATGGACGGCTTAGAGATCCTATGAAAGGTTCTTTGTTCAAGGCGCTAAGTAGTAACGAACAAACAGGAGCGCCAACTTCTCTGACCCAATCACCGGCAGGTTAAGCACATCTGGCAAATCTAACACAGTCAAGTGGAGCGAAGGCGATGCCTCCAGGAGGGAAGGTACATGGGCTGCTGTACGATTATGCCAAAGTAACGATGCCTGGACTGTACGGGAGAACCGCTCCACACAACAGCTGCCAACTCCTCTCAGTATAGACATTAAGTTACCCTCAGCACGTACACACCTAGACTAGGAACTTGCAAAGGTGTTGTACACGATCTTTTGGCATCCACTTGCTGCAAAGAGATATACTTCGTGCACTGGCCAGAGATACGCATAGATCTTGTCCAAGGAGACCTTCCAATGTGTACGCTGATTACGGGGACGGCGACATCAGCCGGAGGTTGAAGGACACACGATGTTATCGAGCAAGGTGTCTGTGTATGAAGATCCAATCCATTTCGACGATGTCAACGATGGTCAGACCCTCAGCGGCTGGTTATCAACAAGAGACGAAGTCGAGGTAGTCGTGAACAGTGTGCGTTGAAAAGTTGGTCCGATCTCTAGCATCTCAGACGTGGACAAGATGCCATTGCGACGGCTCGTTCAAGAGGTCTTGAGGCATAGGTGCGTCTGTTCAATCAATCGAAGTCAGTACTGGCTCACGGAGGATTGCAAAAATCTGAATTGACGGTGAGGCGACTTATGTGACGCGACCCATTCTCCAAATCAGGAACGAGAGCGACACAACATGCGGAACAGGGGAGAACAGAGCAAAGCTCGGCACGGTGCAGCAGGGTCTCTCTGGGGAGCGATGCACTCGCTCGAAAGTAAAGCTAGCATCCACCGACCGGGGGCTCAGAGGCCATTCACCCTCAAGTATCATGTGGCCCTCAACAAGGGAAGACCACGCAGCTCAAACAGTCCAATCCTTCGTCATCCCTGCCTCCTGCTCCCTTCTGCCCGACGCAGAAATTTTCACTTCCCCTGCGTCCGCGACATCTCTATGTAATGCAATACAATAGACACTCACGAAACATTGGAAGATGAAATCCGCTACATCGCGCTGTTGAAAGCGGCTTGTCATGCCAGACATTCGGCATCTTCGGGTTGAAGGCGAACCGACGTAGACTGGGAGGATGCGGGGATGAGAGCGCCCCTCGAAGTTCCACCGCCTCGAGTCCGACTATCCGACTCTGGCCGTGAAAAGAAGTCAATACACACACCAGGCCTGTTCAAATGGCAAGAAGAAACTTACTATTCGCAACGTCAAAGTGGGGGACACCCCGCTCGAGCCAACCCCGCCGACGCCCTGTCCGCCGACGCCTTCCATGACAGTGAGCCAGGCCAGTCGTCGTCGTAGAAGAGGCATTGAGATCGTGGTGAAGAAGAGCACAGAGAGTATAGGGGAAGTAGGCCTCGCGGGACGAGTCGGCCAGCGCAAAGGCCGTGCTCCTGCAAGCCCTGCTCAGGTCTCGCCCGCTGACGCCTCCGGGGAGGTGAGTCGATTGAGCCGGACCGTCACTGCAAAGCTGCGCTGAGTGCCTTCGCAGGTCGACCGAGGTGACGAGAGCCAGCCAGAGCGCATCGCGAGCGAAGGCGGGGGTCACGATGTTGGAGGGTGCCAGCAAGCAGAACCTGGGAGACTCGTTGGAATGCGCCCAACCCACTTTCGGTCCAGAACAGTCCGTGCTCTCAGGCGCCGTGCACAGCTCCGCTCCACTCCACTCTGGCCTGCTCAGCGATGCCCCCCAAGTCCCAACCTTCCCTCCGCTTAGGTTCAATGACACCACGGGACTCCCTCAGTTTATGTTCAAGGTAAAAACTGAAGATCTCCCCCTTCCTGTGCCGTCCTCATCAATTCATGGCGAACATAACGTACAGTACCTAATACAGGTTTGAAGGACTCGACATAGATAGCAAGGTCTGCATCGTATCTGCGTGAGACCCGCTAGACAATCCAAGCTTGAGCATGCGCCCAATCCTCTGAATGCAATCAGTGGCTCGTCCAAGCCTCAACAAACATCGCAGCCAACCCATGGGATGGAAAAACGAGACATGCGTAGCCCGGCTCTGCCTCGTCACGGTATACGCTGCGCAAGGTGGCATAAAGAGCAGTGGCGGACTCCCATGCGGCCATTCCGACGATATAAACCTGGGCTCTGAGTTGATGAGCGTCCGCGACCCATTCTACTATTCCGAAACGAACAGTGGTGAGGTCATGTCCGCCCGCACATAGCATGAACAAGGTGATAGCTGTGGTTCTATCAGCATGTTCGCTCGTCCGGAGCCGTTTCGATACGTGTGGAGATGGAGCTGCCGGATTGCGGCGCTTGAGGTGCTGAGTCCGTCGGGCCTGAAGCTCTCTGGGGGATCCGTCATCCTGCACCAGAAGATTGTTCTTCTGAGAACCGCTAGAGCCGTTGTGCATCTTGATGATAGATCGCAGGGAGGACAACACGAGCTGAATGGCGTGAAGAAAGGGTGGCGTCGTGTCTAGCATCATAGGACAATTCTGAGAAACTTCCTCCGTGAGGGCAGCAGCGGGTTCAGCATGGCTCACTGCAGCATGTCCTAACTGTGAAGGTACAGCCGTCAGGATGCGCCGAGGATCGACACGATCCAAGAAGTCGTCCAGTTTGGTGGCAATGGAATGGAGTTCATCCTTGACCGCTGACATCGTGTGTTCATTGGAGCAGCCACCAGAGCTCGTCGAGCAACATGCAACTGCAGGACTCTCGTTGTGCAGCGATTTGAGTCCACATGCGGCAGAACGCGATGTCTTAGACTGCATGGCTGCGGCTGCTGAGACGGACGGCGAGTGGGCTGAACGCTGGTAGTGTATGTGAGGACGCCGTTACAGGGATCGGCGACGTGCCAACACAAACCACGTACCTTCTCGCCGGCAGCAAGGGTGCCCGGGCCATCGTCCATCGGCCGGGAGAGCGCGATGGCAGCCCGAGTGGACGACTGCACGGCTGCAGTTGCCGCCGCCGAGATGGACGGCGAGTGGACTGAACGCTGGTAGTGTACGTGAGGACGCCGTTACAGGGATTGGCGACGTGCCAACACAAACCACGTACCTTCTCGCCGGCAGCAAGGGTGCCCGGGCCATCGTCCATCGGCCGGGAGAGCGCGATGGCAGCCCGAGTGGACGACTGCACGGCTGCGGCTGCGGCTGCCGAGACGGACGGCGGGTTGGCAGGATGTGTGGATGTATCATGCTGGCGGTTTGCAGTGTAACTGCGCAGAACGTCTTCGGCTTGACTGTGAAAGGACCATGCCATTTCAGCCGTGTAGAATAGGATGCGCATCCTCTCAGGCCCCTGATCTCTACCCTTGGATGTAAGTGCGTTGGGCTGGCGACAAGCGGGTTAAATCGGCTCCCCGAAGATGACAACTCGGTTTAACTCACGCTGACACCACGGCACAGAGGATTCTCCCAAAGGTCGATGAAATGGTGCTTGTTGGAAAGCCGTTCTATGGCGAGTACGTAAACTGAATAGACGTGTAAGGATAAGTCGTAGGTGCGACATACAGAACGTACCTTTACTAGCACCCTCTTGGTTGTTCATTTTTATGACCAGGACGTCCATCCGCAACGCTGTCCAGGGGTTGACTCCTGGGACATCCCATACGAACATGCTCGGGACCTCTGCAGAAACCCTATAAAATCATAGCATGAGCGATTGTTGCCCAGGTCGCCAGCCACGGCTTACAGGATGTTAGCAACATAATTGGCTCCTTTTATGACTCTGGGTTCGTTGTGGCCTGCCATGAAGATGAATAATGAGGGTCAGTGGAAGGTCAGTGGAACTGAGTGGCGTGCAAAATGATACGGGAAGAACTCAGATGGAAATGCCTCTCAGCATGAGGCATGATGAGCTATGGACAACGGACCTTTGTCCCCGGGAATCACAATGACATCATGTGTCTAGCCCGCAAATGTGTTGAGGGCCGCCGTAGGTCGAGTGGTGTCTGAGAGCGACATGGATAGGAAGCAAAAGTATTGAGAAGTAGTCGGGGCGGAAGCGTGAAAGCCAGCCACAGCCGGTGGGACAAAAATTGTAGAACTATGTCACGAAGATATTATTTGCTTATGTTTGCACACCTTGGCCATATGGCCGTTGAATCGGGCCACCGGCCCGGGCATCCCGTGCTGAAGAGGATCCTCCGCTAGGGGGGGAAAACTTACATGGGATAATGAGGAATAGAAAACATCATATGTATGGTATAGGGAAAGCAACTAATGTCCATCGAGAGCTTGCGAACCAGATGCCTAGGGAATTGCGATCAAAGTCAGCCCAGAATACGGCCCATGACAGACAGAGGATCACATATGGGCAGCGCAGATGCTGAGTCAAAATTGAAATCGAAGTCTTCATCAATGATCTCGAGCTCCCGTCTAAGGCACAGCTCCAACGAATCGAGCCACGCTTGGTCGTAGCAGTTCCGCCACAGACCAAGGGGCGCGATTCCATCCTCAGCTGAATCCTTAGGCAAGACGCGATCCCGTGGTGGGTTGCCTCGTGTAGCGCGTTGATGAACCGGTTTTCCGTACAAAGCGCGGTATTCGTTGTCAAGCGACCACCAGTAGTTGCAAAGTTCTTGGCTCGCCCATCTCGGGCGTAAGATGTTGAACTGAACGGGGAATTTCTTCGTCTCCCCCCCTACAGGCTCATCGCCGTCCATGTTACTAGGCTCGAGGAGAAGCCATAGTTGTATATGGCGAAGATTGTCACATCGACGGACGACGAGACTACGAGCGAAGTGAATCTGATGCGTGCGATTGAAGATTGCCTCAGAATTTGTCCTGCACAATGGCCCACAGAAACACTCACCGAACGCTTCCTCGAGTTCTTGGCAGCCTGTGCCTTGATGGCGTTCAACCTGTCCTCGCTGAGTGGCTGGATTGACTCTCGCCAACGTTTCCTGCAGTAGGGCATGTGGTTGTCGAGAACACCCCCAATTACTTCTCGAGTAAGAAGATGCTCAGGAGTCGGATTCTTAGAATATGCCCCCCCCGCGACCCTTGCGAAATAGTGGTTGAGGAACACCTCACGGGCTACTCGATTGGGCTTGAAAAGCTTCCAGGACTGGTCAAAGTCGATGAAGAAGTTCTGGGTCGTGCACTTCAACGCACCCTCGTCAAATTCCTTGATCTGTTCCTCGGTGAGAGAGGGGAATAGAATGCCGGAATGCTTCCAAACGTCGATCCCTAGCATGCTCTGCAGCAGATTCCTGACACGGGCCTACAGCAAGTTCAGTCGCCGGTTCTGATGAGTGTAGAGTAGCCAACATAGCCACGAACCTTGACCCGATTGAGATGTTCCGACTCCTGTACTTCTGCGTCTTTCTCGGATCCATCCTCGACTTCTCCGCCCCAATGCGATAGCCTCTCGTTGATACAATTCTTCCTCTTGCGAGCCCCTAGGGATGGGTTATTTAACTTACGATCGCGCACGGATTGCACCGGAGTTCGGGTGCGGCGACGAGGCGACTTCGGTGCCGTCGAGGAACCCGACGGGGCGTTTGAGTTCGAACCTGGGGATCCAGGCGAGCCGCCTGATTGCGGATTGTCTGAGCGCAAGTCTAAGACGGCCTGGATCGCTTGCCGCCTGCGGGTGGTATTAGGTTGGGTGGAGGATGGATGAAGCGGTCGACTTACTGCAGCTCGGAGTTTTCCTTCAACCCGTCTCTGATTGCTCGCAGCTCGTTCAGAAGCAACACGACGACCGCTCCTGTTAGGTTACCTGACTGGTCCCCTGACATGGCACTAATCTGGGGCGGCTGGTGAACGGGTGGCGACCCTGGTGGCATGGCGCCGCTGGCGTGCTGTGATTTATTCGACTCCTGATCGATGATATCGACAGCTCGGGCCTATAAAGCGTATTCAATAGATAGCCCAACGCACGCATGGCCGAATAAGAGAATCATACCTTTCCTTTATGCCAGGATGGGAAGGACTGGTAGTCGGAGCCAGTGCTGTCATTGTCCTTTTAAAAATGAGGTCAACGGTGGTCAGTGTGGAGCGCATTTCCAGAGACTACTCACGAGATGGTCATCTGGAAAGGGAAGAGAACCGCCCCCGTTTGGGTCTCCACTACCGTCAAACGTCTGATTGTCAACGAGTTGGCTCTCCGCTCGTGGTGACGCTTGAGGCACCTGAGATGCCACCTGTGAAGTTGGTGCCTGCGACGCCCGAGGCGTTACATGCGGGGACCAATTATCATCGTAATCACCGGAAGCTCCGGAAAAGCTATTGAACATCTGGATGTCTGGGTATATGGCATGGCTTGCTGATGGAGCTGAGGAACCCGCGGTTACCTGGGCCCACGGTGGCGCATGCGAAAAGAGTCCACCCGTCGATGACAGACGTTGCCCCAGACTAGTGCTCGGATGCGTCTCGGGAAGAGGACGCGGGTGCTGTTGAACAGTCGGCTCAAAGGGGTGCGATTCAATGACCGGCGTGAAGGGGTCCGGGTGTTGGACGGCCCCGGGAGGCGTGAATTCGGGAGGCGGAGGAGGAGGAGGAGGTGGTGGTGGAGGTGGAGGTGGAGGTGGAGGTGGAGGTGGAGGCGGAGGCGGAGGCGGAGGCGGCAGCGGAGGCTGTTGAGCGACAGGCCCAGCGAGGCGGGCTTGGGCTTGTGCGTCGGTCGCATTGTGCGGGGCAATGATATGGCTGGTGGGGATGGCCATGAACGCCGCTTCATTAGCAGCAACCTGTGCCTGGGCTATCTCTTTCGAATACATCTCAATAACACGGTACCGTTCCTCATCACTGAGTTGAAGCCAAGCCTTCTGAGCTAGCTCGTCACTCTGAACGACGTAAGTCACTGTAGATAAGCGTCTGAATATTTTGACTTACCATCAACTCGGATTCTTGGTGGTAGTAGCACCAAAGACGCTTGAAGAAGTTAAGAAGCTGCGGATGGGCGGGAGCGATTCGCGCTTGACGGGCCAGATCTTGCTCGTACGCGACCATCGCCCGGAAGCCATTGTACGACGGGACAGCTGGAATACCGCTGAACTTGAAATGCTGAGAAAGGACGAAAGAGACGACGTGAGTAGCAGACCAAGCTAACTAAAGCCGAAGGTTCCTTCTTACCGGCTCCGGTTTAGTTGCCGGCTTGCGATAGTTCATGCGAGGATCCTGAAACGAGAGCTAATGCGGTGGTTAGAACACATAGGACCGGACACGATCATACTACTCACCTCGTAGTCATGTGCAAGCTCGTGATGCGGAGGGTGCAACTGAAAATCTGTAAGCGGCGAAGCAATCTGTTGGCCCGAATAATGTCACGTACCATGCATTTGTCCCCTCTAGCAAGCTTGACGTTATCGATTTGATGCGCAAGCTTTTCCTTCAGACGCCGCTTTGAAGGACGTGATTCAAAAGATACCTCAGGAAGGGTAGTGGAGTGTTCGGCAGTGGTCGCGGCACCATCCACTGGATGTGTTTGCACATTTGTCTCATTGGAGAGAGGCGTTCCGGGAGTAGATGACCCTGAGCGTGTCTGAGGGGTAGAGAGCGAACTAGAAGGAGGCCCGTTTCCCTCCATGGCGGGGGAACTGCGTTGGTGACGACGAGGTCGAGGGTGCCCGCAAATTTATAGCTGGCGTCCATACTCGACAAAGTCACTGAAAGTGTTAGGGAACACCGCTCCATCATGATCCTTTGAGTCCTTTGGTAGCTCAGGGTGAGCAAGGCCTGACAAAGTGGTCAGTAAACGCGTCGGACCTGCCGTGGTTGTGTTGATGTGAGACAAATGCCTTCCAATCCGTTTCCAACGTTACCGTGACACCGTCACACTTTGAGCGACAGCATGATTGACTTCAATGGTTTTGCAGGCATCCTAACGCAAAATTCTTCATTGGAAGGCACATTCCCCATGCACTCGAACACGATACAAGCACGTCACATCGCTACCCCAGTTGCTAAGTATGTCTAGAATAAAGACGCCAAAGGAAATGGGCGCATCAATGATGAGAGGATCGAGGGAGAATGTTTGCACATTGTTTGGGGAGTAAATATCGTACTCGAAGGTGGCTAAGATCACAAACGTCAGATTAGCGGTGAATAATGGCTCTGTTCGTCCAACGTGAGGCGGGATGCGAGAAGATGCGTTGCCTGACTCGGATATAACGTGAAAGGATTCCGTGTTGCTGCCGCCATCAAGTGCGCCCCAAAGCACCATCTTTCGAGGAGCCTGGCCAATATCTGTGGCAATTTCGAAGGGGAGGTGATCAATGGTGATGTGGGTCGGGAACAACATCTCCGATGTTCGAAACCCAAGCTGCCCAGCTTCGTGGGGGAACTTCCAACAGCTACCGACCCGGCTGTCGTCAGTGAGTGAGATATTGGGGGAGCTGTCCATGCATGGGAGGACTAAAGTATCGCCGCGAACAACCCCCGTTAAATCCCGAATAACCCTGGCCCCGTGTGCGTACAGCGCGAAATCCGGTCGTCCAACGGAGTCTCTAGACAGGCGGAGGACAGCTTGGTCGACGTACACTCGAACGTCTGGCGAAATTCCCCCGGAAGAGGGAGATTGAAGTGACGAGCATTCTATGGCACGGCCGAGAGCATAGGAAGAGACGGCGACCAGGAAGGCACAGAGGCCAATCAAAATGCGGGAGTGGGTCCGCTCTTGTCTGAGATCGACGATATTTGTGGTTTCGTGAGGAACCAGATTTGCCCTTGTTCTGGCTCTGAGCCTCGGACTGGTTTCGGCGGGAGAACATGGCTCGGCGCCGATAGAAAGGGCCCGGGTCTCTGTTCTTCCTACAGGCATCTTTGACCGGCCGACTGTTGTATTGCCCATTGATGAGTAAACGTCAGACCTCTGCACTCGTGAGGTGATTATGGGGCACATACAGTCTGATTAAGAACGAGTCTCGTAAACAAAATGACCAGGATCGAAAGGGTCGTTCATGTTGGGTTTCAGGAGTGGCACTGAAATCGGAGAAGGTCGCAGTTCAGAAGATGGACTCTTGGCGCCCTGGTGGGTGCATCCGCAAGCCGTTTGCATCGGCTTGATGACCCCCCTCCAACTTCCCTCCCCAACTCCGGCCAGCACCATGGCGTCCGCTGGCATGGTTTCTCCTCTCCGATATGAAGTTCTCACCAGGATGAGTGACAGTCACACTGGGGGCGTGGCTGCTATCGCTTTTAGCCCCTACGGAACCTATCTCGCCACTGCCGGTTTGGACTCGCACGTCTGTATCTGGAGGCTCTCCGACCAAAAGTTACTCTACGTCTTCCGTGGCAGTAAGCCTGTTCTGTCTCTGGCCTGGCTCCAAGACCAAGAAAGGATGCTCCTCTGCGGGATCGAAGATGGGTCAATACTCATTCTCCGTAACACACCTGTAAGTGTGTTATCAGTGGCCTTCGGCTTGAATCACCTTTTAAGCCTTGTATTAGCTCAGACAAGAAGCCATCTGCTTTTGGGCTCACAAGTTTCCCGTCGAGCATCTGGCAGTGAAGGATCGTTACCTCGCCACGGGTGCCCAGCAAGAGCTTATAGTCTGGAAGGGTGAACGGACCGGTGCGTATCCTGCTTATTTTTCCGCAATCCTCCCTGCATGAACTATTATAGGTCAGAATTGGAAGCGCATCATCGAGCTCCCAAAGCCTCCCCAAACGTCGCATAATGAAGGTCATGAAGTCCTCGCCACAGGCCTTCACTGGACTAAGTCAAGGTCTCGCTCGTCTGTACTTCTAGTTACCTACATGCACCATGGCGTCCTGTGAGTCTAACTTCGTTGTACCGTCCTCTTCATTGATGGATGGTGATAGAATTTACAACCCGACGGATTGGAGCCTCATTCAAGCATTTCCGCTCAACGGGTGCATGTACGTTATGAGACCTCTTCCTGTAACCCTTGACATTGATGTAAATCAACTCGTCCAAGTGCGGCTTCTAGTGTCTCGGTGGATGGCAGTCGTCTTGCAGTGTCGAACTTGACCGGTTTCGATATCTATGCGTTGAAAACGATGTGGTCGGAAGGGTCTTATTCTCACGCAGTCGGCGATATATACGCAACACCTGTTCTCTTCGTGCATGGCGGAAACGCGCTTCTCGGAGGAAGTGCTGTCGGCGAAGTCGGCCTGTGGGATGTTACTACACAGCGAAAGCACTTTACACTCAGGTTACAAGGCATGTATCGTGCGATGGTTCTGTTGGCGCCTCTAATACCCCCCTCTAGAGACGGACAGAGTACTCGCCCTCGCTGTAAGTAGCATTCACTCTCCATTTGCATATCCTGATGGTTAAGATATGCTTTGTTAGGCTCACTACGACCGAATACACGACCGGTTTTTTATCGCCACTGGGATTAGTGATCCCGCCGCCGAAGAAGCCGTCGTCATTTGGAGTGCCGCAGGCTGTAAGGTACCTTCGACCCCGTGGTTTCTGTATATTTCTTCCTCGGCGCTCGTCATCACGGTAGCTCTCGCCGTGGTCTTGAGAGGTCCCTTCGGAGACCTAGCAGGACAATGGTGGGGTGCTTAATCGACCAGTGCTGTTGTTGTCGCACATCTTATGTATAGCTGGTGGTATATAGTTCGCAATTGGACGGTTTTCAGATTGGGGGTTATGGGGCTAACCCACTCACGAACATAAAACATTGGCTTTAGGGTAGATTACACTCAGGATCTAGGGGCCAGACCTCGTCAATGCGTAGAAAATCCTGTATTTTCTCGCGACCCAGCCAGAATCCATATAGAGATAGGGTACGACGACAGCCACGGATAAAGATTCTAAGACGACGTGTGGGATCCAGAGCTGTGATAAGGCCAGATCACAAGCTAGCAATAAGCAAGAGACTGGGAGGGCTAAAGACCAACTCGAAGCTGGGGAGCTACCCCAGCTACTGAGGGGTTTATATATTCTCTGAAGGCCTGCGCACGGACCAGCCGCACGGACCAGGCTTCAGGGCAGGTCATACGCGACGTTACAGGTTGTGCTACGGTAAGACGCGCGCTAGTCCGTAAAAGTCGTAACATTACCCCCCTCTTTAGCTTCATGTCCCCAGGAAGCCATGTAAGTAATGTCTAGTCGTTACTACTTTACAGAAAGTAATTAGTCGTAAGCAAAGCTTCGTATATAATCTTGTTGTGTGTCGTTACTGCTCGGATTTCGTCTTTTCCAGTCCTTGTATCTACGAGTCCAGAAGTCATAACAGTCCGTGTCATACGTGATTATTTGTCCATGTTTGTTCGTAGCTGAGAGTAGGAAACGAGTGTGTATTCGCGGTGCAAACTTGTTAGCTGCATAGAATGCAACGATAAGCTTCTTGGCGTCGTCCGTTCGAAGTTCGTCTGTATCCGACGGTACCCATTCGCGGTCGGCTCGAGTGAGTCCACACCATTGGACAAGGTAATGAATTTTCCGAGATCGACCTGATCCTTCTACAATCTTGGAATCTAAGATCGCTTCAACCTCTCGTTCGGGTTCCAGGAGAGTAGGTACTTCTCGACTGGTCTTCCCTTGATTTGGGAATTCGGGATCGTGTGCGGGGGTTAAGAGTACATCGTTGAATACAGGATAACGTAACTTCCACTTGGGTGGGAGCTTCAGGCGATAAGCGCTAGCACCGATCTTTTCTTCAACTCGGAATGGCCCGTAGCGCTTGTCCTCGAGTTTCTTGTTTGGACGGTCGGTGGGGAAGTTCTGTGCATCTATGTACACATAATCGCCTGTCTTGTACTCTCGTGCCGGTCGACGGTGTTTATCGTAGTGCCGTTTCATTGCTTCTCGTGCTATCTCCAGTGCTTGCGCTGCTTGCTTCCCGATGCGCTGCATTCGCTCAGCGAACTGCTTAGCGGATTCGTTGATACCATCTTTCAAGGTCTTGACTCCGGTGTTGGGTTCGTGACCGTGAGTCATGAAGAAAGGAGACATTCCCGTGGACGCATGCACGCGACATCGGTAAGCGAACTCTGCTAACGGTAGCCATTCGACCCAGTCATCCTGCTTATGGTTGATGAAGATCCGTAGATAGGTCTGGATCTCTTGATTCATGCGCTCGGTCTGGCCGTCGGTCTGGGGATGGTAGGCTGTACTGGGGTACGACTACGTGTTTGATGAAGAGCCTTGCTTGTCCTTCCGAGTCTAACGTCTTTGAACAGGGAATGGCGATGTAATCCTTTGACTTCATGTCAACAAAGACCAAGATGGCGTCATGTCCGTTGCATTCGGGTAGTCCGGTCATGTAGTCCATGGTAACGAATTGCCAATTCTGATCAGGAATAGGATTGGGATTGAGTGGTGCGGCACGTGGTTGACGATCGATTTTGACACGCTGGCACGTGATGCATCCAGTGACGTATTTGATGACGTCTTTGCGAATGGTCGGCCACCAATAAGATCTCATGATTAGATCTTGTGTCTTGGCTGCGCCCGGATGTCCAGCTGCAATTGAGTCGTGATGCGATGCGATAACACGTCCACGAAGTTCCGGATGATTTGGAATGACCATCTTCCCTCTCCTGTAGATTAAGCCGTCCTCGGCTAATTCCCAATCATTGTCCTTTCCTAATTTCTCAACGACAGAACGGTCATAAAGTTTAACGTGTTTCAAACACATGTCCTTTAGATTGTCTGCTCCGTCTACCGTATGAGAGGCCGCAAACCAGTGTGCCTTGAGCAGTGTGACGTCTTCAACCACAGGACCGGTCTCGTGATCTACGCGTCTAGACAGAGCGTCTACTTTGCCCATGTTGCGACCTGGTTTATGATGTAACTTGAAATGGTAGTTCGAGAGAAGTGTTGACCAACGCGCTTGCCGAGCATTTAGCCGTTGTGGTTTTCGGAAATATTCGAGATTTTTGTGATCATTATGAATCTCGAATTCACGAGCATTCTGGAGGAAGTGACGCCACTCCTGTAATGCTGTGATAACCGATAGCATCTCTCGATCCCAGATCTCGTAACCTTTTTGTGCGGGGGATAAGGAGTGTGATAGGAAGGCAATGGGTTTCCATAGTCCGTTTTGACACTGCGAGAGCTCAGCTCCAATCGCGAAGTTCGAGGCATCGCATTCGACTTTGAAGGGATCTGTGTCATTGGGTATGGCTAACACGGGGGCAGATGTGATTGTGTGCTTGATTCCTTCGAAAGCGAGTTGATGCTCGGAAGTCCATGTCCATTCACTGAGACCCGTGAGGCGGTTCAACGGCCCGGCAATCTTCGAGAAGTCCTTGATAAACCGTCTATAGAAGTTTGCAAATCCGAGGAAACTCTGTACGTCACGCTTGCACGTGGGAATTGGCCAATCAGTGACGCCTTTGATCTTGCCCGGATCCATACGGATTTTTCCGGGGGAGATGATATGACCTAAGTACTCGGTTTCCTGAGTTTCGAACTCGCACTTCTGGGGTTTACACGTAAGGTGGTTGTCTCGGAGGATCTGTAGAACTTGTCGAACAATGCGTCTATGCTCATCTAGATCGGAGGTGCAGATAATGATATCGTCCAAGTACACGATGACTTTTCCACGGAGAATTAGATCTTGGAAGACCGAATTCATCATTGCCCGGAAAGTCGCTGGGGAATTCGTTAAGCCAAAGAACATGATGAGGGGTTCGTACAAGCCGCGATTCGTGATAAACGCTGCTTTTTCCTCATCGCCTTCGACTATTCGAATGTTGTTGTATCCCCAACGTATGTCAAGTTTCGTGTAGTACTGGGCTCCTTTCAGCCGATCTAAGATTTCCTGCATTAAAGGAAGCGGGTACACGTTTTTCTTAGTCATGGTGTTTAGCTGACGATAGTCCTGGACAGGACGCAGCTTCCCATCTTTTTTCTTGACAAAGAAGAACGGGGCACCCCACGGAGATTTCGACTGTCGAATTCGACCCGTGGATAGGTTTTCCTCTAGAAATGCATCTAACGCTTGCTGTTCGTCTCGGGTCATAGGGTATAGTTTGCCGCAATATGGCTTGGCATCTTCAGTCAATTCAATCGCATGATCGTAAGGCCGTCGTTCAGGAAGAGTGGAGAACGTCGCTTCGTCAAAGACGTCACGGAAATCTCGATACTGTTAAGGAACCATCTCTTCGAACGTTTGTTCTTTCTTAGCCTTATTTTGTTCGATCGCGATCTCCATTGCTACCGATGTTTTTGCACATATGTGGACTGATCGGGCCTCTAGCCACGATCGGATATTAAGGGCGAAAATTCGTTCACCAGCGCTGACGATGTGATGGCAGGTGCTCGGGCATCGGTTGAACTCAATGGTCTTGTTCTTCCAATGTATCGACGGATTGTGGTGCTCGATCCAGTCGTGCCCGAGATAGATGTCCATTTTGCCGAGATCGGTGACCAAGAGCGGGATGTTCTCTGCATGATCTCCGATCTGTAGTTGTACATCAACGTAATGCGTGATTTTGCTACCCGTGTTGGGAGATCCATCGGCGTTAAACACGTCAATCGGATGAGGGAATGGTTTAGGTGACAGGCCTGCACGCTGAACGAAGTTTCTATTGATACACGAACCGGTGCAACCGGTATCGCAGAGGGCTTTAGTGTCGTAAACCTGAAGGGTTTCCAGGTTTTTGATCATAACCGGTATGTCCAGTTGCTTACTGCCTGTACCTCGTGTGACTTTGAAGTACGTTGGGCCGTAGGACATTACCCGGATAGCGTTACTGATTTTGGGTTTGGTTTCCGGCACACTAGGAGTTTTTTCAATTTTTTTGTTATTTTTTGACGAGAAATTAAGCACGGGTTCTAACCCGCCACGCTGATCGTTGCCTGTATGTTGGCCCCGACGATCAGACGTCTCGTTGTTTTTAATAGATACAGTGGGTGACTGGGTAGGGTGAGGAGTAGTGGTGATGTCCGGTGAATAAGTAGGCATAGGTATAGTACAACCCGGTACGGGTACATCCGAATCCAAAACAGAAAACCGATTCACAAAACTATTGTACAGTGATGGTCGCCTCGTGTGTGTGCTTACGTGGGACCGTAGGGAAAATGCTGCTCGTAGTCATCCATCTGGTCTCGTATCTCATCATAGCTGTCGACATATCCTTCTGTCGGGTGCTCCATTGGTGGCCCTGGCTCTTCACAGTAGCTTGGGATCTCCATCCCGGTAGTCTGCGCAAGGAAGTCCTCAGGATCTTCCTGATGGAAGCGTCTGATTTCTTCGAGGAACTCCTCGCGGCTGTCGCGTTCTTCCCACCGGCGCTTTTGGAGTGCTGCCGCGCCGGTGCGATTGGGGATGTGCCACATGTCTCCACACGTGCCTTTCTCGGTCTTCTTTGCACCACACTTTCGGCATGGTCGAGCGTTGAGTCGATCGATGTCCATTGGCTGACCGGCTCCACCATACGTAACTCCCGTGCCTGTGCGTCTATCTCCAGGCATCATGGGCATCTGTGGGCGTTGTGGGTAGTACGGGCGTGGTGGTGGATACTGTGGCTGGTAGTACTGCGGGGCCGGTCGTGGTGCATATTGTGGTGCTCGTGGGACGTATTGTGGACGTGGAGGTGGGTATCGTGGAGGGGCATATTGGGGTTGAGAGTATCGGGGCGGTGGACGTGGGAGCGGTCGCTGTGGAGGTGGACGACGGGTGAAGTCATGGATCTGTCGGTTGAAGATGATTCGATCATTGTCCATGTTGATGATCGTGTTCTTCCATTCTTCGTAAGTGGCAGGCTTTGTCGGCATCGTGCTGATTGCGACTAGATAGCCTGATGGTAGAGCATTTTTGAGCCGATAGATGTTGTTAGGTGTGTCCTTGTTTTCACCGGCACGGCTCGCAAGGTCTTCCCATTCGTCAAAGAAGTCCTCTGCTCGGCGACTACCCATGTGGATTTGATCGAGCGCGATGATCGCATCGTTGACGTAGTTTATTGGTCTAAACTTCGTCGTCAATTCAGCCCAGAATGCAGCTATGTCCGTATAGTTCCAACTATTTCCATTTGCCACGAACTTGTCCTGCGTAAGATTTCGCTTCCACCTATTTACATTTGTCCCACGGATCAGTCCTAAGACTGCAGATATTGCTGCATCTTTGTCCAAGCCGGCCACGTAGACCTGGACGTCAGACTTCCATTGTTCGAAGTCTGGGTTGATGCCATCGAAGTACTCGGGTGGGGCGAGTCTCGGCGCGGCGTGTTTCCGGCCAGTGGTCGGTGGGCGGAGCCTTGTGAAAACGTCCGCGATCTCGTGTTGGATCCATTCCCGCGTCGCCTGGTCGAGAGAAAACTCTTGCGACATCGCTCGATTAGGACGGGGTGATTGGCGGATGCGTGCGGGTTGGACAGGGTCTTGGGCAGTGGGTGCAGGGGTAGCGTGGAGGCCGAGGTTACCGAGGGCTTGGGTGAGTCCGTTCGAGTCAGATCTATTACGACCGGACGGTTCCTGATTGTCGATAGGGTCAGGGATTGATGTGAGATCTGGAGACGGGGGATCTTCGGCTGGCTCTCGGTAGTCCAATCGGCTGCTTCCGGCGACCGGGGGCGCTTCTGCAGATTTTGCGGCTTGGACGGGGGTGGGATACGTGTGGGAGGCGGGGATGGCTCTCGGTGTCGTTCTGGACGGGTGCGTGGGTATGGGCTTCCGGCGCGTTCGACGGGCTCAGGGGTCGGCTGACGTGCACGAGTTCGTGTAGAAGACGCTCCAGGTACCGAAGTTGTTGGTCCTGGTGTTTGTTCTGCTGGCGGCTCGCGCGGGATTGGGTAGAACCCGGGGTTTTGGTATGCGGAAGCTGAGGGGATTTCGGCTGTTGTACCGGTGAGGGCAGGGTTGTTGTGGACAGCGGTAGAGACTGTCGTCAAAGAAGAATGTGTCGAACCGGACGTCTGGGGATTCTCCGTACTGACAATGCGGTTGTCCTGCGCACTCCGTGCTTCCCTAGCTTCCCGCGCGTAGATAGCGCGGAGGACCGGTGGAGGAGATGGAGTCGGAGATGGATATTGATGTGGAGCGACGTACGAGGCGAGCAGCTGTTCCCAAGGGTCCATAGACTAGACAAGAAGGTGTATGTAAGCGCACAGTACGCGTACGTGTGAAGCAAGATGTGGTAGGTGACTATAGTAGCAGTTTTACCGCGGTATGGCTAACCGGGGTCTCCTGCGCCGAGTTGTGACACGTGGTCACTGACTACTCGGTGGAAGGGGTAATGTGTAAAGTGGTAATGTAGTTGGTAACGTAAGGAATGAGTGACACGTGGAATACAAAGTAGGTAGGTTCAACGAGTGCTAGGATACCGTACAAAGTGTATGCGGGGTATGCCGGAGTGGTGGTGGTTGCTCTCGCGGCGGGGAAACGGAAGATGACGTGTCCGGGGACAATTGGGTACTGGGAGCGGGCGACGTACGCTGTGCGTTCTGTTCCACGGAACAGCGGAGTGTTTATCGTTGTTTGGAGGAAGAAGACGTGCGCGGGGTTGATGACCCGGGATACGGCGATAGTACCGGTAGCGTGAAGGTCGTTGGGATCGGAGTCGTAGTCGGAGTCAGAGTCGACAGCCGTGGTCGAGGCTGGTCTAGGGGAGTCGAGGTCGGAGTCAGAACTGAGAGCCGGGGAACGGTAACGAAGGTGCGGGGGTGGAATTGGAATGGGTGGTGTCGACGACGGAGACGGCGGCGACGAGTCGGTAAGGGTGTCGGTAGGGACGAGGTGATGGAGGGTGCCGTCGGCGAGGCGCACGATGAGCGGGGTGTTGGAGACAGGGAAAGAGGTAGAGGAAGGTGAGGACGCCACGGTTGACAACGTAGACGGTGTGCCGTAGGTCGAGGGGGAGGGTAGCTTCGAGTTATGATAAGGCCAGATCACAAGCTAGCAATAAGCAAGAGACTGGGAGGGCTAAAGACCAACTCGAAGCTGGGGAGCTACCCCAGCTACTGAGGGGTTTATATATTCTCTGAAGGCCTGCGCACGGACCAGCCGCACGGACCAGGCTTCAGGGCAGGTCATACGCGACGTTACAGGTTGTGCTACGGTAAGACGCGCGCTAGTCCGTAAAAGTCGTAACAAGCTGACTCTCGCTCGTCCCTCCGCAAATGCCTTGGCATAGTGCTCTCGGAACGCATCCACCGAGAGGTGTTCAAAGCTGGACCGGTATGAGGGAATGACGAAAACATGATGTACACTGTGCCTAGAGCGGACGCAAATTCAATATCTCTGGCAGCACTCATGGACTTAAACCACACTCACAGATGGGAAAATACGCCATGCACTTGGGTGAAGGTTCTATCCTGCCGATCGCAGGCGGGATGGGGGCATTGGTATCCATGGAAGAGTGGCATAGGTACACCATCATGCCGATGGGTCTTGTGCTTCTTGCGCCTCGCAGCATCTTCTTGTGCAGCTGGAGTCTCGCGGCTGCGCTTCCGCTTTGCCTGAACTCTGGTAAGCGGACAGCTTGTCGGATGGGCACGTTGTGCGCCAAGGGACACCCAAGAGTGCCAGAGCATGCTCTGAAGTTGGAGGACATCGGGCATAGACGCACGGCGGAACTCCTCGGTCATTGCATGGCTCAAGGCGATACCCTCTGTACAAAGGAAATCGCATGCCACCTTCATGCAGGAATGAAGATTACTGACCTAGAGGCAAATGTGAGAGAAGAAAAAGATGAGGTTATATCAGAGCATACTTGGTGAGCGCAACCGGCAGGTATGAAAATCGCGTCACCCAATCGTTGACGTATTTCAAAAGCGTGGACGTTGCGCTCGGCCAGCTCAAGCCGCATCGTGAGGGTCAGATACGTCTTTCGAGCGTGAATAGGGTCCTCATCCTCTCCATATAGTCCTTTTTCATGCAGATACCCTCTAATCGGGTCAGAATCCTCGGGCCGAAAAATGTGCCACATTGCTCCTGGAGCCTGGGGGTCTCCAGCAGATGAATAAACCAAAACATTGACAGCGCTCGTGGCATCAAGGTGGAGTGGTGTTGAACCCTGCTCTTCGGGATCTCGAGTCGCTATGTACATCTTTGGGCCTGTGTCGAACGTGAATGGAGCCCAAGCGACAAAGGCCGGGGCATACACTCACCTAAATCTGGTTTCAGGCTCGGGACATTATGGGGAGAGTCAGGCCAATGTGCTGCCAAGTTCCGGAATCCGTTATACCGAGTGTACGATGGGAAGGGGACAACATCCATGAATGCGTCGAAGTGTCATTTCGAGTGAGCTTCAAACGACAAAGATGGCGGCCAATCCTATGTAGAGTGGCTCAGCAGCTTCATGAAAGTCTCATATAAATTGTACGGACCTTGACCTTGATTGCGAAGGGGCATTCTGAATCCTCTTGAGAAAACTTCTCAAAGAACTCCCTGACAGTCACTGAAACCTCCACGGGCGATGGATCGACCACCTTGATCATCTTCACGCATACGTGACCGTGCATGTCGACAAAGTCCCGGGGCGTCCAAGAGCATTGCATCCCATCTGTGGCATTAGGAACGACCACGGGGATATTGAGCAGCCACAGTGACCGGAACAGGGTCTCTTTGCCAGGCTGGACAGAAGGAGCTACGTGATCGCGCTGGGCACGTACGCGCAGTTGATCCGTCGCATTAGTTCCAATCGGCATACGTTCCTGATGGGCGTTGATTACGAGTCGAACGCTGTCGAGCATGGCTTTGACCTGTCCCTCCGTAGTGCGGCAGAGCGGAAGGAACTCGTGGTGACCCTAAAACAGACTTCAGCGTATTGATAATTTGACTATAAACCTAAATTCCCCAAACGTACCATTTGACTGGTGCATAGAACATGAGCAAGTCCATCCCAAGTTCGACAAGATGTACATATTTCATAACCACAGGTCCTGCACATGAAAGCGGAGGACATGACAGATGTGCTACAAGAATCTAGTCGTGGTCAGCTGTGTACCTTACTGCATAAGACCACCAGGCTCATACTCACCGCATACGACCCGAGACCCTTCTTCAGGACATTTCCGGACAAGGACAGGCAATTTCTCATGGCTCTCCATATCCACAAGCATTGCTCCTACCCATGGTGCAAGTGCGGCCTGTAAAGGTCAGACTTCACTATGCACCCCAAAAGCGGAGACTCACGTACCTTCAGCTCCACTTCGAGAGCCTCAGTACTAGCGGGATATAAGACTCGCTGGTAGCTCAATCGCTGCTCGCCTTGGAATGTGCTTTCATCCGACCCTACTTGCAGGAATCCGTAGACATGGTTGCCGTCAGAGTCCTTCTGAAGCATTCGGAAGCCTTCCCCGGAGTAGCTCGTGAATCCAAATAAATGGAGAGAAAAAAATAAATGACATACCCTTAAACCGGCAAGAATCTTTCAATGCAGAGTGCCCTGCACACACATGGCAGAGCGGAAGTGGAGTTTGTGTGTGCGCACTGCGTGTCCTGGTGGCAGAACAAACTTTGTCTTTAACTACGGCAGCGTTCATATTTCCGGAGGCCTAGACGGCGAGAGAGTGTTGCACAAATTTGACCAGGGAGTAGTGGCATAAAGGTGATCGCCGCAAGATGGAGTGTGTACAGAGCAGGGTTACAGGTTGCCTCAGTGGGGCCGACCGCGATGGTGTGTGCACCCGGAATGTCGGTCGCTGAGCAGGCCAGAGCGGAGTGGAGCGGAGCTGTGCACGGCGCCTGAGAGCACGGACTGTTCTGGACCGAAAGTGGGTTGGGCGCATTCGAACGAGTCTCCCAGGTTCTGCTTGCTGGCACCCTCCAACATCGTGACCCCCGCCTTCGCTCGCGATGCGCTCTGGCTGGCTCTCGTCACCTCGGTCGACCTGCGAAGGCACTCAGCGCAGCTTTGCAGTGACGGTCCGGCTCAATCGACTCACCTCCCCGGAGGCGTCAGCGGGCGAGACCTGAGCAGGGCTTGCAGGAGCACGGCCTTTGCGCTGGCCGACTCGTCCCGCGAGGCCTACTTCCCCTATACTCTCTGTGCTCTTCTTCACCACGATCTCAATGCCTCTTCTACGACGACGACTGGCCTGGCTCACTGTCATGGAAGGCGTCGGCGGACAGGGCGTCGGCGGGGTTGGCTCGAGCGGGGTGTCCCCCACTTTGACGTTGCGAATAGTAAGTTTCTTCTTGCCATTTGAACAGGCCTGGTGTGTGTATTGACTTCTTTTCACGGCCAGAGTCGGATAGTCGGACTCGAGGCGGTGGAACTTCGAGGGGCGCTCTCATCCCCGCATCCTCCCAGTCTACGTCGGTTCGCCTTCAACCCGAAGATGCCGAATGTCTGGCATGACAAGCCGCTTTCAACAGCGCGATGTAGCGGATTTCATCTTCCAATGTTTCGTGAGTGTCTATTGTATTGCATTACATAGAGATGTCGCGGACGCAGGGGAAGTGAAAATTTCTGCGTCGGGCAGAAGGGAGCAGGAGGCAGGGATGACGAAGGATTGGACTGTTTGAGCTGCGTGGTCTTCCCTTGTTGAGGGCCACATGATACTTGAGGGTGAATGGCCTCTGAGCCCCCGGTCGGTGGATGCTAGCTTTACTTTCGAGCGAGTGCATCGCTCCCCAGAGAGACCCTGCTGCACCGTGCCGAGCTTTGCTCTGTTCTCCCCTGTTCCGCATGTTGTGTCGCTCTCGTTCCTGATTTGGAGAATGGGTCGCGTCACATAAGTCGCCTCACCGTCAATTCAGATTTTTGCAATCCTCCGTGAGCCAGTACTGACTTCGATTGATTGAACAGACGCACCTATGCCTCAAGACCTCTTGAATGAGCTGTCAGCCCCGATCGAAAACAACATCATGCCGATCCCCTGTTCACCCAATGTGCCGTACATGCTCTCGCCTCGGTCGCCGTGATCGATGGGCGCACCGGCAACGAGAAACTGGCCCTGGACCATTCCGGTATGGTGACTGTATCTGCATCGAAAACCTCACGTTGACAAGTTCTAGGTGATACCATGTAAGCCCTGGTGAGCAAAGACACCTCCATCCTTGTCCATTACGTCGACCTCCTGCAGTCATGCCGTTATGCCGTCGCCGTAGGATGACGGCCCACCTCCTCTGGCCACAGGACCTTCCCAGCGCGATCCCTCCGTGTTAGTTTGGCTAGATGGCGAATTCACCTCTCCGGCCGTGCATCAGCTTTCGGGGGTTTGGCAGGGGGAGACCTGGGAGACTCCGGTCACACAGTTGTCACAATGTAGTGACATGGAGGCGCTGCATTTGTGGACAAAGGTCCTCAGTTGTTCGTCACGAGCTTGCAATCCCCAGTCGCGCACCCCCTTCCCCCGTTCTGTCCTCTCCCACCCATCTTCCCTTCCCTCATCATGCCTTATATCTCTTCGCTCATTTCTAGTGCGGATGCACAATCCATCATGGAAGACCAGCGCGAGCAGCTTGATATGCTCTGCACACAATTACTTCGTCAGGTTCAACAGTGAGTGGCATCTACTTTGTTCCCAACAACTCTTGTGCTGAGCGAAAACCAAGCACGATGCGTCCTGTAGGCTTCTCAAATAACCAGACGGAGTGGCATGGAGAAGTTTCTCGCGTCCTGAAGAGGATCAATATCGAATATCGTCACGATGTAAAGGTGGACATCATAGAGGGGGCCCGTAAGATCCGTCGAATGAAGGTCGATTGGGGTGAATTTTTGGCTCGCTTTACTGCATGCACGGAGCTGGGAGATACGCTCAACGACTTATATAACATCGTAAGTTTGTTTGAATCGCGCTATGTGCTGTGTCGATGACTCAGGTTGCCGCCTCCCAGCTCCGTGGACTCTTCGATGACCGTCGTCCCCAGCTTACGCCAACCCTCAAGCATCAGTATATTGACATCGTGTTGACCGCTGACGCTAGTGTGAAGGTCTTCCACCTTCATCTGGAGAGTGCTCAGAAACACTTTACGACCCACCAGGCCGCTCTCGAGGTGATGTGCATGACTGCGGTACGGACCACATTCTGAACTGTACTTTCTTGACTGCTTATTGATATCTGAACAAGGCCGAAGTACGCATCTTCGCAATGCGACTAGACAACCCCGCATCCCGGAGTCAAAACATCCAGGGCGTGCGACCTCTCCTTGCAGACCTGCTCGCGCAACATGACCTACGTGTAGCACTCAAGGGACAGGCAGGTACCCTTTATAATGAGCTCACCGATACCTTAGCATCCAACACGTCTATTCAACGCCGGCTATTCAACGAGAAGATGTCTGAGTACGACACGATGCTCACGACCCTTCGAGGACAGGAGAAGACTCAAGGAGAGACGCTCAAGAAAGCGATGGTTGGTGGCCGCCAGCTGTCCACGACCTTTTCTTACGCTGTAATCCTCTCACACTCGCTCCACAGGTCTATTTTGACCGTGCTGCGTCCACTCCGGCAATGTTGACGGGCCTGTGGCAGGGCACCACCGTAGACGTTGCATCTTTGCGCTCAGCTCCGACCGAGTTCAGAGAGATACTCGAGACCATCGAGATCATGGAAGATGTATGTCATAATAACCCTCTAACGTCTGAGCCCTTCTGATTGCTCAAATTAGCTGTCCGTACCTCTTCGTCACATGTTGGTTGGCGTCACATCGACGCTCAGGCGAGGTGTTCCGTTGAACGTGAACCGCGACCTTATGGACGCCGCCCGCTTCATATCGGCCTTGGGCACCACCGCAGGCTTAAGCTCCTAAGGCGGTCGAAGGTCGCGTTGGTGGAATATTGGGCTTGGGTAACGGCGCGCTGCAGAGGAGGAGTAATGGCAATGACTCAGAACGTTCTATCTTAGAATCTAATCAATTTGTTGGATTGTCTTGTAATTTGTAGTGCACTGGAACGCGCTTTCGGAGGCTTCCAAAGAACGTGGGCGGGTAGCGGGCACGGGCGTCGCAGCGAGTGGGGTATGGGCATGCGAGGAGTATCAATACCCAGTACTGGACTCACGGCCAGTCAACGACGCAGATATAGAGAACACGGACGTAGAGGGAGAGCGGAGAACAGAGAATGGACTGGAAGGATGGGAGAGGTGGGCACACCACTGGATCGGGTGACAGTCCGCACGTCTTCACGGTCTGTGAACGTGGACTAGTCCTCGTTGTCCGAGGAGCCCCAAGACGTCCTGCGCGGCGTCCTGCAGCGGGGTGGCGCGCTGGTGCGAACATATCGTTAGAGCCGGGCAGGCTGAGCGAGGCGCCGCCCTGGGGATGAGATGCGGATGGTGGGCTCGCAGCGCAGTTCTGCGTCTTACATACCATCCATTCACCATTACACTACCATAGCTATCTACATCGCGAATATTTGCGTACATCGTCTTGCCATTGCTCGCTCCTGCACGGCCTCTTCTCAGTTGTTTCGCACCGTCGTGCGCGACACCTTACCTACTTCGCGGCAGCGCTCTCCTTCCACTGGCTACTTCCACCACTACTTCCGTCGCTCCGCTTGCCTCTCGTCCACCTCTGACAGTTGCCAGAGCTCCCAATCTTCAGGCCTCTTGATACGGGGACCATTGGCCCTTCTGTCACTGGCCTCTGTATGCTGGAAAAAGGTAAGTACCTTTCGACTGTCCTACCCGTCTTCTCTCTCCGTCAACTCTCCCTTAGGGTCGTCCTCGGAGCTGATCTAGCGATCTGCACCGGTTGCAGCACCATTCGAGTTGTTGAATTAAAGGGCGGGACATGCGGTAAGGAAAAGGGAGAGTGCAGGGCAGCCAGGAGAATGGGTGAGGGAGGACGAGAGGCGAGAGGAAGATCTAGGGATGAGGGAGTGGCGGATTGTCCAAGTACGCCGGCGTTTAGTTCGGTGCAAACAAGCCAAAGCAGCTCATCCCCAGCGCGGACCGCGAGAGGCTCCACCGCAACGGGACGTGGCTCAACGTTTTGGCCGGCGGTGGCGGCAGCAGCGCGCCATCTCTACCACCTCTATCTCGACTTCGATGGCTCTCGGAAGACACGAAGAGCGCGTCTGGGCCATCGGAACTGTGCGAACAAGCTGGTGCACGCACGCCCGCCATGGGTTCGAGATCCCCGTACGGTCCAGGGGTAAGTGCACACCTCTCCACATCTTTCTCTTCACATCTTATGCTCACTCCTGCTTTATTTTAGGTACGTAGGATGCCCTCGCGACATTCCCCACTGCGTAAGCGAATGGGCACTTGACGGAACAGCAGTGACGGATCACACTGGAGGTCGCAGCAGCCACCTGCCTGCACCGCACTTCCACCCGGAAATGTCGTCAAGCGAGCCGGAGGATAGGGGAACCGTCAAAACTACTCGGCTGCATCTCGGGCGAGTTCATAGTGGTGAAGTTGCGGAAGGAGCGGGCGACCCAGATGTACCGAGGGCCCAACATCCCAGTCAGTGATGCTCAGTGTAAGCACCGCAGATGCGTGCCGTTTCCGCCAAGTACGCTCATCTGCTGGCTGCGACAGGTCGACGGAATGGCAGGAACTACCATGGTTGGCAGCGGACTTGCGTTCGGAGGAATCGGAGCGGAACGAGTAGGTGTACGCATGCGCGGCCTGTCGAAGGCCCCCCCTGCCACATAAAACACGCGATAGCTCGGCCGCACGGCGTCGTGCGACTGGCGCAAGCACACGGTAGGCGTCGACGATCACCTACAACACTCGCCGGCACCGTTTCGAGCCGCTCGCTCGGGTTCAGAAATCGGCGCAAATCGTTAATTTCTCATTACATCACGCGTCCTTCACCACCAGCTGCAGCCATCCCGTCCTCGCCGTGCACCACGTGGGACCGACTGGCTGTCATCTGAGGGTCGCCAAGAAACCTAAGACGAGCCACGAAAGACGACCAACAAGCCCTGGAACACCTTCGCTAGTGTGCGGCCCAGGGGTGCAGAGCACTACCCGCGTGTCGGTGCATGAGAAAATCGCGCCTCCTGCGCACAGCCTGCGTCTTCGCGTCGAAAATGCGATTTAATTATATTTCGTTTTCCCAGACATACGGCGCTCGCCATATCTTCCGCCGGACGCCTCGTTATGCGCACCGGACTGCAGCGGACCAAAGATCCACCGTCTGTGCGCAGCAGGGACGGCAGACAGATGACTGATGCCCGCCAACCTCGAGTTCTCGAGCGACCGGATGCCAGTACGCAAGTCGGGTTCAGGGTATTACGGCAGGCCGCAGCTACTAACTCTCAACACTTAAGACTCTAACGTGCGTTTTGTGTCGTTTCGACGCGTCTAGAGCACCCAAGTGCCACGAATGAAAGATTTGACCCTGGGGAGTTTGATATCCACTCGGCCCCAAGCTCAGGACATTTGCGACCCCGCTGACCAGGCTTCGGGAGACGACGGTCTCGAGCTTGTGCCACACAAACTCGAGGTAGCCGCGGTGGTGTATGTCCCGGAGGAGGGGCTCGCAAGGCATAGAACATGAGCGCGTTTAAATTTCACCACGCAGCCGGCATTATGGGCCTCATGCCAGTGTGTCACGCCGCTCGCCTCGCACTGCACGGCGGACAGTTTTTTTAGATATCTGGAGCCGCTTAGACAGCATACGAACGGCCAGAATGCACGGATGCTGCGACTGGAGGACTCGGTCCCGGCGGGCATGAGGCCAATTGCAAAGCTGACATCGAACACGGGATATTCGAGATCCCGCCAAATAGGCATCCACAGACAACCCCTCGACCTTTGCCTAGCAGAGGCTTATGTTCTTGGGGCTATGCTGTCGCATACAAGGACTGGGGAACGTGCCCACCACTATGGTGAGTACCCCAATGAGATCGCGCGTGCGCCGGGCTGACCCTTTCCCATAGCACTCTTGCAGCCATAGATGGCATTCCCGACCACCTCAAGCTTGTGCCACACAGACTCGAGGCGGCCGAGTCGGGTCCGCGGTGTATGCCCTGTCAGAGGAGATCGTACATTCTGCAGCGGACGTACGATGTAGCTCGAACCCTCATGTTGCTTTGCTGGTGAGCCGCTAGCCACCTGGCGCAGAACGGCTGGAATCCGGGCGAGGATGATTAGCTCTGATAGGCGGGAGCTGTCCGCCGACAAGCCTCACCTTGAAATCCAGGTCGAAGCCAGCTGGAATAACCCGTCCAAGGATATCCCGACGGACTCGGGGAGGCACGGCTGTACGCGAGGGTGATAGCAGGGAGTACCAAAGATGGCCTGTCCAGCATGGCGGGGTCAGTACGTACGAGGTGTGTAACTACGCTAATAAGAACACACATATATATTCTGCCATCAGGACTGCATTTGCGGGCCCGAGAATTGCGAGGTTTCATATCCGCGGGCGATATAGGAGACGGTGGACTCCAGGTCAGTTAATGCGACAGTCTGTGGGAGAGAGTTAGAGGTCAGCTGTCCGTTGCAAGAAGACACATCTGCCATGGCGGACCGTTGAAAGGGTGACCATATACTATTCTCGGACAGTGCGCTCCGCTCACGTGCTCGGAGTCTGTAAAGGGGAGTGGGTGGGTGGGATATTGCGGTCAGAGCAACTGCGCCGCATCGGGATCCCCTGTTGTGCGACCACTCACTATGCACAGCGCCAAGTAGTTGAACTTGGCGTTGCGGGAAGGTCGGTCGGCCTGGCGGAGAGAAATAGGCAGGGAGGTGGGCGGACAATGATGCTTTAGATCGAGGCACTAGACAGGACTCACTAGGCATACAGTACGCAACACGATGAATCCGTTACTTTATATCGGAGACACTTTGTCCCCTCGACCACCTTGAGTGACTTCGGGACCTGTACCGCATGCGACGCAGAGCGTAACATCGCTTGATCCTGCGCGCTAGCCAAACCAATGTCAATGTTGCGCGGAGACCCCGCCATGCGATCTGAATGATAAACACAACACTCACATTCAGCAGCCACTCCGCGTACGGCGAGTAGTCTATGATGCCGCACCCCTCTCACACCTCGACCTCGATCATGTTGTCCTCGCCCACCGCATGCCGCCATGCGTGGATCTTCATTACGCGCTCCACGCCCGTCCTTGGCGCTGGCCAGCTAGAGGCAGAGACCGTCTCTCTCCATCTACCGATGGGGGAAGGTTGAGGCTAGCCAGGGTAAACGCCGGGAAAGTGACGGTCACTGACGGTTAGCTCACGACAGGGACTTGAGGAAGTATACCCATGATGCTAGTTGTCGCGTCCTTCCGACTCTGGAAGACCTGAGCTGGAGGGGCTGGAGATTAAGGCATAAGGCGTCGCATTCACCGCGCCCTCAGGCCTGACCTGAGGGCGAGGAGAACGCGCGCGAGAGGAGGGGCAAGTTACGATGGGCACTCACGATGTTCCCTAGCAGGAAGGGAAAGACGGGGGAGGATCGCACCACGGTCCGCCGACGCGGTCGAGGTTCGGAACACGAGTCCATCTGGTGTGGCACAGCACCGAATGCGTCGCATGTGGCGGGAAAGGTGGCCTTCAAAGCTACAAGGCCAATTAGGCCTGCGGTTTATAAACTCCGTTGTAGTATCTACCTGTAAATCCGCGTTTGGGCGGAATACTCGGGCGACGTCCGCAGATGGACCCTTGAACCTCGCCAGGTCTTGAGACCGGACTGCGGTCACAGCAACGCCTAGCCGTCGCCCAGCCGAACTGAGAGGTTGGAAGTCGCGGTAACTGCGAACGTAGACGAGCGTCCACTCCACGGCAGGACAAGGCCGGTGCGGATCCAGACAGCAATGGGCGTAAGCATTGACTTCCATGGCTTCGGAGACACGATTCGAGCGGCTGGGACAGTAGCACAGGACGCGCGGAGAGTCGAGAACGGGCGGTGGAGACATGAAGATAGGGAGGCCCGCCGAGTCCCCTTGGTTGTCTTGATCTCCCCAATCGTGTAGGGGACGTTGTAGTAGCCTGTTAGTATTCCAGCCGTCATTCTAATGGCAAGTTGCATGTCGTGAGATCATGGAAGGTTGTCGGGATGTGAGGATCAGCGACCTTGAAAACGTGGTAAGAAGCATGACTTGTACCCTGTAACGGGGAAGACACTCATGAACTACTCAAAGGGGGACAAATTCACGCACTTTATCAGATCTTCCTACTCTACCGTGCCGTCAGGTCTGACCTTGAGGCTTGAACACATGCGAGGTATCCGCCTCGCCTCGGCGGACGCCTCGTCCTCATCGGACCGACCGAGCTCCCGAGGGGCCTCAGCGTCCTCCCTCTCAACCTCGTCGATCGTGCACTTTACGCCTCGCGATTGGGTACTATCGGTCATGAAGGAATCCTCGGCCTGAGCAAGGATCTCCTCCCCATCGACATCGTCCGCACCGTCCTCGGCCAGACGGGCGGGATCGACAGACATTGCAGTCTCAGAGATAGCCGCACTCGAAGTCTCGGGTGGCACGCCGTCCAAGCCCGGGATAGCCACGCTTGTTCTCAGGAGGAGGCTTCTAAATGTCTGCATTTTGACTGACCAGTACATTGCTTCGCGTGTGTCCTTTCCCGCAAATCCGGCATGCGGTATGACTGCTTTCTTGATCCTCATGTAGAACGCAGAAGTGAGGCTCACGAATCTAAGCGCGAGGAGAGACACCATCTACAAAATGTCATGGAGCACGTATGGGTATGCATGACAAGCAAACATACCGATGACCATAGAAGCAGCTTGTCGGGACGAACCGTGGTTACGACATTGCTCGGTTTAGTTGAAAATTTCCACCATCACGTCCTCTTCATTCTCCGGTACGGGCTAGAGTGACAAAAAATCATGTATCAGTCGGAACGTCGAGGGACTGTCCGCAGGCGAAGACGATGAACAAGAGAGAGCAAGAAGGAACGAGGTGAGCCGCGGCAGCACTAGGCGTGCCGAGCCAGAACTCCTTACTTGAGTTGTTATGATGCATGCTGGTGCGTCGCAACGTGGTAGCCGATGTAGTCCATAATCCAAAACATTCAAGTACAACTCTTGTTGATACAGGAAACGTCTATGTTACCATCTGTGCGCACCGCATGTCCTATCAGCCATTTAGGGCCCTACCACCGGTGCTGCTCTCCCTAACCCGATCTAGACTTCGCTCGAGGCTCCTGATATGTACCTCCACAGGGATGCTGTCGTGTGCGCTTGCTTGAACACCAAGTTCATCACGAAGCTCTATCAGGTCCGCATCGACCACTGACAACGCTTGGACGGTCGCGGCGACGTAGGCGGAAGCAAGGGCTCGGTACTCCTGAACGCTCTGCAAAATGGAGGCACGATTAGCCAGTTCTCGCAACTGACACCTGTTCCCGCCAAGAAGCGTCCACAGTTGCCACAGGAGCTCGTCTTTGGCAAAGGCGGTGTCAAGAGCTTCATGTACGCAGAGAGCGTGGATCGTTAAGAGGCGCTCTTCCAGGAGGTCAAGGTCGGCCCACACCGAAGTTGCCTCAGCAACGATAGCTGAGATCGAGGCGGAAAAGCTTGCCATGGATATCTGGAAAGTGTGAAGTACTGTGGCATCAACACAGGTGTCGCCTTTCTTGTACGCGGTGTCTATAACACGGAGCGCATACGCGTTGTATGCGATGATCCTAGTGCTACGTCAACATGGATAGACCATCAGAGCTCACTGGGCCTTACCTGTCGATTGTGCCGTGGATCTTAGACATCAAGAGCTGTAGGCCGCGACCTGTGCGGCGGGCATCGACGGAGAATGAGGAGAGAGTGTCGGCCAGCGGTTCTTTCGTCGTCAGGTTGCTGGCCTTAACCAGGACGACTAGGTCTCGGATAGCAAGCTCCGCATGCTTCACGTTGACTACAAGCTCCGAGTTGGTCGTTGAGCCGGCCACCAGCTCATCAAAGGTGCGATGTTGAATTGCCAATAGACCGGCAAAATCGGCGCGACCTACAGTTGCCACGGGGAGCGTGGCGCAGTGAGGGATAACAGCGGGGATGAACGGAAGGTTGCACACGTTGAGGGAGGGAAGGCCGGACGTAGAGCAAATCATCGGTAGCTTGCAGACGTCGAAAGACATCATGGCGGCCTGCGCCGATCGCCATAGGGCAGCGGTCCCAAAAGAAACAAACGAGACCATGAAAAGGCCAGCGAGGAAGGCGACGAGAGGAAGGGCTAGGAACGACGATGCCCTGACGATGAGCCTGATGGTGAAACAGACGACACCAACGCTTCCGGCGAAGGCTGCGATGATTGCACGGAGGATCAAACTTGATATCGAGAGGAAAACACCGGTGACGTATTGGACCGTAGGGGCTTGTCCCGATGGACCAGGGATGATGACCTGCTGTGCGTAGGCATGAGCGTGGGCTGATAAGCTGCGGAGTATGCGTGCAATAGTCTGCGTACCTCGATATGGTTAGGAAAATCCATGCCAGAAGGCGAAGGCGGAGAGGATTCAATATGGTCGGGAAGTACCTTGCCAGAAGGCGAGGGAGGAGATGATTTGGTGCGATCCGGGTCTAGCATACTGGAGAATGAGGGAGAGGGTCGGGGGTTGACGTGCTGGACGGTGAGGGAGGCAAGGAGCTTGTCATCGGGAGCCTTCAGGGTAGTCCTTATATAACCTGGGTTCTGACCGGCGTTAGGGGTACATACCTAGCAAAGACATTAGCTACTTTTGTAGTCGCACAAGCAGCAAAGCAGGTGTCCAAGGTAACGATTGAAGAACGGAAGACACATTGACTAGGGCGACTATCCGTGACCAATGTGATATAGAGAATCGCTTGATGTGGCCCAACGTCATTGCCTACTCTTTCAACACAGCATGCATAACAACAGGGGGCAGGATGCATAGGACGCGGACCTCATTGTACTATCAACAAACGTCGCGCTACATATGTTGTTCACTATCTGTCATCCGCCCACAAAGCCGTGTTTATTCACTCCCGTTCGCTGGTTCGGAATTCAGTCTAGAGCGAAGCCAAGATCCGAACAACACTCACCAAGGTCAGCGGGGACAGCTACCCCTAAGGAGGCCAGGTCAGCGGCAGCAGTGGGACCCAGCTGAGGCAGAGAGGCCGACACATCCCTATTTTCCCCTACGTCTCCAGCGGTGACAGAAGGACTACGGGAAACCTCCTCCTGAGCGGACGTGCGATCGGCTTCCTGCTGGAATTGCTGCTGGAAAACATCAATGAACCCATCTATCATCCTCATACGGCGGTACAGGACTTGGGACTTGGCCTCGGCGATGGCTCGCATGCAGTCGGCGAAGTCGATAGCGTCGGTAAACTTGAACTGGTAAGTCCTCCAACCTCCGTGGAGTATACGAGACTGCCTGGCGACCTGAATGATGCCAGCCACCTAGAATATCACACATCACTACATGAACCACCGAATACATGACCGCGATGTATCATGGAGATGGAAAGTAGGGTAGAGAGCGTACCTCGTTCGCTTCAAACCAGAACGCCTCGTCGATCACCTCTAAAAATTCGGGCAGAGACGTGCTGTGCATCTCAGCAGCAATGAAGCCCCCTGGACGAACCCACGTTAGAAACCTTGCTTCTTCAACAAAGGCACTTACTCACACTGCGCATGAGCCAGCTCCGCCACCATGACACGCATGGATACCCAATCATCATCGCCATCTGGACCATGTCCAGAAGTGAACAGAGCCACATCGGTGGAAAATGCAACACGTGGACCAAGTCCGCTGCATTTGTTTGTGTTCAATGAAGGGAAAAGAATCCGAGAATAGGGGAGAGCATATTACACACTTTATGACGGTGGAGCCTGTGGCCATCCTAGTCGAGACGGTGATAAATGGGGGGAAAGACGATGAGCAGAGACGTGCACTGGAGATTTAGACCATAACAATCACGGAGGACTCCCATGTCTACGAGACGACGGGGACAAAGCATGTGGGACAAAGCAAGTAAGAGTGGCTTGTGGGGTGTGTAGCGAGCAGAGAGAAGTCGAGTGGAGCGCTCTGAGGTGCCACGCGATAACTGATTCCGGATGCCGGACAAATCCGAGCGAGCGCCAACCACGACGGCGCCAGTCGTGTACGCCAGTAGCGAAGTGCAAGTTAGTATCACACACATCCACCTCCCTTCAATGTTTTCTGACGTATCCATAGGCCGTCCACGAACCAGATCTATCAGAGAACATCGTGCTACTGTCGTTCCATGGAGGAAAACCTGAGTACATGCCTCGCTTATAGATGCAAGGAACATTAACATTCGGCATCTACTGCAGGGACAATGCTGTTATTCTGCAGATTCTTCCGTGTTATAAGGCTCATTGCCCGACGATACTGCCCGCCTCACTCCTTAGCAACCTTCCCGGCATGTCATCTTGGAGTTTACGGTGAGTGTACTGAACTACTTAAAGCGATCTTGGCGATAAGACTGATGGTTCTTTTCCAGTTTCGCCACAGTTGGCGTGGACTTATTTGCGTGGGGCACCCAGGTAGATAAATATCATGCCCAGCGCAACCTTCGCATGGCTATAGCAAGCCACTCTGGAGGATCTAGTGAGCCTTTCGACTCCCATCTGTTTCTTGCGAAGTTATTGATCAAATTCGTGCTACTCTTATTAGCCTTCCTTTGCTTTACTGCCAGAGACTCGGCTAATCTCTTCGCACTGGATCTGGGAAAAATCCAGTGTCAGATGATCTATAGACGGCCGGTAAGCACAATTCCTAGTCGTTTTGTCGCTTGTACTGAAGAAGGAATAAATCGTCCACGCTACAGCTACCAACCGTAATCATTTACCGCTCTGACTTTGCAGGCCTCCATCTTGTGTTCCATGATTCCGAACTGGCTGAAAGGTTCCGTGCCTGTACGCTGGAGCATGCTTCTCCGGCTACCGTGGAGACCCTATCACTCGAAGACCTTCAGGAACTTGGTTTCGAAGTGGAGGAGGATGTGACGACAAGTTTTCAGCGATCCTTTCCTCAACTCCGTGGCGCGCCATGCGATTTTCTGTATTGTCGCAGCTGCAACTCCCAATCCGCCTTGCGGCGGTCTTTTGCTTGTGGTCGGTCCGACACACGTCTGGATGCCAGTCTGGACGCCCACTCAGAAAACGCGGAGTCAGATGGGGCAGAGAAGGATGATTTGATGGACTCGGACTGCGTTTTGATTGATGCACCGGGGCATGTGAACGATTCGATGGAGCTGGATGCGCTCGACGAGAGCCTGGTTATTGTCTCCCTTATGTTGTAGTTGTGACCTAGGCAGCTGTGATACATGTACCGTATTGAAACGTTACACTTCGGTGAGCCCCAGGCATGTTTGTCTGAATTTTCCCTCGTCGCCACGCGGTTCAAGGGAACAATAAACAGGGATACGCGAAGGTTAGTGGCCCATTGACAATTTAAGCTGGCAATTGCTCGACACGACGTTGATCGGGACCCGGAATCAAGTCCTGGCGCTCAGGCTGAGGCCGACCGACGTTTGGTATAGCCACACGCAATTGCAAATTACATACCAAAGCCAGCGCTCCTCGAGCTTGCTCTGCATCGTCTTTCCCCTCATGATGGCAGACTCGGATCGCTCCTTGCATTCTCTGGGCCAATATCCTTGCATCGTTCTCTTAGTTGAGAATGGGCATCTAATTGTATGATGTCGATATCTTCCGACGCCAATCAATATCGTTGAGTATCCATGGAGTCCAAGAGTGCGAACTTTGGCGCAAAGGAGAACCAAGCTGTTTGTTTTCTACGAGGTGGGTGCTATATTATGTCTCTAGTCGGGGAGCCTCCCCCTTATCTTCACCGATCCGCCCCATTCCCCCTATCCGAACCATCCAGCCCGCATGTTAGCCCTTGTCATCCTCTTCCTCCTTCTTTACATCGTCGTTCTCCACGACATGCTTCGGAGGGCTCATCTTCCAGCTCGGAGGGCTCGTCCTCCCGCTCGCAACGCCCCTAAACACGAGCCGTTGGTCATTCCTGAAGATTCGGACCATGCTGGCGACGGAGCGTCTCGGGTGGAGTCCAGCGGTGCTGCTCGGTACGTTGCCACTCTGTTCATCGATGTGATATAGAGGTCTCATATTGGCGTTCAAGACCTTTGCCAGTGGCTCTCCCTGCAAAGCGGGAGAAACCCACTGCTGTATATGTGGCCAGTCCATCGTCGTCCGACAGGCATGAGACGGGCCCGTCTCAAGTATCAACGAGGCTGGCCTCACAGTCTGGTGTAGCGTCCGGAGACGCCAACGCGTCTCTCTCTAAGGTTGCACCTACAGATTCTCTCTCATCGCTTGGAACCTCTTTCATCAGGAAGTTTGCCGACTTGAAAGTTGACACGACCCAATCTCGTCCTGTCTCACCCGCTGGAGCACGGCCGCAGACTCGCTCTACGCGCCGCGGTCGCGCCCTGTCTCTGTCTCCCCTGTCGACTCCCCCTTGCTCTCCGACTCCCTCTCCCTCCCCTACTTCCTCTTGCACTCCGATGGGAACCCGTGGCCGACCTCTTGGCAGTCAGAGCACTATTGTAAGTACCTAGTAATCTTCCGGCCTTACGCCTCCTTTCTTATTTTTTGCTGTGCAGGATTTCACTCTGTACAAAAAGAAGACGCGCGTTTTGACGAAATCACCCCGGAAGCCCCAGACCAAGGCGGCCGGCAAGATGCGCGCTGAGGTTGCTGCCGACTCGACTACCATCACTACCTGGTTTTACAAGTTGTCGCCTAACGCCGAGCTGCTGGCCGTCCCTCCCGACCTCGCGAACCACCCCGAAGGCCTTTCTCTGGGCGACCTCTACCTCGACAGAGTTGGTGGCGTTTACCAGCCGTGGCTTTGGCGCTTGGACGAGATCAGCGTACCGCACTGGAAGAAAATTTCGGTCGGTCACCAACGGGACGACGGCAAGCATTTGATCGTGACGCGGAAGAACCACCTTTTGTCATGGGTCATGCCTTCGTACTACAGGCAGGTTGGGAGCGGTTGTGAGTACAAATGCATCTTTATTTCTGCGTGGTGCCTTATCCCACATAATGCAGATGGTTCCGCCGTTGGCGAAGGCGAGGACTGATCCGCAACTTCGGCTCTTCGATGATGTGGGCACACACATATTTGGTATGCAACGGTCGCAGTCATAGCATTCTTGGCACACTCTCTTCTACTGTATGACATAGCCGTTTAATTCTCTCATCTTCTGACCATCCCCCTCGTTCCTATGATTGATCGACTTCCTTCGCTGTTCCCCTAGTATCCATGACACCCCTCTGCGAATATTGCTACTCTCTGTTATTTGCCAATTGTGTTGATTATTCTGAATACATGATGAGTTTGGACGAGTCTGACAGGTGCGCGATGATGGCTGGCAGAGCGCAGTAGTGCATGGTATAGAATTGCCTTGAACGTAAATTGAACGAGTCCTGTGGTATCATGGAACCTAAGCGGAGGAAAGGTTGGGAATTGGGGAGCGGAGTGGAGCGGAGCTGTGCACGGCGCCTGAGAGCACGGACTGTTCCGGACCGAAAGTGGGTTGGGCGCATTCGAACGAGTCTCCCAGGTTCTGCTTGCTGGCACCCTCCAACATCGTGACCCCCGCCTTCGCTCGCGATGCGCTCTGGCTGGCTCTCGTCACCTCGGTCGACCTGCGAAGGCACTCAGCGCAGCTTTGCAGTGATGGTCCGGCTTGATCAACTCACCTCCCCGGAGGCGTCGGCGGGCGAGACCTGAGCAGGGCTTGCAGGAGCACGGCCTTTGCGCTGGCCGACTTGTCCCGCGAGGCCTACTTCCCCTATACTCTCTGTGCTCGTCTTCACCGCGATCTCAACGCCTCTTCCACGACAACGACTGGCCTGGCTCACTGTCATGGAAGGCGTCGGCGGACAGGGCGTCGGCGGGGTTGGCTCGAGCGGGGTGTCCCCCACTTCGACGTTGCGAATAGTAAGTTTCTTCTTGCCATTTGAACAGGCCTGGTGTGTGTATTGACTTCTTTTCATGGCCAGAGTCAGATAGTCGGAGCTGAGGGGCTGGAATCTTGACTCAAGCTCGAGGACCTTGCTGTTGGCCACATCGTCACACCCACGCTCTCTTCTACTTCAAACCTCCTTCCCTCTACTTCGCTCCTCCCTTCCTCCCCCTTCTACTTCAGTTTACTTGCATCTCCTCTCCTCCACTGCCCTCCTTTCTCCGTCGTTCTCCATCGCTCTCCACCACTCTCCATCGCTCTCCCCTGCTCTCCATTGCTCTCCGTCGCTCTCCCCTGCTCTCTGTCGCTTTCCCCTGCTTCACTTTGCTCCCTTCGAACGCTATGTTTTTCTCGCCATTTTTGCCTGGGAAGTTGCCATCCTTCCGGGGCGCGAAGATGAGTATCACGTAGCGAGTCTGCTCCTTGGGCTTGCGTTTGCGTGGGAGAGCCAGTGTCTCGTCGTCAGACTGCCAAAGGGTAAGTAGTTGAATGAATACTAGTCCCTTCAGAGCTTGAACCACACCCGACAGCATCGTTGTCGCCGTAGTTGTTATCACCCTGCACCCTCCTCCCCGGCTTCATCCCTCTCTTCCATGCTGCTCTTCCGCGGCTTTTCATCGTCATCCTCTACAAGATCAATCATGTCCCCATTGGTGGAGGCGGCCTTGCGACTATGCATGCCGCGGCTGTTCAAATCTTCGGCTCATCCCCTGCTTACTTCCTCGACTCGTCACCTGACTTCGTCTTTGCCTGTGCCTTGCCATTACCGCTTCTTGCGCGCAGTCTTCTTCCTTGCGCTGATATGAAGTTTTAGTTAAAGCAGTCTGAACCCCCTTTTCGTAGTTTCACCGGTGGTAGTGTACATAATTATGATTATCAGTTCTATGCACCTGGGAGACTCGTTCGAACGCGCCCAACCCACTTTCGGTCCGGAACAACCCGCCCGGTGCTCCAGCATTCGGGACGTCGGCGCAGAAAAGTTTAATTTTTCAGAGTCTGCCTTTTTCAGGGAGGCAAAGCCCTTCATGTTCGTCAAACAAAAGTTTAACTTTTCTCTATTACCATTGTCTCCGCCAGAAAAGGCGAGCTCACGTGATTTTATATCCCTTTTCTTCAGGATTTTCTTCAGATGAAAAGTTTTCGCCCCTTATGGACTTTTCTGCGATAAAAAAGGCAACTCAAAACATGTCATTTTCTCGGTGAGAAAATTGGCGCCCAAAAGCCAAAGAAAAGTCATCCACGGGTCATCTCTTTTAAGGCGATTTTCTTCCGGAAAAAAATTGGGAATCCCCGACGTGACAGCACCCTGCTACACCCTCGCTACCATCCAGCCTCCCGCCTCAGCCACCTATTCCCGCCGTCGCAGTATCTTGAAAACCGGGGAAGTCGGCTTGACAAAGAACATCACTGTCATCGACACGAGTCGCCCCTTCATGATCATCATTGTCTGTGAAGCTGCCTCCAAGCTCCTTACCATCTCTTGTTCCCCAGGCCTGCTTCCGCCATCATTCAGAACTTCCAGCTCATGGTCCGAGCCTGCATCCGATTCCGGCCCACAGCCAAACGCCAAAGTCGTGGGAAGGGTGAAGTCGGGGTTCGTGGGGCATTCGTATGCCGCAGCCTTGCGGAGATTAAGCAGCACGCGAGTGCACAGTCCGCTATGCACGGCTCGCAGCAGTCTGGGGAGAGTGATAAGCAAGTGCGCCCGGCGGAATCATGATCAGTCTGTACATTTTGTAGTTGATATGTGCACTCATGGGCTCATGCAGTTTGACAATTCGACCTGTATATGAGGTATCAACATCTTGCATCATGAATCGCCCAGGTCAGCCCCATGAGAGCGACCTACAGGTGCAAGAAACACGACAACAAAATTAGCGATGGAGAAGACTAGATATAAAGCTCCCAGTCAATTCTCCCAACATATACGACGCAGTTACAGTCACCGCTGCAGTGGATGCACTTAGGACGATCACCCAAAACATGGTTCCTATGAAAAACATCAACATGTTTGAACCCACAATGATAGCGGTGAGACTCACCGTCTTGATACAAAGTTTGGAGAAGCCGGTTACTTGAGGAGATACCGACTGCGCCACAAGGAGCCTAAATCAATCAACCTACGACAACCGAGGATGACAATAGAAAATGGACTAACAATCTTTGTCACGGAACTGTCTGATTACAGTAGAGACAATGACAACTAGTTTGGATTCCGATCTTAAATCAGTCCTCCAGATGAAGTGACCAAAATTCACTGACATGCTTCAACACCCACAAACGCGAGAATCCGGGGCCACACGTCTCGACTGTCTACGCCGGAGAAGCAGGGGAGCATCGAAGGCCTAGAGGTAACTAGAATCATGGGTGTTAGCAGGGTGTATATTCGGACGTCTTTCAATTGACTGCATGCCTGACATTCTAGGTACGAAATCCAATCATGCGTAGCATAATAAACCTCGGGCTGCTTGGGAAAGAAACAAGGGTCATATATAGTAGAATTATTACTTCCCCAGACCACTATAGTGAATACTGATACTCACAATGAGTTGGAGTGCCACGAGGACGACGAAACTGGTCAGATACTTGTTGAATCCCCAGAGCGCAAGGGTTTGGGCTAACACAATGGCTATGTCATCATTAGTTCAAGTACCAAGCTTGTCCTAGGTTGAGGATGGGTGAAGTGGAAACCTGCCTTCAGAAAATATAGTTCCAGTGAGAAATAGGTCTAGTTTTGGGTCATCAGCCCATAAATAGAATCTAGCCGTGATAAATCACTTACAGAAGTAGAACTGCAGGATTGTGGAACAATCATCCTTCAAAATGTGACCGCTGCTGTAGTGAGCAACTTATTTGGGAGATACAATAATCTACCCACATTGGATACGAGCATTATGCGCGTATAACCTGAGAAAACGTGAGGTGGGTCATCTTAGACAGCTCTGTTCCATCTCACCAATTGCTTGCAATACTGCCAAGCTCAAGGCCATGTACTTATTGGCGAGAAACAGGAACTTCATCGGACTCCAAGTTGTGTGCCATACGAGAGTGACCTACAAGGAAACAATAAATGTAGAACTCATCAGAGACATTGTGAGATACCTCGTCCGAGAACGTGTCCACCGCCTCGAGGAACTAAATGAGGTCAACTCTTTCGCAAAATATCGACATGGACGTGATGAAGTACCCACCGACCAAGTGGACGCAGCCACTAAAGCGTGTGTAGTTAGGCCAGGAAGTCAAATTTAAACCTTGTGGTCCTACTCACAGGCCATATACTATGGCAGGCTCGATTAGTGGTGCTCTCTTCATCTCAATAATTGGCTCTCTTACTTCGCTTATGATCGACAAGTGGATTGTTTCAACGTAGGCTGCTGGAGCAGCCATTTGGAAGGGGGTAGGGCTTGAGAGTGTGTCGGACAACGTGGAGAGCCCAAATTTTGCATTCAGTCCTCGTGGCACTCAGGTGGGAAACCTTTATAGTAGTACTTGGTAGTATGGCCGTTATCATGGAACACCTGCGAGTCGAATGCTCAGCTTCAAGTCTCCACATGGGACGACCGGTTGCTACCGTCTCCATTCGCTAAAAAGATGTCATAAATCTCCCATATCTGTACGCCACGCTGTGGACGCGATGCACGGCGACTCAGATGCTTGGATTTCGAGAGAAACGCACTGCTTACAGCCGTGGCATTCAATAGTGCCGGGCGAGGACTCCACGAAGGACAAAGGGCGATTGGCACAGCCGTGACGGCGTCAGGATGGATTCTTGACTGGGGAGTACGGTTCTCGGAAGCAAGTGACAAGATGCGGTGAGTGTGCTGAAGGAGCAGCTGGCCAAATCCAACGTAGTCACGGTGGCGCCCATGCATCGATGGCAGTGGCGGAACCGGCCTGGGGTTCCATAAGCCACGGGGGGGGGGGGAAGGATTTTAGCGCAACTGAGCGCGCTTTCGAGGCCACGTCCCTATTGTAGCCGCGCCACTCAGAAGGCTGCGAACCCGTACTAAAACAACAGATCAAGCTCGGAACGCAGCCTTGGCCGTATGCAGAATGTACAAGCCCCGGGTTCAGTAGGACCCAGCCAGGTCCATACCTTGCCTACGAGCAACCAGTCCCCCAGCTGCCCACCACGAAGCTTGCACTCCAGGCTGTGTCAGAACTGCTGCCATTGTGTACGTTGTCGCTGGCTGCACAAGCGACCACAATCGATGTTGCGGACACCCAGGCAACCAAATTTGCCAGGGACAAGCATACGAGGAACTGCACGGTAGTGTACGACGCAGTAGAGAAGCAATTACCGGCGTATGTCGTACGCCGCTGTCAACAATGACTCGACCCAGATAGGAGCCCAAAGGCTGGGGTCTCGGTGCCCGGGGGCGCGCGAGTACGATGTGGGCACCCGCAGGCACGAGTGTAATTGAAAGCCTCAGGGAAGGGGGACAGGCGAAGACGAGGAAGAAGAAGCGAAAGACGCAGGAAAGAGAGAAACCCGAACGCTTGTATGGTTGTATGCAAAAGACACGAAGCAGGAGAGCGGCATGAAAATAAAAGATGTGACCGCATGCGCTCGTTGTGATCGACACGGAGAAAAACTGCTTGGGTTTCGCAGCATACGGACAGGCTGCTTGAGTAGCAGAGGGAAGCAATGGAGATGTCGGTCGGCATCCGAGTCGGAGAACCCCGAACCCCGGCGTCTTTGCAACTCAGGCTCACTCTTCCGCCAACACCTCCAGCTTCCCTCCTCTCCGGCGTTTGCAAGCCCAGTGGCGACGAGAATTGATACAGCCTCAATGAAATGAAGTCGAACCTGGTAAGTACAGATGTATCGACAGCTCTGGGTATCCTCGTGGCTTACTGGCTCTGACTACATTAAGCTTTGGTCTACAGTCCCTGAACGTGTCTGGAGGTCTAGGCTCTCAAAACCTCAAGCAACAATGCCCCAGCTCCACTACGGCGTATGAGTGAGTCTCATGCCTCCTCTACATTCGGTTCCGATCCCTGACGATCGCCCATGGCACATACGCGCAATCCATCTGCTGGCACGTCGTGGACTGTCCGACCCAATGGACTCGGATTTGGGCCAGCCATTTGAGGCCGGATTATGGTGAGCTCTGCTTGGCCGAGGGGGAGCGCGGACCGTCGCTGTGAGCTCGTGGAGAATATGACGGGGGAGTCGAAAGGCTCGTGGCGTATGACGGGAGGTAGGTGGACGGGGAGGTTGGCATGAGGGCACTCATGGACATTGTCATATCGGATGGGGTAGAGAAGCCAGATCCAATGATGCCAACATCCTCGTACAACCCTCCTGCACCTATATCACCGTGAGTACCCATGCGAGGTGTGTAGAGGGGCGCTGGAGTGCGAGGCTCCGACACAAGAGATGAGGGTGGCCGGCAGTTGGGAATCAACGGGGGATGAGAGGCTCCATCGAGCAGAGGCCCGTGTCTCCCGTTCTCCGTGAACCTCAGGCTCTGTTCGGCAGGGAGTGAGGCGAAGCCGTGCTCCCTTCCTGGGAAGCCCTTCGCGCTCAGAGGTTGCGCCTTCGAATTCCAAGATCGCCTCCATGCGAAGTACCCTCCGATGGCAACAACAAGCCCCACTACTCCTCCAACGACCCCGCCCGCGAGCGCCGCGCCGTTCGGTTCTCTCCCTCCCGCCGTTGTGATCGCCGGCATAGGAGCAGCAGACGCTGTGGCAAGGCAGGAAGTGTCCGTGCCATTGGTGATCACCAACGACGGCGATACCACGCCTATCCCGTCTCCCAACGCCACCACCACATATTGACCCACGGACGCGTTGACCTGAGGCCAGGTCCACTGCAATGCGGCTGCATCTATGTCTGTCGCAATAACGGTATCATTGGTCGTCGCACCTGCTGAGAGACTCGGGGATGCGGCAGGAAGGAGGAGGAGCCGGATCGCCACCTGCGGGCCCGAGTAGTCCCATTTGAGGGTTGCGGCTGTGCATGTTCAAGTTTCTACCGTGATGGAAAAGCTTGACCACGCAAAGACGGGCGTGGCCGTCGGCGATGTCGTCCCGGTGGATGCAGCAGCTGGTGAGTGGGAGGACCCATTGCTTGTTGCCACTTGAAGGCTTGTGGCCCGGGTTGATTCTGTCCCCAGGTTGGTATTATTACCGCGGTGAACTGTAAGGACAGTGACAATTATTAGGGTGGAGGTACCAGTAGCAAATTGTGTAACAATTGCAGTAGAGACATTCGGAAAGTGGGTAGAAGTAGGGGTGACGGTGGAGGTTTTCGAAATGAAGGTTGTTGAGGTGGTGGAATCGGTGGTTGTCGCGGGCGGGGTAATTGGCAATATTTGTCTAGGTTGTATGACTGACTCTGTCATCGTTATCGAACCTCTTAACACCGGAAACCAAGGAGTGAGCTAGCTTCAAGAGGACGAATTCGAATGAGTGAAGGAGGAAAGATGGGGTTGTGTAGGTATAGACTCGCCAAGTCAAAGAGTTATAACCGAACGTGGTGGGGGAAGGACTCCTGCCAATGTAGACCCCGTATGGCATGACAATGGATACTGGCGTAGATCAAGAATAGAAAACGCTGGTTTCATGGAAAGAAGCCGATGACCTTCGATGAGCAAACCTTGGCTTAGGCTTCAGCTCACAACTAGGCATTACCGTATCCAAAACCAACCTCATGTCATTTGATGGAGGTGGCATTTTCCGTTCTTCTGGAGATTGAGCTCAGCTGATTGATGTATGGAATGACACTCACGGTAAGTGTCAATTGAGGCCATCCTGGAAGGACCACTGTTCTTATACAGTTGAAAAGAAGAAATACGACAGACAAAGACGAAGGCACAACTATGATCGACGGCTGACAGCGCGGATGAGAAATTGTCGCGGCTGCGATAGAGCTACGAAATGCAGATGAGAAAGCATGCTCACCGGTCACCATCGAAGGGTACTACTGGTCTCATACTCTTCCGTGATCTGAATTCGAGTAAGAAGGAATTTGTCCCTATTTAGATTGTGGCGTCGCGAGACCCATCTCATCCGCGTGTGCCTGTCAAATTGGTATAAAGTGTTCTTGTTACAGACAATCTGCGCCATCCCCCGCTAGTAGCCGTTGTTGAATCTCTACCTGCAGTATGGATCCGCGCGTACACCAAAGGGGCATACTCACAATTGTAAACCGGTCCGGAATTCTATCTATCGTACGTCTAATCTCACGCATCCCTCTCCAGCCCCTCCGACCACGACGCATACTTGTCCGTGTCCGACAAGAACGAGCTCGTCTTCACCCTTGCAGCGGCGACAGCATCCTTCCCGTGCGGGAAGTGAAGCGGCTGCCGCTCCAAAGACGCGAGCTTGTACACCACCTCCATCCCCTTCCTGGCATCTCCAGAGGGAGGGCTCTCAATCAAGACCCTCTTGAACGCGGCTGCCAGGAGCTCGGGCCTGTCATAGGCGGGGTGCATTGAGGCCCACTGGCTCTCTCCTTTCAACGCGTTCGTGACGAACCCGCCCGGCTCGATGATGGTGACCTAGAGTAACAACAACCGTCACTGTGTCGGGGCAGAGTAATGGAGAGCGTCGGGGATCCGAGTTCGCTGCTCACCTGGATATTCCACGCCGGGTCGAGCTCCGATGCGAGGCTCTCGCTGAACCCCTCGAGCGCTGCAAGACGGACGGGTCCAGTCAGCATTTCAGCTCCGAATCGAACGAGATGCACAACCGGCAACTGGGACTTGGCACTGGTTGCGACTCACCGAACTTGGTCGCAGTGTAGTACGCCATGCCCGAGAAGCCCTGGAAGCCCGCGACCGACGAGAACTGCAGCAGGCGGCCCCCCGCGCCCGCGGGGTTCTCCTCGCGGAAGAAGCGGACCGCCTCGCGCGACACCCGCGCCGCGCCCCAGAAGTTCGTCTCGAACATCGCGTGTGCGTCCGCGTCGGGCACGGACTCGATCTCGCCCAGCGTGCCGTAGCCGGTGTTATTCGCGACGACGTCGACGCGCCCGAACTTGGCCTTCGCCGCGGCGAACGCGGCGAGGACGTCCTGCTCCTGCGTGACGTCCAGCTTGAGGACGAGCAGGCGGTCCGCTGCGGCGGGGCACTGGGCAGCGAGCGCAGCGAGGGCCTCGGGGCGGCGGGCGGTCGCGACTGCGATGTCGCCGTTCTCGAGAATGATCTTGGTGAGCTCATGGCCGAAGCCCGTCGATGTTCCAGCGACTGTATTGTGAGTGAGTAGGATGCGTGTGGTTCAAGTTCTGATGCGTACGTACTGAGCCAGACTGCCATGGTTGTAGTTGTGGTGCGTGTGTTGCGATTTCGCGCTAAGCGAGAATCTTGGTGTTGCTTTAACCCCTTTCCTTCTCCTTGTATTTATACCATCATCCGAGATTGTGCATCGTCATTCTGGTCAGGTAAATTTATCAGCGGCGGCGGTGGCCCCTCGAGAGCTTCGTCAATGCAAGTTGTGAAATCCGACTTACCGGGAAATGAACCTCTACGTATGTTCCGAGAGGCTTGCAGAGTGATTCTGACGGTCATGACGTGCTCGATGTCAACAGTCCTTGAGCTGCAATTCGTCCAGATGGTCGGTCGTGACCTCGGGCACTGTGCGAGACTTAGTCAGACCCCGACTCGGATTCGGAAGGTACTACGCGGTACGTACGGGATGTCTGCCTATAATGGAATGTCGTTTTGAAGTTTTGACCGACGAACCCCTTGTAGGTGGGCGTTGACTCTCTTTCGAACAATATTGTGCGAGTCTGTCGTGGTTTTGATCAACCCAGGCCAGCGCTTCCAAGGCTGGGCGCGTCTATTGACTCACGTGCCAACATACACAGGTACAAACAAGTCAACTACAACGATCCCGGGTTTGTCCGACTCGGAGTGGAACGCCACGTAAGTACAATATGAATAACGCAGCTTTCTGTCCGTCAGCGCCAGCCATGAAATGCTAACATACTCTCATTCTCGCTAACAGGACAAAGATTTGGTGGACGGAAAGCCGATTACACGTCGGCACCTCGCAGGAGGCCCCGGGCCACACAGCAGTGCCCTTGACGAATCTAACCTCCGATTGCCCGCTAGCAAGCAAGTGAGTCGCTTTCTTCCCAAACCTGAACGCACTGGCAGGCGACCCCCCATGTCCATACGACTCGGACAGACTAGGGCTCGCCTCGTGGAGCGAGAGTGGGACATATGCGAGCTGTGTTCGTGGGTGTTCATGGGGGGGGGAGTTGATATGCTCGTGGCGTATGATGGGAGCTACGTGGACTCGGACCACCCTGGCTACTACTGTACATATCAGTCCTCCGGCTTAGACTGATTACCGCCCTCTAGACAGCCATACGCTTGGCCAGTCCCAGCGCCATCGATATCAACGTGGACGAAGTATTGCGCCCCACCGTCACCGTCGGTGATGGCTTCCTCGCCACCGCCTGCACTGGTACCTATGTCCTACGAACGCAGAATCCAGGGCTCTTTCACTCCAGACCAGTCTCCTGGATGCGTGGGAGAGGTCGCTGCGTCCACTGGGTCGTATGCGTCACATCAGTGGCAGCGTCGTCTCTTCGCTGTCATAGCTCATGCGGACACCGCGAGGGGTCGTTGTACCATAGGGGACATCCGTGGCGTAAGACGGCGGGCGCGAAGGATTCGTAGTGTATGAAGGGACCGAGGAAGAGACACTTCCCATAAGCTCGGCCATCGACGGCACGTCCGAGGGGGTGGCGGAGATCCGAGATTCGATGGTGCTGACATCGATGATAGACCCAGCGAGGTCTTCTTCACGAGTGTGGCGGTGGGACACGTAAGACGGTGCGGGGGAATGAGACGAGGAGAGGGGGGGTGAGGGCGGCAGTGGATCGACTTGACCGTGGCCGAGGGGACGACTCGTTGCGCCCGCGCCCCTCGCCGTGCGGCGCAACCTCCGGGTTGCAGGACGGATGTATATGGATGACAGGTCGGAGTACGCCGAGCCCGGACGCAGCTGTTCCCGTCGCAGCCTCCGTCGGTGCACTAGTACAGTAGCAAGTATAACCATGAAAACCGCAGCTCCAGCTGCCACTCCAACAGCGATTGAAGTGATCCTTGTGGCATCAGGCCTTCGATCTCCTAGAGGCTGGGCGGGAGGAATGGAAGTCTCGGGGGAGGGGTTGATAGTCCAAGTCGTCGTAGCCTGAGAGGGAAGCCCACCCGAGAAACCGACGGAGACGTTAACGGGAGTGTTAACGGGGTCATTGGCAGTCTTGGCAAGGCAAGAAGTGTCCGCACCGTTCGCGATCACAAACGCCGGCGATGCTAACACCGTGGAATCAGGCCCATATGCCTCCACTACGTATTCACCGGCGGTGACATTCGCCTGGGGCCAGGTCCACTGCGCTACAGCAGCGACGTCAACGTCCTCTGCGATGGTGGTTTGGAAAAAAAAGGGCGACGTGGACGGATCGGCAGCGAGAAGAAACAGGAAGAACTCCGGAGGACCCAAATAGCTCCATGAGAGTGTGGGCGAAGTGCATGTATCGACGGTCGAAGGGAAATTGGACCATGCGAAATTTCCACTAAGCGTTGAACTTGTACCAGTCGCCGCGATGGAACTTTGGACCGTGGATGGCATAGGTTCTCAGTGCTTGATGATGGGGCAGAAGTTGTCGATAGCTCGGTATGCGAGTCGGCGCAGCTGAGAAACGCTAAATGAGGAAGCGTAGCGGAAATGACGAGGCTTAGAGAAGCATGGCTCACCAGATGACTATTTGCCTGTGGTGGTTTCCCGCCTCATCGACACGGGCGGTCATGAAAGAGCGAGTGAGGGTGAAGCACGAAGGGGAAGAGGACCCCAGAAGGCAGGAGTCTATAACAATACCTCGCGCGCAAAATCAGAATGGGGGGAAGGTTCATGATCATGTACTTGTTTGCGTCACGAAACGCCGCGCCAGAGATGTGAGATAATAGATGCCAGAGGGTAAGTCGTTTTGAGTATCAAAAATACTTGTTGAGCCTTCGGCTGACCATCAACAAATTCTACCTCAACTTCTTAGACAGCACCTAATCTGGTTCTGTACTGATTATTGACAGTCATTACGTCACTGTGCGACGGATGCGAATCGGGCAGTAACTGTTCCCCGTATGAGGGCACCGAGGCTGGAGGACGACAGGAGATCACAAGGTTTCGTGCAGTATACCCTTGCCACCATTGGTGTTCCTTCCTGGGCAGAATGCTACCCCTCAAGCGGATTGTTTCCTGTCAACTGCAACGGAACCTGCCCTCAGGGGTGTACGAATGCCATGACCCCTGGCAATTCTTCGTCTCCGACTACTTCCTCGTCATCGTCTGCGACGACACCGATGTCCTCCAGTTCATGCAGAGAAGGAGCGTCCGGCTCCGCCGGATGCTCGAATGCCAGTGTCGTCAGCATCGTGAACTCAGGGTTGGTGGGACACTCCTTCGCCGCGGCCTTGCGGAGGTTGAGGAACACGCGCGTGCACAGCGCACTATGCACGGCACGCAGCGGTCTTACAATATGCCATTGACCAAGGCCGCACCGGAAATGCGATCAATGAGCTCAAGCGTCGGAATAAAGGGATACGTAAACGTTGAAACTTACGGGTGCATACAGTTCGACAATTCGACCTGTGCATGATGATATCGTGAGCTGCCCGGTCAGAACCATAGGATTAAAGAGAGCGGCTCACGGGTGCGATGAACATGACCACGAAGTTAGCAACGGAGAAAGCTGGATATAAAGGCATTTTAACTCCTATGCACATGCACAGCGCCAGTGGACGGACCGAGGACGATAAACCAAAAGGCGGTCCCTTCTGCAACTTCAGCATAGTGGAATACATCACACAAATGGTAGGCCTCACCATCGCGATAGAGCGTATGGAGAGTCCGGCTGTCTCTGGAGGAACTGACTATGTGGCAAAGGGTCTAAATCAACTCATCTACGGAGATCGAGGACGATGGTTTCAATACTCACAGTTGCGAGAATGGAATCGCTTGATCAAAGTAAGACCAATGATAACTATCCGGATCGAAACTACGAGTCAATTTCTGCGTGAAGCCGTTGTCCATGCTCACGTACACGTCTCAACGCCCACGAAGAGGAGGAACGGTGGCCATGCATCTTGACTATATACGCCAGTGAAACAGCTTCTCGCCAGGGGGCGAGGAGTGACTGGGACGTAGGTTAACATTGGACTCGGCTTTTTGACCTCCTGTAGTACCGACATCCGAGGAACGAGACCCAATAATACACGGCATAGTAAGCTTCAGGCTGCACGGGACGGAAAACATGGCGTGGTTAGTGGAGAAACGTTCCAAGATAGACATAGTTGAACGCACAATGACTTGGACGGCTGCAAGGAGGACAAATATGGTAAGATATTTGTGGAACCCCCATAGCGCAAGTGTTCGAGTCAACAAGATAACTATGTCGTCATCAATTCTGATGTCGGGCCTGTCCTCCGACTGTCGAGGGCGCACCTTCAGAAAATATGGTCCCGGTAAGATACCAATCTGGTGTACTATCGTCAACTGACATACGAGAATGGATAGCCGTATAATTTACTTACAAGAATAGACTTGAAATAACACAGAGCATACACGCTTGGAGGATCATGCATTCATGTCACCGACCTTGTCTAATCAATACATCCACTCACATCTGATACATGCATCATGCGCGAATAACCTAGCGGAATGTTAGGCACTTCGTCAGACGCAAGTTTATAGCACCTTACCAATTACCTCGAATAATGCGTCGCCCAAAGCCATGTACTTGTTGGCGAGAAAAAGAAATTTCATCGAGCTCCAGTTCGTGGGCCACACGAGAGCGACCTGCAACGAAGCCCAACAACTCAGCAGTGCGTCTCGCGCGAGATATTGGAAACTACCTCATCTGGGAGCGTGGCGGTTGCTTCAAGGAACTAAAGCCGGTCAATTTCCTGCTAATCGTGCACATCACGATGCACTCACCGTGCACGTCACCGCCGCCACTACAGCGTTGAACATCAGTCCGTGAAGTCGAATTGCAACGCGGCTGCTTCGACTCACTTGCAATGTACTACAGCAAGCTCAGTCAGACGGTCCCAAAAGTCAACTACACAGATGGTTCTCTTACCTCGTTTATGGTCTGGAGGTAGAGGTTGTCGCTATTAGCCATGGAGGGGGCCGCTCAGGCTTCAAAGAGCGTAGGGCTGGAAGATAGTAAGTGAGGGGAATCGGAGGGCCTAACGGAGGGTCGCGTCGAATGGTGGCGGGAGGTACGTTCTTTTATCAGTGGTGAACACTGATTGAGAGCGAAGACTGCATTGCATTTGGTCTCCCGAACGGCGACATCGGTCAAACGCATCAACGTTGCAACGCCCCAGTTCGGATTCACTCTAAAGAGTAGTGCTATTTCTACTCTAGGACTTGATTGTGCCAGTTGTTGCGTGCTGAAACAACCTCGTGCAGCCTGCGACGATATCTTGAAACGCTTTCGCATCCCATCCCACTAACATGCATCGCGAGGGAGAGCGGACGGTTCCGGCTTTCTAGTCCTGACTTCGCTTTCTCGACTAATGGAGAAACACTTACTATATGCGTTCCATATTGGAGAGGATAGATGGAATGAAGACTGCGAACAGCGGCCAGATGATTGCTTTGAGTGGGAGAGATCGAAGTCACCGTCCTTGTCGCCGGCGATGATGGGGGAAAATCGCCGACGGATAATGTCAACGAGCCGCCGTTGCTGCGCGAGGGGATGTGCAAGTCGGATTTTCCGACCTCATAAGGATCCTGCCAGAGATTGAAAGCGGCTGAAAGGGACCAAACGTTGCAGACGATGACACATACGCGTGGCCTAGGTCTCGTGGTCGCCGACTGCTACTAGTAGGGTTTTCGCACCGGTGTTTACTTTAGTCGCATAGACCGACTATCTCCGTAGAATTTGAAGGCTAGAAGTGCAAGATAGATGGTATTGAACCCTATACTTTCTGAAAAAAAGGTCAGAGATCTCAATCCCGAACTGCATTGGCCTTCTACGCACCGACATGGCCGGTACTAAGAAGAGTGTGGGCTGCAATAGTATGAGCAGCAGCCTGGGGACCAGCGGGGTATGTGTCGACTTGCGGCAGTCAGGTAGTCAAGAGATAGGGACGACACAAAGAGCTGAATAGGCGGCCATCTTGGAATCATTCAAAGCTGCGGTTCTGCATCCAGTCCAGGACTCCAGAGCTCCAGGTAGCGTTGCAAAGGCGCCCACAGTCAATGTCCAACAGGCGCCGACACTACCAGCAGGCCACAAGCGCACGCTCCACGCTGCATACAACGACGAGGACGTGGGAGGGCCTCACCTCAATCCACCACACACTCCCTGCTTCCTTCTTAGCGGGATGCCGCTCATCAGCGCGTCGGTAGACGCATTCCTCATCCTCGCCGTCTCCATCCTCGTCCCAGCCTTCGTCCTCTTTCGCCGCCAACCCCCGGCGGACCGCTTCACGCTCCACAATGCGCTCTCTGCCATCGTCGTCCTACACTCGTTATGGATACTATACACGATCCTCGTCAGGTGGCCGCCCAACATCTTCCAGAGGCTCAAGCTTCCCTTGACCACGCCTTCGGAGACCATCCGTGCCATCCTCCTCCAACGCGCCGGGCTCCCCCAGAACGCGTCCTTGCCCCGTCCGTTGGACTCGCTCCTGACGCGTCTTTCGTCCTTTGACATGCGCACGCTCTACGTTAGGTCGCCCCTGCAGCCGTTTCTCTGCCGTTCGCTCACTGACTTCGTCTTTTGATTCAGGTTCGGCCAGACGGCCATCCAGGATTGCGAGCACTGCACAACGTTCGATGAGTACGCCATCTACACTGGCCCTCGAATGGCGCTGGGGTACATCAGGGAGTGCGCGGTGGCCGGCCTGATGACGATACGCGGGAGCGGGCACGAGAGGTGGCGGACGTATGCGGTTGGCGCCATCGTCGTGGCGTTCTTCCTCGAGGGCTACTCGCTCACGACGACGCCTCTGCGCATACCGCGCGACGGAATGAACGTGTTTATGGTGAGTCCACACCTTCTTCTCATTTCCGCGCGCAGTGGTCGTGTCTTCGTGCTTGTTCATCGGCGGTGAGACACCGTGGGGTTCATGGAAGGACAAGTGCTCTCATGTTCTCCTCCCGAAGCCTCAAATATTGACCTAACAGAGCCCATCCATCCATCGGCAGTCCCCATGAGCTTTCCTACCTCTCCATACCCTCTCTATATGCGCCCCTCCACCCTCACTCTTCCCGTCCTTCCTTAGAAACCGCAACTGACCACCCCCTCCCCCCACCCTACAGTGGCACGACAACCTCTGGCTCGCCCGACACCTCTTCCTCCTCCTCCTCCCGCCCCTCCTCCGGCTCCTCCCGCGCGCCCCGCCCCCGCCCAGCGCCGTCCCCGCGCTCGCGTCCGCCCAGCTCGCGCTCACGCACACGCACCAGCGCCTCTCCTCCGCGCGCTTCGTCCACGCCGCCGTCCAGCGCGAGCCCGCGCTCCGCGCCGCCGCCGCGGAGTGGTGGGACCGCCAGCGCGCGGAGGGCGCGTGGGCGCGTGGGGACGAGAGCGTGCGCCGCGCGGCGGAGAAGCTGGGCAAGGGCATTGAAGAGGGAGCGGAGGGCGCGAGGGGGAGGGGGTGGGCGAGGATGCGCGACGTCGTCAGGCAGATGATGGAGACGCTCGCGTTGGGGCCGCCCCCGACGCTGACGCCGCCTGGGGTTGTTGGAGAGGCGGGGAGGTAGACTGGCATGTGGGTGTCCGAGTCGATGGTGTGACTCGTCGTGTATACGCTAGGGTTCAGTGTGTGTAAATTATTCCGTCGGTGTATGGTACGTATGCCGGGTATCACGAGGTGTGAACTGGTCTGGAGTTGTAAGTTGAGCCTGCAATCGGACTGTTTGACATTCGCGCATGCCTGAGACTTCCTCTGGTAACATGGTGCCTGCCATGGCGAAGAGGGGAAGGCGCTCCCACTAGCAAACCGTACGCCCTCAAGGTGGAATGTAGAACAAGGACGACGACGACGGAAAGATGCCCTCGGTTTTACAGAAGAGGAGATAATGGTCTTGAGAACGCGATACTGGGGTGACCCGACACCATGCAATCTGCGAGCTTTGCCCCTGCTCGCCGCGCCAGATCAAACACAAACATAGCGGAAGGCCTTCAATATTCCGCACGACGTAACGAGATTCGTAAATGTTACATAGGGCGAGGTATTGCACTGGAGTACTGGGACGATATTCTCAGAAAAACAAAGGAGAAGGAACGAAAGGGGAGATGCCTAACGCCATTACCAGCTGGACGTATAACCGAGGTTAGCAACCTCAAAAGCCAAACAACGAGCAAGCGTATGGCGCACCTGTACGTCTCGCGATGGAGGTATATCTCAGAGCAAGCCGACGTGCCCCGCAAGATGCCCAGCTCGCACTCCGCGACGGCGTTCCCGATGTCCATGTTGAACGAGTCCGGACCACAGGCTGCGGTAATGTAACGACAACCATGATGTTAGCAGGAAGCGGAATATCAGAGAAAGAAGCGTAGTGGTAACGCACTAGCAATCGCGACGGTGCCGTGGTCGGTGCAGAAATCCTTCACGATGGTCGGGAGGTGGGGACGCCCACTGCTCCGGGACACTCCGGCACCCTCTGGCTTGCTCTTGCCGCTCTGGACGGACGCCCCGTCGTCCACAGTGGCGGTCGGGTCGCTGGTAACGTAGTAGGAGACGTCGATGGACAGCTGCTCAGGCCGAGCTTTGATGGCGCGCGAGATGACGTCGTCGAACCAAGAGAGCGCACCTATGTATACAGAACGATTAGGACACAGAGGCAGATGCGATGCGAGGTCGAACTGGCGACAGCGACATACCGTTGGTGCGGACCGCCCAGACCAAGCTGACCTTGCGGCATCTGCTCTGGTCCGCGTCGAACGAACGGATGAGGTCGAGGAGAAGGGGGACGACGAAGCTTACGCCTATAGAGTGTCACGAATCTATCAGCTCGTGCACTTCCCACCAAACACCAAAGAAAGAGAAAGAACGCACCCGATCCGCCACCGAGAAGGAGCACCCGGTCGTACGCCCTGAGGTTGCCCTCGAACCCGCCATACGGCCCGTCCAGGAGCACGCGCGACGTCTTCAACGCCCCGCCGTTCTGCGCCACGGCCGCGAGCCGCGCCGTGATGCCCCCGTGGACGCGCGCATACACCTCCATCACGCGCTCGCCGCCGCTCTTGCTGGGGCTGGTAGTGGTAGTAGCACCCTCCTTGGAGTCCACGAGCACGTCAGGAAGACTGGCGATGGTGAACGGGTGCGACGACGCGGCGTGTATGCCGAGGTTGAGGAAGCGTATGAAGAAGTGCTGGCCAGGCTTCCAAGCGACCTTGGTCGGGATGATGACCTTGACCATGTTCTCCGGGAGCATCTCGAAGGTCGCGCTGGAGCCGAGGCCGTTGTAGAACGTGCGGCCGACGCGGGAGAACCACGATGCGCCGTAGAGGGCGGCGGTCACCCAGAAGTAGTCCCTGGAGAACGCTGCTCAGCAAGGACCGGAATGCGATAGTACGAGAGAGAGAGACTGAGCACAAACCAGGATGTGAGCTCGAAGTCGCAGTGGATGAAGAGCGCAGAGACGAAGATCCCGCTAGCGCTGTTCTCAGAGTTAGGATCAAACATACACCGTAAGAGTGAGGGCGTCTCGTACATAAAATGCAATCTGATCATGCCGATGAGTACGACTATACAGCTCTCACACGGATTGGGACTTGACTTACTTCTTGAATGTTTCGTAGTAACGGTTCCTGATCGGGCCCCAGGACATGAAGACCATCCACGTCTGACATATACGCGTCAGCAAGACATATAAAGAAGGATTCCCTCGCATACACCCACCTGCGGCACCAAAGCAGCGACCCCAGTCCAGTAATACACCATTGTGTCCCAGTAGTACACCATGTTGTGCTCGTGGATGGCCTTCACGATGAACGGGAACGTGTGGACAAGGGACGTAACGTCTATGCACGCGCAGCCCCGTCAGCACCCACGTCTCTCTGAAGTTCTGGACAAATAAGATCGCACACGTACACATGATCCACGCCGTCCACCGATGGTACACCTGCAGCTTCTCGTGCGACACGCCGGTCACCATGCTGATGAAGTTGACCTTGGTCCCGAGGACACTACCCGGGCGGTAAGCACGGTAATAAATACGACGTCCCCGAGGGCGGTTCCGACGACAGACAGCGAAAGCTGAAGACGTACAAGAGGAAGGGCATCATCCCGATCGATATCCACCCAGATCGCGTCGCGATCGGCCAGCTGTATCCCATCTCCGGGTTCGGCCAGATGTACGGACGGGCCGCAAACGTCAGCGCTGGTGCCCCCAGCCAGTCAGCGTATGCACAGCCCAGCAAAACGGCTGGTATAGATTACGCACCGCAGAAAAAGACGATCATGCCAGCGACGACCAGGATGGCAGTCAACGGGGGCGAGTAGTAGTCGAACATCGGGACGTAAAACTGCTTTGCACCAATGGACCGCGAAGCCGCGACGACCTTGTTGTACAGCGGGACCTTTCGGATGCCGTCGCCGCTTCAAGAGGGTCTCAGAAATGATCAAGAGGACAGAGAGATGGGGACGGTAAGTCACCTTGTGCGCTGTCGCAGTTGGAAGAAGAGGTTGGCGACGCCAAAGAGGAAGATCCCCGCGCAGAACAAGTACACAGTCGTCTGCCCATAGTCCCAGTCCGCGCTGTAGAACTTCTCGTGGAGTCAGAAAACGCCCAAAGATAGACAGGAAAACAGTTCAAATCCACATACACTATGCCATTTAGCCTGAACCAACCAGATTTCTTCCGCGGTCATCGCCGTGAAGTTCCATGAGGCAGTCCTGTCTGCGTGCCAGAGCACGGGATGTGTGAGCCACACGAGAGGCATAGTGTTCGTCCGCGCAGAGTACCAGAGAGCACAAGAGATATCGACGGCGAGCGATTGGAACAGGAAGAGCCAAGGCTTGACGCTTCAGCAGCCCCAACGGTCGCCTGGCGGTCGCCAAGGTGCAGTTTTATCCCGTCACGCATCGTTACCATTGTCGTCACGACGCGAGGCAAGCGCACAAGCGGGAGAACTTCCAGGCTGCAGCAAGTCCGCAGACGTGCGGCATGTGCGTCCAAGTGAATGCGATCACGGCGTACATGGGAGAACGATGGAGCAATGGCATCATTTCCCGCACTAGTCCAAATCGCTGCAGGGTTTCGCACAGACGAGGTTGGAGATTGGAAATGCAGGCAGCTAGAACGCCCTTCTCTGCCCTTGCAACGCCGCGTCAAGGCGACAAGAAAAGTCTAGAAAGCTCCTGAAACATGAAACAGACGTCAGTATCAACAGAAGCGAAAGAGGTACAGTAGTTGACTCCCTCGTATCCCAAGGGGATGAGAGGAAGTCGATTCAAGTTGACAGCGAACTATGGCCCATGTACGATGAGGGACTCGACTTTCAGCAGAGACGGTGCTGACTGCAAATCCCGTTCCTCTAAAGTGTCGGCCTCCACATTGAAGGATAATTGCAACGGAGATATCATGGGGTTGTTCCTCCGCGTGGTGCCATAGCATCCGCGAAAATATCGGCTCCCTTCCATCAGCAAACTGCGGCGTATCGGGCCAAGTAGGATGCCCAGGGCACCATACGACACTTGCCACGTAACCTGGGGATCGAGCGCGATGAGGAGGCACCTACCCCGGACACCCCAACAGTAATTCCCAACGACACCGCTAGAAAAGACTTACCCGAATACTAGAGACTGGCCGGCAGGCCAACGAGCACACGATGTGCTATGTGGTCTTGAAGGGATATAGTACCGCCAGAGACGACTGAGGGATCAACCTTGTCGCTATGCCCAAGAGGGATGCGCCCGGAAGGGCTAGGTTTGTACCCCACACCGAGGGAGATCTTCAGGTAGCCAAGAGAGACCATGCATGGAGTCGGCGATGAAGAGGTGGAGGAGGTCCGAGGAGGAGGAAGATCAATATTTTAATACGTTGATACAATCACAAGTCCTGAAGAGTCGTTAACGATGATGTTGCTTGAAGGCAAGGGGACAAGCATGAGGGGCTCACCACCATCACAACTGCTTGCGCCACCAAGTCCCATGGGGCGAGTGCATCTGAGAGCAGTTCCTCCTTATGAGAGAGAAAGCTTGCCAGTTATGGATGACAACCATGGCGGCTCTTGAGGCCTGGGGAACCAGTAGGACGTGGACGGCCCATCGAGGCAAAAATACCGCAACGACGGTGTGGAGGGAAGTGGGTGTTCGACCCTTCGGCACTGGGTTTAGGGAACAACAGAACAAAGGAGTCACGGCGGAAGGTAGAGTGGACGGATTATATTTAAGTGGAGGGTTGGGGGTGATGGGGGCGAGAGGGAAGGGAGTGGTAAGGGACGAAGAGGGCCTGAGACGTCGACTTTGACTCGGGGTCACTAGGCGACTGAGGCATTTTTGCCGATGTCATCCAGCGTATCAAGAATATTCCTTCAATGTGACGTACTAAGTCCTGTTGGCTCAATTGGTTTTGCCATCGTTTTATGGTGCTAGCCGCAGGCCGTTAGTTCGAATACGCGAGAGTGTTCACCCTTTTCCGTTTTAGAAGTTCAAGTTAGCGAAGAGGTGCCGCCCGGATCCTAGCCTCGGGCCAGCGGCAATCTTGCTCGAGGCGGCAGTGAATGTCATAGAACGCCTTCGCATCCCGAATCGCAGCATGGTAACAGCGACTGTAACATAGTCCTCCTGCCTGGAGCCACCACTAGAATCCACACGTGAAGCGAGACATCTCGGTGGAGCGATACATACCGGCGTGGCGCCGTCCTCGCCCACACAACACTGTCCGCCTGTCCTCTGACTCTCGGATTACACCCTTCGCGAGTACGGTGCATAACGGAGAGCCTGACCAAGTCCATGAGCAGCGCCGCAAAAGCAGCCCGGAAGTCCTCTTCGTCCCACAGATATTGCGAGGCGGAGGTACTCGTGGCATCATCATACGTTTCAAGTAGAACTTCCGAGTCTGCAGCTACCACAACTACCACAGCTAGTAAATGTAAGTAAGTATCGAAGTCTCCCTCGACCCCGACCCGAACATCATAGCTTCCCGATCGGTCTCTCGGAGTCGCTCGAGCTCTCTCCGCGCTACATGATTCAAAGTTCGCATAAGTAAACAAGCCGAGAGGAACGCGTACGCGTCATCGCGGGCGTGCATCACACGCTTGTCACGTATATACCTGTGCTGCCTCTAGAGCCAAGACGGCGCCGAAGAGCGGTACGGTGGCCGCTAACTGTGGTAAGTACAGTACAATCGCAAGAGCCCGGCTGCCAGGGGGCTGAGCTATAGCGCCCTAGCGGGGGCGTGGGCTGGTTGGGACATCGGATCCAATCGGAATTAAGTTGTGTACATGTCTGACTGCCCCAGTGCTTGTTGCGATCGAATTCTTAGATTCTTTTAAAATTTTGTCACCGCGAAAGTTGTGTGCTCCGCTGTCTGGTACATATTGAAGACATATAACAAATATTTTGCAGTAGTTGGCCCCGGGCGCCGGGAAGGTTATTGAACTAAGTATGGTGCCAAGAGCCTTGATTCGCGATAAGTAATAGCAGGTAGTCTGTCGGAGTGGAGGCCATCGAGCGCCTATAAATGCCACTGCGGCGATGGTCTTCATTCGCGAGTTGTGGAATCACTACTTGACTACAACTCGCAAGTAGTTCATCCTCAAGCTCAAGAGTCAACGTATCACCCCACCCTCCATCTCTCACATCTCCCCGTCTCTTCGACTCTCAACACTTAGGATGTCTATCAACAACGAGAAAGTCTCCGGCCTCGGGCCAGATGACATTCACACGGGTCTTCCAGAAGACGCGATTCCCAAACTCGACGAGCAGACCTTCAAGGAGCTCCAGGCAGAACAAGATGCTCACCTCGGTGTCAAGGCCGTCGAGGCGGCTGAGAAGGTATACGGTCGCTACTCGAAGTGGTTGCCTTTCCTCGGGTACGGTCTTCGTTTTTTCCTGGTGGCTTATACCCATTCGTTGGCCTTGCCTTGTCCCGTCTCCCCATCGTAGACTCGCGTTGGCGTCCTATGTGTATTCCCTGGACGGCACGACCACGAGCAACTATCTTGCGTTCGCCACCTCTGCGTTCGACAAGCATAGCCTGATATCCACCATTCTGGTCGCCGAGTCCGTCATCAGTGAGCGTTGAAGATCTACTGCTGTCAGCTCCAGCACTCACCAACACTTACGATTTCTCATTCTCCCAGCCGCCTGTATAGGGCCCGTCATCGCCAAGGTTGCTGATGTCACATCGCGTGCAACGTCGTTCCTCGGCATCCGTATGCAGTTCTGCTTCTCCCGTGCTCCTCCAGGTTTGCTGACGATCCGGCTTCGCACCCTCAGTTATTTTCTACGTTCTCGGTGAGTGCGCCCCCAAGAACCATACATAATCAAGTAAGATGCGCATACTTACCTCTTTTCCTCCAGGGTACATCGTCATCGCGTCCGCCAACGGCGTTGGCGCCCTTGCTGTTGGCCTGATTCTCTACACTGTGTAAGTCCCTTCAGTCCTTCTACATCAAATCATGTAGCTCACCACGATCAAACCTTCTGATCCAGCGGCTTCACGTACGTCTCCAGCCCCTCCTCTTCTTTCCCCACCCATCCCGGGCCGCAGGACTAACCCACCGCGCTGCCGACGGCGTTCCGCAGCGGCTTCCAGCTCCTGCTGTCCATCCTCGTCGCCGACATCACCACGCTCAAGTGGCGCGGCTTCGTCTCCGCCCTCGTCTCCGGGCCCTACGTCGTCAACGCCTTCGTCGGCTCCAACATCGCGACCCAGGTCCTCGAGTGCTCCGGCTGGCGCTGGGGCTACGGCATGTTCGCCATCCTCATCCCCGCCGCGCTCTCGCCCCTCCTCGTCACCCTCTTCTGGGCCGAGCGCAAGGCGAAGCGGCTCGGGCTCGTCCCCGCGCCGACCACTGGGGAGGCGCAGGCGTCCCTCCCGCGGCGCGTGTGGGCGTTCCTCCAGCAGCTCGACGTGATCGGGCTGCTCCTGATCGGCACGAGCGTCGCGCTCATCCTGCTCCCGCTCACCCTCGCGCCGCGCGCCCACGGACAATGGCACAACCGTGAGTCGTCGTCGTCGTCGTCGTCGCTGCGACCGCAGACGTGCACAGTGCTGACCGCCCGAATCTTCCCCACCACCGCCAGCGTCCATGATCGCGATGCTCGTCGTCGGGGTCGTCCTGATGCCCGCGTTCGTCGCGTGGGAGTCCTCCTTCGCGCAGTGGCCCGCGATCCCGCGCCGGTTCCTCGCCAACCGGACCGTGGCCATCGCCGCGTGGATCAGCCTCTTCGAGTTCTTCTCGTCCACGCTGACCACGACCTACCTGTACTCCTTCGTCCTCATCACCAAGGACTGGTCGCTCGTCAACATCACCTACTTCAACCAGGCGCAGTCCGTCGCGCTCGTCGTCTTCGGCATCCTCGGCGGCCTCAGCATGCGCTTCCTCCACCGCGCAAAGTGGGTCCTCGCCGCCGGGCTCGCCGTCCGTCTCCTGTGAGTCCCTGACACGTCTTCTCTCCGGGACTTGGTGTTGATGCACGGTTCTCTAACGGCGTGGTGCTCGTAGGGGCGTCGGCCTGATGATCCACTCGCGCGGCGCGAACGGGTCCGCCGCAGAGATCATCTGGACGCAGATCCTCCAGGGCATGGGCGGCGGGTTCTCGACCGTCGCCGCGTCGGTCGCTGCGCAAGCCTCGGTGCCCCACGTCGACATGGCCACCGCCACCGCGATCCTCTTCGTCTGGTCCGAGATCGGGAGTGCGATCGGCAGCGCCGTTGGTGAGTACAAGTGGTCCCCGCGTCCGCTGTCCATCGGAAGCCGGCTGGCTAACATGCGTGGCAGCGGGTGCGATCTGGACGAGCGAGATGCCCGTCAAGCTCGCAGAGCACCTCCCGGGCACCAACCAGACAACGATCGACGAGCTCTTCGGCTCGATCACGGACGTCATGGCCTACCCGTTCGGCGACCCCACGCGTGAGGGCGCCATTGCCGGTGCGTCGCGCCTTGTCTCTTCCTCCTCGCGTTGTGTTGGCTGACAGACCGACGCTGCGGCTTCGTGCTCTCCCCAGCATACGGAGACGTAATGAAGCTGATGCTCATTGGCGCGACGGCGGTCTCCGGTGTGGCGTTCCTCCTGGCGTTCGGCATGCCGGACTGGTACCTCGGCGACAAGCAGAACGCGGTGGACGCCAAGGACCTCAAGGGCGAGGGGTCCGACGAGCTCCCTACCTACCAGAAGTCAGATGTGCAGAAGGAGGATGATAGCAAGGCGTAAATACCAGGTAGTATGCCTTGGGGAATAGACATTAGGCCGGCGGTAGTGAATCGGACGTTGCCCCATTTGCGGCGTCCACGTAGAGAGTTTGGTTCTGTCGGCCCCTTGCCCGAGCGCAAAGGTCGGTATGAATTGACTGCACATTCACTAGGTGGCGGACTATGGCGGTGTTAGTCCGGGAAGTGGATGGTACGTGGACGGCGCCCAGGAGGCCGTTACGACAGTCGAAGTCTGTAAAACACGGGAAGATCTGTTTGTTAGCACCATGTATGAGCACATCTGTCGCCACGTCAATCGTTCCAAACAGAGGGACCAAGCTGGCCGGAGGCTCGATTCTACCTAGTAACGGTGCCCACCTTGTGCTTGACGAAGCCAGTCATCTTGCAAGGGCCGCCTGTGAGTAGGGCTCGGTCACTACGACAAAAACCGCATAATGTCGGTCCAGGACTGCACACGCGGATGCGTTCGGCCGATACTCTTAAAGAGACTGAGGAGGCAACGAGGTTCATTCCTAGGGCTCCTCATCGCATATAAGAGCAATTGCACTCACGTATGGGGATGGCAGCCTCTGAACTCAAAAGCAGCAGAAGATAATGAGCTGACAAAACCCATTAGCAGCTGAAACTAAGGTCAGCAGCTTCAAGGTTAAACGACGGACGATGGTATCACGCACCACGGTGGAGGTAGTCCTCAGAGTTAGTTTCCAGAATCATGTGCCACAAGAGACTACACATGCGGAGGGACTTGAGAAGGATCCCGTCGCAACACAAATACGGTCATCCGTCCTAATTGACAGTCACCAATACGATAGGTTAGCAGGCAGGAGACAAGCATAAGAGAGGCTCACCGGCGTCGCCGCTGCTAACCAGCCTCATGTGGAGACGGTTTCTAGATTAGACCCTCCTTATCAAGGGAGGGGCTTGTCGTTCAGAGCTTCCAGCAGCGTATGGAAGATCCTTTCTCGCTGTTCTTCGAAAGATGGTAGGATGTGAATGTGCTGTCGCGGCTAAAATGCCGCAAAGAAGTAGGAAGAGGAGAGTGTTCAATCCTTGTGGCCTCTGAATCAGAGAGCGATAGCATGCACGAACCTAGAGGCAAAATTAAGAATGTTTCTTGGATGCAGGTCTGGTAGAAGTTAGGCAGAGGGAGGCGGAGGAGATGAAGAACGGGGGCAAGGCACGAATCCGCAGCGAGACCTGAGGCATTTTTGCCAATCTCATCCGCCAGGCGTGGGAAAGGATAGCCACATTTGAAGCTAAGCGCCGAGCGCTGGTGGCCTAGTTGGTTATCACGTCTATTTATCGTATGCACCCAGATGCCCCCTCGGGCCTCGTCGACTCGTCATTCATCTATCCCTTCAACGACGATCATTGACACACGGTCACTTACAATCAAACAGCTCCCACATCGAGTAATAACATCGAGTTGTGATGGCACGATTCAACAGGCGCAGCCTGGCTCAGCAGAAGCGCGAGCTGCGAAGATAACTTTGAAGTTTGAGTGCTAGTAAGTGGGATTGGGATTGGGAGTGGGATTGGGAGTGGGAGAGGGAGTGGATGCGGGACGTCATCGAATGTATGAAGGTCCGTAATATATCATGATAAGTCAATGGCAACCATCGGGAGACGTGAAGGTTCCAGTAATACAATAGTAGAAAGTGCAGCATATGGAGGAGGTTTTGTGGGAAGGAAGGAAGGATGGATGGATGGATGAATGGAAGTGGAGGAAAAGGAACACTGTGTGGGGGGATCTACACAAACAAACATGCTCTCAACCAACGGCCAACGGCCAACGACCCGCTGCTCCGAGCACGCCGCCAACAACAACACCCCCCCCCTTCTGGAACAACTTGAACTATGCGAGACAGCGAGCGACGAACGAACGAACACGACAACGACGACCGTCATACGTGTACATTGGTACAAACTAACAACGTGGGCATCATCGTTGTCAGCCTCGCGCTCCCCTTCGCAATAAATAAACCAACACCGCCGACTCACCAATACTTAGAACATAATGTACTCGTACTCGTACTCGTACATTTTCCACGCCTCACACCCGAGCCTACTGGCTCTGCGCCGGCGGCAGGTCGGGGATGAGGTAGTGCACCGGCCGAGCCCCAAAGCTGCTCTTATGGTCGAGCGTCGGCAGCTCCACGCCCGCCGCCTCGAGGTCCTCGCGCGAGCGCGAGCGCGTCGGCGCGCCCTGCGACGGCGGGCGCAGCCTCCGCGCCGGGCTCGGACTCGTGCTAGGGCTCGGTTTCGGGCTCGGGCTCG
>AYKW01000034.1:3165516-3191376 GCA_002760635.1 Ganoderma sinense ZZ0214-1
GGGCGGCTGCGGCGGCTGCAGCATGCTCGTCATCGTGACGGTGCTCGCGAAGCTCTGCCCGCGCGACAGCGGCTGGGGCACGGCCGCGAGCGGGCTCGTCGACGTCGGCGAGGACGACGGCGACGGCGACACTGCCAGGTCCGCCGAGTCGAGCGCGGGCACGGGCTTGCGCGTCGCGCGCCGCGCCCCGGGGCCGCCCCGGAGGACGTGCGGTTCACGGGCGGGGGACGAAACCCATGTCGTAGGAGGAGCTGACTGGCATCATCATGGGCGAGGCGTCGATGGAGCGCCGCGGGGGGCTAGGGGGGTACGGGCGGTCGCCGCCGTCGAGCTTCGCGAGCGCGAGCGCGCGGTGGGACTGGCTTGCGGACTTGGAGCGCAGACGGCCTTGTGGGCCCGCGGATGGTGGTGGCGACGAGATGGACTCCATGGAGTTCAGCTGACCCAGTCCAGAGGTGGACGCGGACGAGCGTCGGCGGTTCGCCTTGTATCCAAGAGGAGGCACGGACTCCATGTATTCGTAGCCCTTCCCGTATGCGATGCCCTTCTCTTCCTCGGTTGCAGTGAGAGTCGTGACGGAGGAATGGTGGCCCTGGACAGTGCTCGAAAACGAGGGGAGAATGGCGGCGGACGATTCGGATGTTCCGTGCCTAACCTTGTGGGGCGAGGCACCCTTGCTGTCGATGCTCGCTCCCATGACGTCCATGCAAGAATCGCGCGATGAGAGGCCGCCCCACTGTCCGAGCGAAGCCGATGCCTCCATCACACCATGACCGTGGCCGGGGCGGCGAGGGTGGGGTCTTCGGCGCCGGCACAAGCCGAAGTAAACGTACGCCGCGATCACGGCGAGCACGACAGCGATGCCGGCGACGACACCACCTGCAATTGCGCCGCTCTTCGATTTATTTGAGGAAGAGGCGGGGAGCGCGGTGGCGGATGACGTAGACGAGGAAGATGAACCCGTGGCCGAGCTGGTGCCAGAGGATGCGACACTGGAGGAGGAAGACGAAGCGAGACATGAAGTATCCGCACCGTTGACGATTGAGAACGTCGAGGATACAGCATCTACACCAGTCCCATATGCCTCCACGACGTATTGGCCCGCAGTAAAGTTGACTTTCGACCACGTCCACGACGCAGCAGCAGCATCGACATTCGTTGCGAGGGTAGTGCCGTTGCCGGCCCGCTTCCTCAAACTGGTTGCAAGCGTATGGGGAGATGCGTTGGAAATGAGGAGGAATTGGAGCGTCTCCTGGGGGCCCGCGTACTGCCAGCTGAGTGTGGCTGACGAGCACGTATTAATCGTCGAAGGCAAATTTATCCATGAAAAGCTGGGTAGAATGGACGGCAAGGTCGATCCCGAAGTTGTCGAAGCTGTAGGCCCAACCGTGGACAAGATGGATCCCGGAAGCGTGACAGACATGCTGGTCGCCGTTGAGGTAGGACTTGACGAAGGGGTAGTTGTCGATGTGTCCGTCTGCGAGCTGGAGCTGCTGATAGGGTCGAGGGAGAGAGGGAAAGTCGGGGAAGAGAGAGAACTGAGGCTCGACTCGATTTGAGAGAGGCGGCTCCCTGGAAGGCTCACTTGCCTGCGCCGAACGGACGACTCTGCCATGGTGGAGAGCGACCAAAGAGCACCCCAAGCCGACGACGAGAGCAGGAGCAAGAGCAGGTGAGCGATCGCACGATGGGAAGAGCCATGGGACTCACCAGGTCAGTCACTGTCAGATCTAAGCCAAGGTCACGCTGTGCGCATAGATAGCAACAGAAGGCTCCGAAGCAGAACCAGCGGTCGCCGCACACGAGACGCAGACAAGCCCCGCCGCTGTCGGTGTCTGTCGATACCGAGAAGGACAGAAGAAGGGAGGAGCGACAGCAGGGGATAGCCTGAACCTCGGCCGAGCGCAGATTGCGGGCGGATGGACGCTGGCGACAACCAGCAACGGCGTCCCGGCGACGCGGACAATTGGCGCAGAGACGCTTCCCACAGTCTATAGAGCCACCATCTAGCCTCGCCACAGCGTCAATCACACCGTCACCTGTTCCCCCTGTGCCGCGGATGCCGACGCGAGGTCCGACGTTCGTCCACCCAGCCTCCGCCTTCGCCGCGTCTGTCGCTTAGACCTACGTACGAGTGACCGTCGACTGACAAGCTTGAGTAGGGCGAAATAGACACCCGTTTACTTGAAAGGACCCCGAAATAATTAATATTCAGTCTCTGCGAGCTGTGTACTTAGCTTGGATGCCACCGTCCAGGAACTTGAGACCCAGCCTTACCCGGACTATACCATATCCTGATGGTGATGTCGAATCCCGATGCCACTGTGGCAAGTCATGCGGTTCCAACTCTAGATGCCATCCAAATTCCGAAATGCTCTTCGCCGAAGGCCCAAGGGGTCTATGTTTGACCCGTAGGTTTTCACAGTCTTGCGCACGTGTTCGTGACGAGGCTGGCAAGTGGGAGACGTCTATGAATTGTGAGGTATACATTATACACGGTGTTATCCTAGACAAGTATTGTAAGTGGTGCGTCAGTATATCCATGTGCGGCGAAAGCGGTGCAGAGGTCGGAGGGAGGAGTGATACATAAGGTGATGTCGTGCCTGATAGGCTCTAGGGATATGTGGCAGGAGAGGCTCTGAGGTGCGGCGGCAACAGATGGCGAAGATAGCATTGCGATGGAACACTCGAAACAGAGAAGCAAACACAGGCACGCCCAGCTCCAGGTCACTGCCAGCCTTCGAAGCGTCGTCCCCGGAGGGACAGTATCGACAACGAGCGTTTCGCTGGCCGTTTCCGGTTGTTGCTCGCCAAGCCGACCCTGCGGAGCTTTGACAATCTTCACACAGCATCCCCAGTCAGTTAAACAAATCACGCTCCGATCAAGGCAGGGAAGGGACGGCAGGGAAGTGAGCGGAGAACGGGGCCGCACCTGTACGAGGCGATCCACGCCGCCCCGATGAACGCCGCAAAGGAGGCGGCGGTCATCACATAGAACGCGTACTCGTGTTCCTCCATGTGGCTCTTCAACTGTTGCCCGCCGCACGACAGAAAGTGCCAGCGCAGCGGGTGCCTCGGTGTCAACGAACGTGGGACGCGAACAGCAGCCGAATTTGACGACTCACGTTCATACCGAATACGCCGACGACGAGCGTTCCGATGCCGATCCCCATCGTCAGGATGGAGATTTTAAGGTCGAGCGCTAGAAGTGCGTTCCGGTTGGCGTCCAGGATGAGCTCGACGATCTCTTGAGTGGATTGCACGTTCGACTGTGGATGCAGTGTCAACAATAGGATCCAATGACATACCGGTTAGAAGAAGATGAGGATACGAATAGCGGTCGAGGATCGCCAGATGGTTGAGGAGAAGCATGGCGTTGGCGCACAAACGTAGGGAACAAAATCAGAACAAAAGGATGGTTGGAACTGACCTGGATGTTCTCAGCTTCGTTGACGATTTCCTCGACTTGCTTCGCGAACGACTCCAACAGCACCTCGAGCTCATCATGATCTTGCGCATTTCTCGGCACGTTGTGCAACTTATCCGTGAGATACATCGCGTCCATGTCCTCATCTAAGCAACGATTTCGCTTCGTAAGACGGCCTGCATATACACGCAGTTCCAGGGGGCTCTCACCTTGTTCCAGGACTTCTTCAAGCGCTTCTTGAACCTAGTCCCAGCAAGACAGTTCGTGAGTGTCCGTGCGCTGAGAAGGCACAGACGGCGTACCAGTTTTGCGCGGTTCTGGAAGCTCGCTAACCGCCGCGAATAGTGGAGCAAGCGCTTGAACCGGTCGTGATCGATGTTGTCCTCGAGTTCCGCCAAGAGCCCGCCGACCAGGTTGCGGATAAAAACCATCTCAGCTTCGAGTGCGCTTAGGACAGAGAGCAAAATCGATTCAAGTGCTCTGTAGACAAGTTGTCAGCGTTTGAAAACAGAGATTACGGTAATTAAGGGACGGACACCGACCCTCCTGCAGGGACCCGAGAAATGGGCGAACCAGAGGTCAGCCCGTCCCAAAACCGTACCCAATGCCAAGGACACATGAACTTCCCCGGTGACGTGCAGGTCTGCCGCATGACCGTTCCGTCCGCGTCATTGGGGCGTCATTGAGGTGCATAGTGTTATTGACTCATCGTTCCCATCAACGATAAGTATTATCGTCCCTTGAGGACTGACTGTGGTCATGACCATCGCTACGGTATGGGACGCCCCTCCACTGCGGGGTCTGCGGGGTATACATGGAAAATATGTTTAACCCCGATCGATAGCGGAGGTCCCACATACACCGTGGATTACGAGTCAAAGAATTATGGTTGAATGTGGCCGCATATACCCGTGTCGACGCATGCACCGGGGACACAGCGGTAAGAAACTCACCGGAACTCGTAGGGGAGACCAGACACCTTCGCCCTCAGGTTGTGCTGTGCCACAGTGAGTAGACGCGTCGGAAGAGACCGGCTGAGCGCACCTCAAGGTGGTAGAGGAACACCGAGTGGAGGTGGGAATCCGCGGAGCCATACGTGTCGAACAAGACGACCGTGTCGGCCTTGACAAGGGCACGGATGTGAAGGATGTTGACCTTGCTCGGGTGAGGGGGAGAAGGGGGGGTGGGCAAGGTTTGTTACACGCGGGAGAAGCAGGCGAAGAGGGCTACGTACAAGGATCGCTTCCTTTCGCACCAGGATGGTAGGCACGAGGTTTGGTATTCGTGAATCAATTTTGCGGAGATCACGCGGCTGCCCGCTGACCATTAGCAGGGGTCGCGGGCGATGGGGCACGGGGTCGCTGAAGGAGGACTTACGTTCAGACGGTGCTCGGAACAAAGGTCTGCCTTCCTGAACTGGCCGGAGATGGTTTTCACGCTGCCTGGGGACGTAACCAAAAAGCACGAAACAGCGGGAGAATTAGGCGAATACGTAGCAAGGAGAAGGGAGGGGCTTCAGCTGACCATCCGCGTCAAGAATGGTACCTGGTGGACTGTCAAGGTTATCGTTCATGTCAGAGGAGTGACTAAGTGTGGACTCACAACGCAACATGAGATCCGCCGGTTGTCGTCCCTTCATAGCTTTCTCCAGGACGGCGGCTTTCGCGGCCTCCTCATGGCAGTCTGACGGCTCGTCAAGCGGGTCATGGCGTCGACGTGGGGCGAGGCGTCTGATCCAGGTGGTAAAAGGTCTTGTTCCGGCGTTATGGGGGCGTAGGGTTGGTTGCCACGGATGGAATTGCCGGGAAGACAAGCGAGAGGTGCGCATGGCCGAAGAGGAAGACACGAACGGCGTTGTATTCCGAGCAGCCAAGCACGTTCTTCGGGGAACTAGGAAATGGGAGGAGGCAGGCCAGGGAAGACACGAAGACAAAGTGCTGGGGTGAGGGGCGGCTACATGGCGTGGTGCCAGGCGTCGGAGGAGCGTATTCATACGCAAACGAGCGTGAGGATGGCGACGCTGACGCAGCCGGGAAGAGAGGCTCGAGGAATACAGTGGTGGTCGGACGCTGGCTGTCGCTTCGCGTTCCAACCCCAGAGCCGCGCCTGACAGACGCCCATCGTGGACCCATGACCACACAGACTCTCATTACGTCAGCACATCGAGATGCCGGCTTCCGGCCCAGCCCCTCCGATGCTCCCCATAGGAAGCGGCCAAGGTGGGCGGGGTCCCCAACTCTCCAACCTCTGTCCGCAGCCAAGACCCAGCATCGGCTACCCCAGGACCTGAAGTGGATCCAGGCCACCTTGCGTTCCTTTGAATGGCGATGTTCGTGGAGGCATATCTCTATCCATCGCGCAGCAATATGCCTTCCCGACGATGGCCTGACGAGAGCTAAACCCCACCTATTCTTAATTCTCTCTCCCGGCCTTGACCCGCATGCCGTGTTCTCCGACGTCTTTTCCCAGACATGCTTACCGGTGTCCAAGCAAAAGCGTCCGCTACTAGGCCCTCCGTGGGTCATACCAAGCGCGGTACAGATCCTGCCCGACAAGTACCGGTCACAATTAATAGTCGGTGAGTTCGCTGATCAGTCCCTGATTTGCTGATTGCATGACCGACAGGTAACGGGACCTCCCAAGGCGTTTCCCGCTCTTAGGTCAGTTTAGCTATTCTCTTTCGTCGACCTTCGCGCACGGTGATACGTGCGCATGTACAGCGGCCATGTGATCCTAGTCTGGATCCAACTCTCTCTTCACCCTCACGAACGCGCCGAACACGAGTCCCTTCCTCGCTCGCCACCTGTCCTCCTACCGTCAGACCCAGATCATCGCTTCCGTCTGCATCACCTCAACTCCCTCCCCTTCGGCGTTCTCCAGCCCTGGACGCCACGGATCTGGTTCCGGACCCATTTCCACAGATCCCTCCTTCCCAACTTCTCGTCCCATTCACGCCCGCAAACACTACATGAACGCCCTCCTGGTCAGATGCGCTCCCTTTTGCCTTTACCTTTCCTCTCCCCCCTTCCTGCTCCATTCCGACCCCAACGGGCACCCTGACCATGCACGAAGTCTCCCGCCTACTCCAGGCTGCCACCGCCCTCTCCCAGCTACTCCGCGACGCCGGCGTTCCCCACGCCTTCCACGGAAACGTCCTCACCGCCCTGCTCTCCAAAGCACCCATGGCCGATGTCTGTAACGCGTTCAAGCGTGCCTCGTCACCGACTAATGCATGACGTGTGCATAGGAAATAAGCTGCATAGTAGAAGGTGGGACGGTTCACCCCTTTCGTCGCGTTCGTCAGGCTTGCGCAAACCACGAGGACTTCCTAATCGTCGCCTCCCCCTGGAGCAACCGGTAAGTTGGAACGCCGTTTGGAATGCCTCCCGACAACGACTGTAATTCACCAAGCCATAGCTTGCACGTGAAATACCAACGCCTAATTCCGCCCATCGACGTGAGTACTTACTTCCGCGACGCTCCCTCGACGTCGTACCTTGGTTGACCTCGATCAGATTGAGATCTTGCCCGCCGGCGAAGAAGGCCCTCGACGACTCGATGGCGCGACAGTAATGATGATGGGGCGTGTCCCGTTCCTGACAATCACAGAATTTATCAGGGCAAAACTCAAGGCGTGGTCAATGTACGGGCAGCTCAGCTGGTATTTCACTTGCCTGTTCAAGAAAGCACTCATGGTTTCTCCACAGACGCGGGTCAGAAAGGGACGCACAGGAAATCACGTTCGCGATGTCGCGCTACTGGAACCGCGTAGATCTCAACCGCATTCCTGAGCAGGAGATGAACGATTTCGCGTCCCGGTTCCCAGCAGTTGCTCCGGCGTGGCAGGAGCTCAAGCGAAAATACGGCATGTGCGTGTCCACATTCTCTCTATAGCGTCTTGCTTCCGCGATGCTCAATTAAGTCAGGTCATAGCCTCCACGTAAACATTATGGCTCGACGAGGACGATAGTCGCTAATATTGTACTTGTATATTTAGCTTCATGCATTGCACGCACCAGAACACGAATCGCACCCTAGTGTCGACGTTCTGCCGGACGGACGTTTGTCATCCTCACGCCTCTTACCCTGTTCTGTCTTTTCTCAGATCGTCAGGGAGGCCAGTGCGTCCGTCCCACTAGTCCACCTCCAAGAACGGCGCCCGGCCCCGTGTCGTGCGCGCGCCCCTTCCGCACTTCGCACCCCAATCTGCGTATGACGGAAAGTGGTGCCGGGCTCGATACACTTCGCGCTTCCTCGACCGCGCACCCCGCCCAGGGCCAGCCCAGCCAGAGCCTAAACCGTGGGGTGCTCACACACACCGCGGCCGCGTCGTGCGCGCCTGCCACAGGAACCGTGCTGGAGAAGGCGTGCGCAAGCTTCCACTCCCCCGGCTCCTCCCTCGTGCGCGCTCCCGGCGTGCGAGTCTGGGGGGAGATGCTATCGGCATCGGGCCCACGCTCGGGTAAATGCTGATCTGCTGACTCCGCGCGACCCGGCGGGGCGCGTCGCGCGCCGGGGTTGCGGGGGTTGCGGGGGTGGGGACAAGCCGTCGAAGCCTATCGGTGAGAACATCGCACTCCTCTTCCGGGCACGCACTCATTGCGCGCATATCAGATTACGCTCGCAGATAAGGCGCTCGGACGCGCGACAATGCACATCGCTGCTCGAGTGAATGTGCATTCAGAAAGGTAGGTTGCTTGGGCGGCCTTGGCTGCGTTCTGGACTGCGCAGAGGGGCGCTGTCGTGTAAATGCCGGACCGGGTCGGTAGCGCTGCATTGACGACTGAGGCCTGAGGTTCTGTATGGACGCCTCGTGTCTGGGGAATCCCGGTAGCCTTTGGGCTCGATGGACAACTGCGATCCGTTGAGCTCGACTTGCCGTGCTCATATCTTTCTTTCATGCCGTCAGCCTGATGGCACTCGGTCGGCAGTTGAACGCGATGGGACATAAGTAGTAGACCCATCGATGGACAGACGTTCTGATCTACGAGAAAGTCGTCCATGGTTCCGACTCCGCTGCAGTTCAGTTTGCAGCCGAGGAGGTACTCAATTACGAATTTGGCGGCGACAGTGATTCGACACCGTCATCGTATGAACTGCAGCCCAAAAGTCAACGTCCAAGGAGGTACATGTCTTGGAAAGAGATTCAGCGAGATGTATTTTAGACAGATAAGAAACATAACCAGGACAACAAAGCCGATTGATTCTACATGTAAGAATGTGGAAAACTGGCGTGGAATGTTATTCAGGCTCCATAGAGGATATCCCAACTTCCAGTTGAAGCTCTCATGTTCAACCCATCAACTCTATGGTAGTTCCCGCCGGTGCTCATCGTGGTGTTGCTCGATAGTTTTCAGGGACGGACATAGAGATTATTACGAATTCTTTTATTCCATGTTTCAAATAATCTGACAAGTTTCAGGAAAGATAGACTATAGACTTCCAAGTGGGAGAGAGGCATGTTTCTCGAGCCACGTTTTCGACGATCTTTCTGAGCTTCCTTAAACGGCAGAGAGTCACAGCGTCTCTATGACAGTCACGTGACATGTCACAGACGACGCGTACGCCTGCAGGTCGTATTTCGGGTGGCCTACACCGTTGGCCACGACAGTCACTCTCTTCTCCTCTCTCACTCCACACCGCCATGCCGGGGACCATAATTACTCCGTCTCCCTCGTCGGGTCTCAAGCCCTATTATCAGGCCAAGATTGAGGCCGCTGAGCTCGAGATCAACCAGAAGACACAGAACTTGCGCCGTCTGGAGGCCCAACGAAATGCGCTCAACGCAAGAGGTCAGAAAGCGAACATAGGAGTCATTAAATGGTGCTTACTTCTTACTGTTTTGTAGTACGGTTGTTGCGGGAGGAGCTGCAGCTGCTGCACGAACCTGGCAGTTATGTCGGAGAGGTGGTGAAGGTCATGGGCAAGAACAAAGTGCTGGTCAAGGTCCAACCGGAGGGGAAATACAGTGCGTAGCGTCCAGCTAACTCCAGAGTCGGGCTAAAGATGATGCATAGTCGTCGACTTCGACTCTGAGATCGACGTCGCGTCACTTACACCTTCACTACGCATCGCCCTTCGCTCCGACTCCTACACAATACACAAAATCCTCCCAAACAAGGTTGATCCGCTGGTCTCGCTTATGATGGTCGAGAAGGTCCCCGACAGCACGTACGAGATGGTCGGTGGTCTCGACAAGCAAATCAAGGAGATCAAGGAGGTCATCGAACTGCCCGTCAAGCACCCCGAGCTCTTCGAGTCCCTCGGTATCGCCCAGCCCAAGGGTGTCCTCCTGTACGGCCCCCCAGGAACCGGGAAGACGCTCCTCGCGCGTGCAGTGGCGCACCACACGGACTGCAAGTTCATCCGTGTCTCCGGGTCCGAGCTCGTGCAGAAGTACATCGGCGAGGGCTCGCGGATGGTGCGGGAGCTGTTCGTGATGGCGCGCGAGCACGCGCCGAGCATCATCTTCATGGACGAGATCGACTCGATCGGGTCCTCGCGCGGGGAGAGCGGGTCGGGCGGGGGCGACTCGGAGGTGCAGCGGACGATGCTGGAGCTGCTGAACCAGCTGGACGGGTTCGAGTCGACGAAGAACATCAAGGTGATCATGGCGACGAACCGGATAGACATCCTCGACTCGGCGTTGCTTCGGCCTGGTCGGATCGACAGGAAGATCGAGTTCCCGCCGCCGGGGCCTGAGGCGCGGGTCGCTATTCTGCGCATCCACTCGCGGAAGGTGCGTGGCGTTTGGTCTGGGTTTGGGTTCGCTGGCTGTGGCCGCGGGGGCTGTTGTTATTGGTCGTCGGGCTAACGGGGCCGTTCCCACAGATGTCGTTGCAGCGGGGCATAAACCTCCGTGCTTTGGCAGAGAAGATGGGACAGTGCTCTGGTGCCGAGGTGCGAGGTATCTGCACCGAGGCTGGGATGTATGCGCTTCGGGAGCGCCGGCAACACGTCACTCAGGAAGACTTTGAGTTCGCGGTTGCGAAGGTCGGTGTTGCAGATCACATCTTCCTCGAATCGGCCTAACGCGTGCGTCCTACAGGTGCTGAAGAAGAACCAGGAAGGGAACACGTCGGTCAACAAACTCTTCTCATGATGTAGATGTCGGATGACAGCGGACTTGTACTCGTATAATAGCTCTTATATTTCTATTCTCTCTCCTTGCGAGCGGCTGGAAGAGAAGGACACAGCTCTCGATCGAAGTTAGGCGCAATGTTAAGCCATTGACTCACTCATGACAGGTCAACTGTGTCGTCCAATCCCCGGACCATGTTGGGGGTCGTCGCGACCGTGGCGCACGCAGTGCGAACAGGTGGGCAGAAGTGGCATGCGTTGTAGGGAATCCGGAAGCTGATGCTTTATATACCCCGCCCTTTCCCTTCCCCCAAGGTTCGATGGCTTGACTGGAACAGCAGCCTGCATGGCTACATCTTGGTAACCCGGTTATATTTGAGTCATCCACGCCTGCCACTCATTTATGGAGCGCTCCTCACATCCTCCCGCCTGATGGCCTCGCAGCATGACCGCCTCTCCAAACCCCATCGGTTGCCTCCTCTGCAACCCGTCCAGGGTAGTGCCTGCCCCCCTCCCTATCCCGACGCAGCAGCCACAGCAGCCCTTTTCATTCATCGCTCTCCCTAACAGCTTGACATGTGCCCCTGCGACCTTCAATTGGAGCTATAATGGTCTCCCTGAACTATTCACGCTCGTCATCTCCCAAGCGCATCCCTTCCAGATACACCCGGTCGCTAGGATGGTCAAAGTCCGACGCGATACTACGTCATTCCTCGTCGCAGATGACCTTGAGGCGACGGACCTGACCTTCACCTGGCCTCTGGTCAACGTCCCATCGGGGTGGTATGTAATGCAGGCCAACGGGACCGGGATTTTCGCTACGTCGCCAGAAATCTTCGTGGGCCGTGGGGTGAACACATCCTGCCTAGATACATTGCCTCCTCCGGCCCCCACCTTCACCTCTTCAACTCCAACTGCTACCATACCCACCTCAGAACTCTTTGTTTCAACCCCCATCGCCACCAGTACCCTTGTAGGAATCACGCCGCTCCCTTCCGTCATCTCCCTCAACTCTTCCCCTGCAGCCACCAACACCAAGCAAACGGCTCAGATAGTCGGAGGGCTAGTAGGGGCTGCGGTGCTTCTTGCCGCAGTGTTCGCGATATACCGCTTACGCCAGCGTCGCAAGCTGTCGCTGCGCCTCCCAATGTTCCTCAAGCGTAGTCACGAACGCTTCCAGCAGGGCCTCGGCAGCACTTTTCGCTCACCTGCGATTACGTCCCTGTCGCCCGTCGACGACGAGAAGGCTGATCATCACGGACCACAGCCCGAAGCCATGCCCTTCTCTTCGCCTTCCGTCCCATCCATCTCCATCTCCGAGCCAGACACTGGTGCCCCTGCTACCGCTGCGTCTACTTTGGATCCGAAGGGCGAAGTACAGTCGCAGCGCAGCCTCACCCTGGCAGCGCTAAACACAAACTCCACGGCGCCGGCCCGCTCCCCCAGCCCTTCCCAGTCCGAATCCGCATCTGCATCCTCGTCCTGGTCCGACGCGGGGGGATCGTCCCTCCGTACGCAGCGACCGCGGCTCGTGCGCACACCCGCAGCCCTGAACCTGAACCTGAACCTCAGCCTCTCCACGCCGTCCTCGAGCGCGCGCTCGCAGCAGACCAGCTTCGCAAGCGGATCGGCAACCGAGTCGCCCGTGCCGTCGTCGGCGACGTCGCAGATGTACCGCGTGCGGGAGAGCGGGCGCAGCCAGTGGGTGTCGGTGGGCTCGGGCTCGCCGACTGTGGCTGAGGGCGTCGAGGCGGACGCGGAGGCTCAGGCAGGGAGCCGCGGGACGGTGATTGTACAGGCGCGGAGGGTGCTCGTGACTGCGGGGGAGATGCGGGCGGTGCGGAGGGACTTCCCAGAGACGCCTTTCCCTCTGTCGCCGGACTACCGCTGAGCTGGGATGCTACGGACTTGATCATGGATATGCCTACGAAGCTTCGGGTTCGGACGCGCGGACGATTAGGACCCGCCTTTTCTTGTATTGATACTGTGTTGTATTTACTGCATCTGCTCCTTCGCGGGCATGTCGGACGTATTTGGCGGTCGAATAAAGGTGGCTTACACTGCAGGATTTGGGCGCCTCATAAAAATGCTTTTCTCTGCCGACAACGATGAAGGCTGCGAGTATTTGCAGTTCTATGTGCCCAACTTATGGCTTCAATCTGCTTTCTGATGTATCAACGCTCGGATTGCTCAGAATCTAGGCGATCCTTGGCGGAGACACTCCCGATCCTGCAGCATCTGTGCTGATGGTGCTGCGGTAACACCTGAACAAGCAAACGGCAATATACCTGGTTCTTAGAGCTCTGGTCTGGAATTCCTTTATAACGTGCCGCAGAATTCGTATTCCAGGTCTTCTTCTTCCCCCGTCATGTCTCTCATCAGCTCCAATTACTGCCCCAACGTCCTCTACGGCGGCGGCTGCAACGACTCCTCCTGCCTAGGCAACCACGACGTATGTCTTTGCGAACTCTGTGTCCTCATATGCTCTCCTGCATCCAACTTCGCATCGCATATCCGGTCCTGGAAGCATCTGGAGAACGCGTCCAAGGCCGCACCACCAAGTCGAGTAATCAGCGGCGAGCTCATCCGATGCCCACCTTGCTCTGTCACCGTCAGCTCGACCCAGTGGGGCACCCACATTACTGGGGACTCGCATCGAAGACACCAGGAGCTGGCCTCTCTACGTGCTGCATACGAGCTTGCGGAGAGCGACAAACAGGGAGTACGTGTCTCCCACTTCGACGCCGGTGTCGACTTTGGCGCCATCGATGTGGACCAGGCGGCCGCCGGCAGACGGTTTGAGGTAACCTTATCCTCTGATAAACACGTTACTCTCGTGCGGACGTGGGTCCGAGCTCGGATCTCCAACCACGCCGGCCTGTAAGCGCAGCCTTGGGCTCTTGACTCGCGCGAGTACTCCTGCTGATGATCCATCTCTAGCTTCAAGGCACTCTGCCGGGCGAACACTGCTCTCACCCCGGGGTCCGAAGTTTCTATTCCGATCTTGTTTCGCCATGGAGGTCGAGGAAGGTACGAGGCGCGGCTCGAATTCACATTCCAAGGGCTATCGGGGCGGGAGTTTGTCATCGCACGAAGGCTCCTCGCCCTCGTAGGTGAGGCTGCAGATCGGGAGGTACTGAAGTCAGTGACCCCGTACATCCGTTCACGCCGCGTGCGCTGGGACGAAAACACAGATGTCCTTGCCGGAGACCTCCCTCCAAGGATGATCCGTCCCATCAAGTGGGCCCGCGATCTTCTGCCCTTCAACATCCCTTCTGCACTCGCGGAGGTCCTGCAGAGCGGGACTCATCCGGAGATTCTTTTGCGGCTTTCTCAAGAGTACCTCACGGATCCTTTGTCGCTGGAGAACTATCAGTCTTTCTTCCCCGTTCTTTTGTGGATCGAAGAGTCTCGGATGGTGTGAGTCTGATTTCTCTAGGTCCAGACTCAAACTGACGCTTTCGTGCAGAGATGACCTTCGAATGTATGATATGAGGGATGTTCAGTTTGAACCAGATGGGCGACTGTACAGGTAGGTTCTCAATACAGCTGTGGAGGTCATACACTCACACAACTTTCAGCCTACATATATACGGACTCGCTGAAGGGCGTCCCAGTGTGACTATTGGTATATCTAAACAGGTTGATGTATTGCCTGTCACTCACGACTAGTCACCAGGGGATGTCATACTCGTGCAAGAAGGCGGAGGAGGAAGGACGTTCAAGGGGATTGTCCACGACATCCGCCAAGAAGATGTTCGGATCTCCTTTCACCCCGACTTTCCGGGAGCGAGCAGGACCTACAACGTCCGGTTCCAGCTCAACCGCACTCCCCTTCGCCGGATGCACCAAGCGATCGTGGCGACTATCAAGTCTCCTCGCCGCTTGCTCTTCCCGGAGGCTGGAGATGAGGGCCTGGAAAGTCCGGTTGCAGGCACGGACTCGCGCCTCCAGCTCTTCAACACCTCCATTGGAGGCAATGCCCCGCAGCTTGCTGCGGTGGAGTCAATCCTGCAGCTCCGTCCGGGCTGCGCTCCCTTTGTCCTGTTTGGCCCGTAAGTGCAATACAAGTAGTGGCTCTTCGTAACCACTGGCATGCTAATACGGTACCGCGCTTTAGCCCAGGGACAGGCAAGACCGTGACACTCGTCGAAACCATTCTACAGCTCCTACATGAGCAGCCGGATGCTAGGATTCTGGCGTGCGCCCCTAGCAACAGCGCTGCCGACATTATCGCGGAGCGGCTCGTCAAGCAGGGGCTCTCCCCGGAGGAATTGTTCCGCTGCAACGCCGCGACGCGCAACCCCGCCTCGGTCCCCCAGGAGCTGCTCCAATACATATATCGCCCGGGGAACATGTACGCGCTGCCGACGATGGACAAGCTGCAGCATTTCCGCGTGATCGTCTCGACGTGCACCAACTCCTCGTTCGCGTACAACATCGGCATGCCGTTGGGTCACTTCACGCACATCTTCGTCGACGAGGCAGGGCAGGCGTCCGAGCCTGAGATGCTTGTGGCGATTAAGCCTCTGCTCGCACAGAACACGCGTGTCATCCTGTCCGGGGACCCGAAGCAGCTCGGGCCCGTCATCCGCTCGAGCATGGCGCGTGAGTTTGGGCTCGAGAAGAGCTTCCTGGAGCGTCTCATGGACCGGCCGCTGTACAGCAGCGAAGATGGTCGTGGCCGCTCGTGCGTGTCCCCATGTTCTGGGAAACAGGTTATAGAATATTGATTGCTGATCACTGATGTGGTTTACACCGCAGGTTTGTGAAGCTGGTGAAGAACTACCGGTCCCACGAGGCGATCCTACGGTACCCGAACGAGAAATTCTACGACGGCGAGCTGGAGGTGTGCGGCTCCGTGGGTACGATCAACACGTTCCTGCGGTCGCCGCAGCTCGTGTCTCCGGAATTCCCAGTCGTCTTCCACGCGATCTCGGGCCAGAACGAGCGCGAGGCGTCGTCGCCATCGTGGTTCAACAAGGAGGAAGTCCTCCAGGTCAAGGCGTACATCGTTGCTCTCTTGCAGGACCGCCAATTCCCCCTCCGTGAGTCGTGTTGTCTCGCTCACACAGGCCGCCCAGGCTTTTCTGATTTCATCCTTGTGGTGGATGCAGTGCCGGAAGACATTGGGGTCATCACGCCGTACCACGCGCAGGTGCGGAAGATCCGGCACTTGCTACAGCTGGCGAAGCTGTCTGACGTGAAGGTCGGGAGCGTCGAGGAGTTCCAAGGCCAGGTTCGTGGCTGGCCATTCCATGTAGTGTGCCGCGAGTACGTTGCTTACTGACGTGTTCGGATCTGCATCAGGAGCGGAAGGTGATCCTCGTCTCGACCGTGCGGAGCAGCGGGGACATGCTCGCGTACGACGCCAAGTTCGCCCTCGGGTTCCTGTCCAACGCGAGACGTTTCAACGGTAAGTAGTCCGCTCTCACATCCGCTTGTGGTCTTCATCTCCTGTATATGCAGTCGCGATGACCCGTGCGAAGGCGCTGCTCATCGTCGTCGGCGACGCCCCCATCCTCTCCGTCGACCCGCTCTGGCGGGCGTTCATGAACTACATCCACACTAACAACGGCTGGCGAGGGGACGCGCCGACGTGGGACGTCAACGCGGCGGTGCTCGAGGGCGCGGACTACGTCGACGAGCTGCGCGAGGCGATCGCGGCGGACATGAACGCGGTCATGGCTCAGCTGCCGCCGGAGGAGGACATGGAGGCCGAGGCGAACGTCGAGCGTGAGGCGGTATCCGGATCCTGGGAGTCCGGTGGGGGCGACAACGACTGGTAGAACTCTCTTCACCTTCACTTCGGGCTAGCATCGCGAACGTGTGGTGAATGTGGATAGTTTTGGCATTGTATTCTTGGGCTTGTAGTCGCGATCGGTGCTGTTAGAACACTTGGGAACTGAAAGAACGAGCATCATGATTGGCTTGATTAAGCGGTATATCTTTAGAGTATATTACTTTGTAATACGTAGACATCGTACACCAGGAAGAAGTGTGCGACTAAACATCCAGTACATTGCCTGACAGACAACCAGGCTCTGCTAGAACGTACATACATCTGAGAAACCTCCATGGAAACTTGATACGTGTGCACGGACGTCACAAACATCTTGTGCCTCTTTAACCAGTGCCTACTCTCGGACGGACAACGGGCATGCTGGAGATAGTAGACGCAGGGCTACAGACCAAAATCGAAGGCTACTGCAAACATATATTATTATAATATATATGTATAGTATCATCAATGGCTGCCAGTGCGGTGTCCATGTCAGCATGGAATTCGAACGAGTCCTGGAGGAAGAACTTACAGGACCCTCAACCCATGCCCTCTCATCTGACGGTCTCGAGGCTAACTGGCCGCGGTCCGACCTTTCGATGCTAGGCAACTTATGGCTATAAAACGTCCGCGCACCGGCGAAGAACAGACGTTCCATCTTCTGGACGGAAAATCCGAAGACTCGTACAGCGGCGAAATGGCATAAGACTCCGGGAGAGAACCCAATATCTCTACTATCGTCTCCCGTTTTGTCTCGCAAGCTTTGCCTAGGCAGAAGAATATTGGTTACAGAGCGTCCTTAATTTGACTGTTACCATTCGATCTGGACGTGATCTCAGTCTCTTGACGGGTGACTCATCTCGAACCACAGTATAGTACCGTCCACATCGAACCCGTCTGGTGTAGCGGTATTCTGGCAATAGGTTTTTCAGGCTCTCGACCGTTGGTGCATCTGTATGACCAAGCATAGTTGGCAAGTAGAGACTAATAGGTGAGCATGGAGGGAACTTGGGACGTCGTGAACAAGGTTTAGATATCTGATGCCAGGGAGCCTGCGCCGAAGACATAAATGTTCGTCAACTGTTTTCGAAGCTCCGTCAGCCTTCCATCTGTTGACATACGAAATCCGCATGGGTAAGGCTATATATAAAAAATAACACTTTGAGTAGGTCAGCCACATAGACACGTCCTTTCCTTTTCTTCTCCCACTTTCCCTCTCGCCGCTCTCAATTTCATTATTCGTCGATGCTAATCCGCGATGCAAAGACCAGCCGGTCAGGGTAGGGAGATAACCCCAATTATCCCGGAGACCACAAGTTCTACTTCGACGACTTCCGCTTCCACTTCAAGTTCGACTTCTACCTCCACTTCAACCACACTCATTTCGAGTAGCACGCAGCCAGACACGGAGACTGCAGGAGCCACTTCATCAAGCAGCACCACTACATCCACCTCCGAAACAGAGTCGCAAACACCTCCCGAGCTATCTACCACCTCCCAGATCGCCAGCTCAAAAACAACCAACACGCTATCCGACGAGACGAGCAACGCACAGACCAACTTTGTCTCGTCAACCGTTACAGCCTCTGCAACACCGTCACCAATACCCGAGTTCGAATGGGCAAGCTTTTCAGCCACGTTTAAAACGTGTGCGGGGGCGACGCTGAATTGGAGCTACTCGGGTCCGCACGAGACGGTCGGATTCCTCCTCGTTCCGGTCACATCGTCCTCTGCCACAGTTCGAAGGCGTACCGGCAACGAGACGATTCTAGCTACCGGAGTTGACGTAACAGCGTTGCAGTGGTCCTGGCCCCAAGCCAACGTGTTCGCAGGCGAATACGTCGTGTTGGCGTCCGGAGGCGGGGTGAGAGCGGTGTCGCAGCCACTGGATGTGACCAACGGCACGGACACCTCTTGCCTCTTCGTAGATCTAGAGCCCACCAGTTCGCAGTCGACGAGATCTAGGAGAGGAGGACCCAGTACGGCGGCCCTCGCCGGAGGAATCGTTGCAGGCGTAGTGGGACTCGTGATCGCGATCGCGGGGTACTTGATGTGGAGGCGTTATCGGAGGCGGCGTCCAGGCTGGAGTGTGGCCAACTCCTCACGAAGGGAGCATGGCTTTGTTTCCTTCTTCGCCTCCCGGATCCCGAGGAAAGGTAGACTCGTCCCCTGGTCGACGACGTATCCCTCGACCCTCCTTTGATGCGTCCACGATCCTTCCTGGTGTCCGAGCCTCGGACCCCGATACCTCTTCCCCTTCCTCACACACGACCTCATCACTCGGGCCAGGCGGGAGTGTCGTTCGAGGACGTCAGCATCATCGAATCGCGCTCATCCACCCCATCCGACATTACGTTCATGAGCGCCCTCACGCCGGCCTCCCCCTCCACGTATCTCCCGTCATACGCCACGAGCATCTCGACTCCACCGTCGTACACCACAAATCCAGCTCGCGATATGTCCCGCTCTCGCTCCACGACGGTGAGCTACGTGAGCTCATCGTAGCGGCGAAGAAACGGAGGCGAGCCTGTCCAGTGCGTTCGGATTGGACTCTGTGCGAAGAAAGACACTCACTTGGCTAGCGAGGGCTCGCGGGTTAGATTGGCCAAGGGCAGCAGTAGCCCGGGGCCTCCCGCGATGTGACGTGGTCACGGTGCAAAAGCCGAGGTGTCGCGATTATAAAGTTGATCGGCCTTCGGTCCACCAAGTCTGCATTCTGGTAGCGGGAATGAGAGTCCGTTAGGATTTTATGGCTAATGGACGGAAAACTGCGTTCTTGTACTTACCTAGCGTACCACTCCGAGTCGGACAAACGGAATACTTGAACTTGAACTTGGGAGTTGACTTGTTTGTACTTGTGTATATCGGCACGTGAGTGAATAGACGCGCTCAACCTTGGTCCGCGGAGCGCTGGTCCGGGTTGATCAACTTGAACCACAACAAACTCGCACAATGGTTCAAAAGAGAGCCAACGCCCTCTCCACGGTCTACAATCTACAAGGGGTCCGTCCGTCTCAACGTTAACACGACATTCCATTATAGGAAGACATCCCGTACGTCCCAGGTAGTACCTCCCGAATCCGAGTCGGGATCTGACTAAGTCTCGCACAGTGCCCGAGGTCACGGCCGACCATCTGGACGAATTGCAGCTCAAGGGTTGTTGACATCTAGCACGACATGGCCGCCAGAATCACTCTGCAGGCTTCTCGGAATATATCTAGAGGTGTATTTCCCGGTAAGTCGGATTTCACAGCTTACGTTGACGAAGCTGTCGAGGGACCAACGCCGTCGCTGATAAATCAACCTCACAAGAATGACGATACACAGTCTCTGACGAAGGTATAAATACAAGGAGAAAGCGAGGGGTGAAAGCAGCACGAGGATTCTCACTTAGCGCGAAACCGCACCCCATACACCACAACTATAACCATGGCAGTCTGGCTCAGTACGTACGCAACCGCACTTAAACCGCATACGTCCCACTGACTCACAATGCAGTCACTGGCACATCGACGGGCTTCGGCAATGAGCTCACCAAGATCGTCCTCGAGAACGGCGACATCGCAGTCGCCACCGCTCGGCGCCCCGAGGCCCTCGCCGCGCTCGCCGCTCAGCACCCCGCCGCGGCGGACCGCCTGCTCATCCTCAAGCTGGACGTCACTCAGGAGCAGGACGTCGTCGCCGCGTTCTCCGCGGCGAAGGCCAAGTTCGGTCGCGTCGACGTCGTCGCGAACAACGCCGGCTACGGCACGCTCGGGGAGATCGAGTCCACGCCCGACGCGGACGCGCGCGCGATGTTCGAGACGAACTTCTGGGGCGCGGCGCGGGTGTCGCGCGAGGCCGTGCGCTTCTTCCGGGAGGAGAACCCCGCGGGCGCGGGGGGCCGCCTCCTGCAGTTCTCGTCGGTCTCGGGCTTCCAGGGATTTCCGGGCACGGGGTACTACTCCGCGACGAAGTTCGGTGAGTCGCAAGTCAGAGTCCCCGGTCGTACACATCGTCGAGTCGGAGTTGAGATGCTGACTATGCTACTACGTGGACCCGTTCGGCTTCCAGCCCTCGAGGGGTTCAGCGAGAGCCTCGCATCAGAGATCGACCCCGCATGGAACATTCAGGTGAGCGGTGGAACCCTCGACGCTTTCCGATTGTCTTGCGCTGACACCGTGACGGTTGTTGTTACCTCTAGGTCACCATCATCGAGCCCGGGGGGTTCGTCACAAACGCGTTGAAAGGAGACAGCCAGTGGGCCCCAACGCACCCCGCCTATGGCAGGCCCGAGCTCCCGGCAGCCGCATTCAAGAGGGTCTTGATCGAGAGCCCTCCCTCTGGAGACGCCAGGAAGGGGATGGAGGTGGTGTACAAGCTCGCGTCGTTGAAGCAGCAGCCGCTTCACTTCCCGCTCGGGAAGGATGCTGTCGCGGGCGCGCGGGCGAAGACGAGCTCGTTCTTGGCGGACACAGACAAGTATGCGTCGTGGTCGGAGGGGCTGGAGAGGGATACGTGAGATTAGACGTACGATGGAATTCCGGACCGGTATACAATTGTGAGTATGCCTCTTTGGTGTACGCTTGTACCAATACCGCACGTAGGGGTTGGATGTGCATATTTTTGACGAGTCGAGTCGGAAGCCGCCCAAATTACATCATGCCACTGTCGCCAACTTGCAGGTTGACGATGACGTTATGAACACAACACAATATAAATCGACGGAACGCGCCAAGAGCTCGAAACCGGAAGGGACAAAGTCGTTACCATAAGCACCGAGTGCAATAAGATGGCCGCAAGCACGAACAGCTGCGTAGACTCGGAGTTGGTCCTCAAGAATGCCAAGCGCTTATTGAACCCGGACTGTTCGGGGATTACCGAACGCCGGGGTCCGCCAGCGCAGGCCAGCCCTTAACTTCACTTACAATCTTCTTCGAGTCGTCTCTCTCTGTCTTTTCTTCATGTCGTACCTCAAAGTATTGGACGAGATCATTAAGCATTCGATATACACCACGTTGCTCGTGCGGTGCTAGTGCATGACTGCCAGGCCCTCGTCTGTACATAAGTCGTCACAATAGTGTCTTACTCACAAGGGTCCATCATTGCCAAATCGTTCTTCACAGTAGCCCCGCTCAAAGTTGGCGTAGCTCCGTAGCCGCCCGTAGCTCGTAGCTCGTAGCTGGCGGCGTGAGCGTGACGGGGTGTTGCCTGGTGGCGCCCGGAGGCTCCAGAAGCGCTGAATACGACAACCCAGATGATTGCGGGCTGATGAAATGCTCGCTGCTGATTGGGGGAATTTCAGAAGTCTTCGAAAGTCGGGGAGAGTCGGACTCCTAGGAGGCCCTCGCGTTTGGGATGTGTTGAGCCTGTAGCGGTCTTGTTATGTTCCTTTGCGGTGCCTCAAATGCCATTTCACAGAGATAGTGGGTGTACAAAAGTCAGAGTAGAATGGAAAATCCTAACGCAAACCTGCCGGTGAGACAAACCGACGTTCGAGACTCGAGTCGAGTCGCGTGCAACGCCGCATCAGGCGACGGGAGGTACACCCAGACGCCCGTGAGGCTTCCAGTCACAGATGGTAACGCTCACGCCGCCAGCTACGAGCTACGAGCTACGGGCGGCTACGGAGCTACGCCAACTTTGAGCGGGGCTAGTGAAGTGCCAGGAGACGTAGATACTACAACGGGGGATATATCCCGCAGGTAGGTGGCTCGGGAGACTTTGGGGCCATCGCTCTGTACCACGTTCAGGTGCGAAATATCCAGTAGTTACTGCGGCCGGTAAATCTCATCGGCGTCAAGGTCGGGAGTGTCGAGACCAAGACTTTCTCCGTCGCCAACGTTTGTGGTCATGTTTATCGCACCCGGGCCCGTGAGCCGCTCTCCTCGAACCTGTAGATCCAACCAGGCAGCTCATTATAACATCATGCACAGGTCGAGTTATCGAACTGTTAACGTATGCACCCGCAAGTACAAGTATAAGATTCGCCCATGACCTTATTCCTGCGCATGACCTGATCGATCGTATTTCCGGCACAGCCCTCACCCATCTCATCACAAGGCCGCTACGTGCAGTGCATAGTGCGCTGTCCACGCGCATGTTCCTCAATCTTCGCAAGGGAGTGCTCCGCTAACCCGAGTTCATAATGCTGACAACGTTGGCATCTGAGCATTGGGCGAAGTCGGACACACACTGCTCTCTACATGAGCTGGAGGACGTCGATGTCATCCCCGGCGATGGCGAGGAAGTAGTCGAAGACGAAGGAATAGCCTGAGGTCTCATGGTCGGGCATCCCTTAGGACGGCTTCCCATCGCAGCTCACAGGAAAACAGTCCGCTAGAGGGTGGTCGTTGGCTTAGGCAGGAACACCGATGGTAACCGGGGCGTCGTGTACCAAAGTTTGCGATCTCTTGTGGTCCACCCTCCCGGCTCCTCCCTAGGCCTGCCTGCCTGCCTGCCTGTTGTTATCTCCCCTCTCTCCTGAGGCTTCAAATCGCGGCATAGGCTGTTATAGAGTCTGTTTTCTCCTCCATTCCGTGGAATTCGACCCTCCTACCCCCGGGGCTGCTCGTACTTGGTCTGTTGAACATAGTGGGGGATGCCCACTATGGGGGACGCACTACACGCAGTGTGCACACATACTCACCTGGCTAGTGAGAGGTAGAGGCTTTGTATATCGAGTGAGGAGAAGAGCGAGAAGAGGTCTCTCATTCAGCTCTGTAGGAGCTGTCTTATATACTACATAGCATACATGATTATATAAGTGTCCGTGTGATCACAGACTTGTGATCACAGTTACAATCCATGCGGCTCCTGGGCAGCTGTCCAGTATAGTTGCCATATAGAGCACTCTGGAAGCGCCTGGAGCGTGTACTAGCACAGGCGTGCTACAAAAGGCAGTCTGGCGCTTAAAGCCCCAGATTCGGAGTTCGCTCCAGTGTTCCGGCAAACCTTACTTTGCTGAGACACCGGCATCAAACTCGGACCTCCGGTCCGAAGCCGTGGACTCTTACGAGCGCCACGTTCAACACTCCCCCTCGCTAAGTACGCACTCGCAAGTACGCAAGTGGACATGGCGCTCTAAGCAGCCTTAGGGAAATGCAAGCCAAGATAGGGACGGAAGTGGTGGAACTTCACAGTGCCCAAATTCTTGGTAAAGATATCAGCAGGATTATTAGTCCCTTCGACATAGAATATGTCGGTAATGCCTCGATCGTACACTTCACGGATGTAATGGTAGCGGATGTCAATGTGCTTGGACCTTGACTCCGTGACAGGGTTTTGTCCAATGTGAATGGAGCCTTGATTGTCTCCAGACAGTGGTACGCGACCGATATGATAGCCGAGTTCAGCAAGCAAGTTGTGAACCCAGACTACTTGGCGACTACAGTCACTCATTGCCATATACTCAGCCTCGGTGGAGGAGAGGGCAATGGTCTTCTGTGCACGTGAAACCCACGAGAATGCACAGTTCGCTAACTTCAGCATAAAGCCGGTTTGCGAGCGTCGAGTGTATGGGTCCGAAGCCCAATCACTATCAGTCCCAGCTATTAAGCCGAGCTGAGAATCGCCATTATAAACCAAGGCGTAGTTCTTGGTTCCGACGAGGTAGCGGCAGATGTGAAGTGCCTTGCTAAGGTGATCCTCGGTCGGGTTCGAGGCGTACTGTGCCAGTTTGGTCACAGCGAAAGCCAAATCCGGTCTCGTACCCAACATGAGGTAGAGTAGAGAGCCAATGACTTTCTGGTACCTAGAGCGAAGCTCTGGTGTAGCTTGTCCTGTGTTGGGTGCAGGTATGTAACCCGCAGGGAGTGGAGTTAAAGCTGGTCGCGTGTTCATCATGCCGCAGCGGTCCAATACTTTCTCCAAATATGCACGCTGATCTAAAAAGATCTTTCGACCTATACGAGTAATGCGCATGCGCAGAAACTCTTTGGCATCGCCAAGATCGCGGCATTCCCATTTCTTCATGAAGCGAGCTTTGAGTAGAGCTACAAGCTTCTTGTCGCGCCCACAGAAAAGCGCATCGTCGACGTAGACGATTACAACTACAAGTTCACCATCAGAGTGGCGTTTGTAGATGTACAATCCTGCATCGTTGGTGAGTCGTTTGTAACCCATCAACTTCATGGACTCAGACAAGGTGCGCCACCATGCTAATCCTGCCTGCTTAAGCCCATATAGAGCACGCTTCAATCTGAAGACTTTGTGCTCAGAGCCAGGGATGCGAAATCCCTCTGGCTGCTCCAGGTAGATCTCCTCATCCAGTTTGCCATACAGGTAGGCGCTGCGCACATCGAGTCCTGAGATGTGCCAGTCCTCGAGTGCTGCAAGGGCCATGATGAGACGGACTGTCTCAAAAGCGTACGACTGGAGAGAATATCTTGTCGAAGTCTTCACCTTCGACCTGGGAGAAGCCTTTCGCTACAAGTCTGGCTTTCTTACGACCGTCAGTTTTGACGTCGAATACCCAGCGGTTTTTCACGACCTTACGTCCTTTTGGACGGTCGACCAAGTCATAGACGTCGCGCCTGCGAAGGGCCTCTAGTTCTTCGCGGCAAGCGGTAAACCACTCCTTTCGCTCAGCATTTGGTAGGCTGGCAATGTCACGGTAAGTCCACTCACGCACATTGGCAGGTGGTACTTTCTCCCCCTCATCTGGTGGGATCGCTTTCGCGATTAGGAATTGGATGAGACTAGCTCCCCCTTCCCAGCATAGTTGTGCCAGATCAGTTCTAGCAGCACGCAAGACACCTTCAACTTCATCTGACGATTGACCTGACGACTCTTCTGCAGATTCTTCTTCCTTGTCGTCATCGTCATTATCGTCATCGTCGGGGTCTGAGCGATCAGGACTAGGAGCGGGAGACTCAGGTTGAGGTAGGACAAATGCAGGTATTGGGTCTGAACCCATATCCTCCTCTTCCTCGTCATCGCTACTACTAGACGAGATTACAGGGGTTGGTTCCCTGTGCGTGCGCATCGAAGGTGGAATTGGAACAGGTGGATCGCGTTCAGCAGATCTCTGGCGTGATTGTGGAAGTGATCGGGTATAACTAGGTCCGGGAACCTGTTCATCCCTTGATGGAGGTGCAGTCCGAGAGCGACTCGGTTTCTCACCAACCATTTGCTTCCACGATCCCCGTTTCTCAATGTCCTTAGAAATGTCTGTAGGGTGTCGTGATTCACCATAGACATTGCCTTCACGAACTGGTACTTTCCGCTCTCTCGCAGACCATCGCGGTTCTTCCGCGCCTGGCCTGTCAACCGGAGGAGGTTGCGGCAGCATAGGGTGTTGCACTTCTGGTACGTCCTCTCTGCGCTGTGCGCGAGGTTGAGGAGGTACAGGGGGTACAGCCAGAGCTGGTGCAGGTGCGACGTCTCGCGCCTTACCCTTGCCCTTTGTGGAAGGTTTTGAGGGAGGACGGCATGGCTCATCGCCGTCATCAGGGAGTAAAGAAGGAGTAGTTGCCTGGTCCACAGGTTCAACTGGTTCAGGCGCACTCTGCTGCCCTTGTCGCTTCTTTTCATGTGAGCATTTTGGAAACAAACTTTCGTCAAATAACGCTTGTGCAGCAGTAAAGATGAC
>AYKW01000034.1:3208602-3281721 GCA_002760635.1 Ganoderma sinense ZZ0214-1
TAGTGAGCCACATTCCCAATCTACTTCAGGGTTGTACTCATGCAGCCAGTCTAGGCCAATGATTACATCCTCATCCTCTATATCTGTCACCACAAACACCACTTTCTCTCTGTAGTCTCCAATCGCCATATCCAATACGGCGACCTCCGTGATCGTCCCATCACGGTTCTCAGTACCATCTATGTTATACAGAGGAATCGGCTTTGCCAACTTCCTCGTTGTAACATGGTTCTGATCTACGAAACGTCTATGTAAAAACTTGGTAGTAGCTCCACTATCTACCATTGCTACAATATCCTTATGTCGCTGCTTGCCGATTAACCGTACTGGTATGTGAAAGTGTTGACTATCATGATTCACTTCATATACGAACGCGGAACTTAGTACAGAAAATCGACTACTACTACAAGAGCCGGCACGCGCAGCGTCCAGTGCGGCTCTGATCAGAAACCCTCCTTCGTCTCGTTCACCGATACGGCACTGAGCCGTTCCTTTATCTCCTTGAGCTCAGCCCGGAGCGCAGCCAGATCTGTCGTCTCGCCAGACGAGGAGGCTGCTTGCTGCTCCTTCTTGGGTAGTTTGCATTCAAAGGAACGGTGGCCTGGCTTGCCACAGTTGAAGCAGTTCCCTGTGAACGGCTTCTTACCAGTGGCAGCGGCCTTCTCGCCCTTCTTTCTCCACCCGCCACTGAACTGCTTGGGCCGCTCTTCTTCGCGCACTAACAAATTCTGATCCATGGTCAGTGCGACCGCCTGGATCTTCGTGATCGATGAAGTGTCGTGGCCTGAGGTAGCGAGGATGTCCTTGATCTTGTAAGGCAGGCCGGTGCGGTATCGCTCGCGCTTGTCCTCGGCACTGAAGCTGGTACGAGCCGCGATCGCGTTGAACTTCACCGTGTAGTCCTGCACGGTGCCGATCTTGTGCTGCCCTTTACAGAGCTTAACGAGCTCTGCGATGGCTGCTTCCTTGTCATCCGCAGCGCAGAAGTGGGCTTTGAAGGCCGTCTCAAAAGCTGCGAAGTCTGCCCACGGCTGAGTACCGCTCGCGAGCGTCACAATATGGGGGCCTGCCCACTCTGCCGCTCCTTCCGTAAGCTTATTGAGGAGGGTGATCCAGAGGATCGTCTCTGGAAAGCTTGGCGAAAAGGTGGTAATGTTCGAGTGGTAGATGCTGGCTGCAGAAACGAAGCGGAGGCCATCCTGAGCCATCTTTCCATCGTATTCGCGAGGGGCGAGTTGGGTGACCAGCTTTGAGACATCATAACCAGCCGGCAGTTGCGGAGGTGCGGGTGTGGTGCCAGCGTTGCTCATGGTCGATGAGGGCGTTGGTGATTGTGAGCGCGAGGAAGCTGCCGACGAGTGGTGCGATGAAGAGTGATGTGATGAGGGAGGAGTGGGACTGTTGAGGTTGACAGTGGGTCGGTTCGGGTCAACCGGAGGGGTGATTGGTCGGAGACGTTGGAGTCGTTCTCGCACTAGTTCAATGGTCTGATCAAGGATTGGAGAACCTGTAGATCGAGGTGGAGTGGGAACACGGCTTGGAGCGTGGCTCCGAGGTCGAGAGGCAGGTCGGGATGAGGGATTCCTGGCTGCAATAGCTGCTGCTTGACGAACAGGGGGTCGTTCTGGGTCTCGGGGAGGTGGCTCTGGAGGGTTGGCAAGGTGGTTGCGGATTACGTCTACGTGTGCTGGTGTGGGATAGAGGCGAGGTGCAACCGCACGACGATTCTCCTCAGTATCCGCAAAGATCCAGTGCCAATTGGGACACGGTTGTTCTTCACAGACAGCCCAGTCACCGAGCTCGTTAAGCAGGTGTTCGTGCTGAACTTCAGTCGGGTGAAAGACGTGTGGTCTTCTTTCACAAGCCAGGGTGGATGGGGTAGGGATAGCTCGCTTCCTATCCCAGGAATGAAAACGGCAGGTGCACGATCCAACACTGTCTGCTCAGCCTCCTCGGCCTATTGCTGTGTTTTAGCCTCAAGGGACACGAGCCCAAGGGTGTTCTGCCTTGGCTTTGTTTCGCCGCCTTTCTCTAGCCTCCCACGCCGTGAGGCGGACCACTTCTGTCAGTACCGGGGTCTCGGGTTAGGAGCTTTCCGCGTACTGTACCACTAAGTGGCAAGCCTCGGGTTGAACCAAGACCACGTCCGATGGTGTGACTAGAGCGCGTACTACGCGAGGCCAATACAGAGGATCAAGTGCGTACCGTACGAGAGGAAAGGGAGTAAGGAGTACGCCGGTGCTCGTGAAGAAGTTTCGACCTAATGTTACGACTGGCTGTCGAGTAAGATCAGGGAGGCTTACGAAGACGAGCAAGGGCGTCGACGAGCACTTGTGCAGCGAGAGCGGAGCAGGGCTCGACAGTCAGGCTGGAGACAAGATGTATTGAGCGAGTATGTGCGAGCGAGAATACAGAGTGGCTTACCTGGAGACAAGAGGTCGAAACTGAAGTCTCCAGGCAGCAAGGTACAGGTCTTATATACATGTACAGAACAATGGGGTCCAAGGACAATAGGTAACTATGGACGCGGGAGTGGAAGGGAGAACAATGGAATGTAGGACAATAGCGACTAGGGAACAACAGGGACAATAGGAGCTATTGTACTACGAGACAAGGGGACGGGTTACGATGCAACAAAGGACCATAGGGACGACATGGGAAGTAAACCGTCCAGAAAAGGAAACAGAGACGCCAAGGTAGGCGCCAAACGGAACGTTCGTGACAAGCCATGTTTCTCTCCCTAGTCAATTTCGCCACTCTCCCTCATTCAACGTTTCTCAGCTACGCCGGCCCGCACACGGAGATATCGACAGGCTGCCCCATTATCAAGTGCTAGGTCGGAAACTACTATAGCGTCCACGGTTCAAAGTTCCATCTCGCCAACCAATACAAGCTTGCCGGTTATTGGAAATTTTACATGGTCCAATTTCTCTTCGACCATCGATACATGCACTCCGCCCACACTCTACTGGAACTACTCAGGTCCTCAGGCACTCTTCATGTTTATCCTCTGTTCCACGTTTCCCCACTATTTCCCCTTTGCCACCCTGATAGACGACGTTGATGTCGCTGCTGTAGGGCAGTGGACCTGGTCCGGGGTTAGCATCACTGGATAATACACAGTGATGGCATATTTATATTCGCTTTCTGAATATGTGCCTGATCAATATGAGCCGGAGGTGCCATCGCCGGCGTTCGTGATTGTGAATGGTTCGGACAGTTCTTGCCTTGCCAATACCCCCAGTAATGTCTCCGTCGTTTCCACGCACCAGTCTCTCTCCGCGACGACTCGGACTAGCACCCCTTCTCCCGCGACTTCCAATCCTCCCGCGAATCCCATTCCTCCTTTTCAGCCACCAGCATATCGAAAGCCGTGCACCCCAACAATCACTTCAATTGCTGCAGGAGCTGGAGCCGGAGCAGTCGCGTTTCTCATGGTCATACTGGCCATGCTGGTGTACCGAGCGCGGAGGCTGCTACGGGAACAGCTGCGTCCAAGCTCCCCAGGTCTGCGCTCGACGGAAGTGGTGCACTCTCGCCTTCCACCCTCATAAAACGTGCTTCTACAACCCAGAGGCTATGGCTGACGGAGAGAGCCACTTGTCCTCTCAACCACCTTGGAGTCACTGCTGATTCTCCCCTGGTGCCAAAGCGCAGGCCACCCTCATCCGCTCTCTCCGAGTCCTGTTCCGCTGTGCCACCCAGCATGACCTACACCCACGTGCACACCCATGAACAGATCGCGGGGTCTATCATAGATGTCAGTACCATCGGATCCCAGTGATATCGGTTAGATGAATATATTTGACAGCGTTAGTTATAACGAATGCCGTATACATGTACTCGATGCTTATTGAGGGCTGCTCAAATATTTGGTGCGACGGGCGGTTCGCCGGCGAGAACAAGGGAAATATTTGGGCTTGGGTGTGATCCAAATATTTGAGCTAATTAAAAAGAGCATGACAAGGTATTCAACTCGCGCACAAACACCACATGCAACAGAACCGAGCGAGCCTCCAACTGCACCATAAAGCTGATATATAGGTACAAATTAATATCTCTATAGCACGTCTTTTGAGCGCTTGTCCTACCATACTTGGTCGTCTTCTACTCAATGCCAGACATACAGGGTAAGCAATATCAGATCATTTTCCCCCTGTATCATAAACATATTTTGTCTTCAATAATTATCTATCAAGTGCCCGCAATATTTTCTCTATGATTATACTAAAATAGTTGCGGCTTCCGACCCATCATGGGCAGTGTACAAATCACAACTAATCATTAGAAGCAAGATTGCGTGCTGTCGAAGAAAGTTGATAGGACTTGGTCATTGGGAGAATAAGCAGTCGTCAAGTTTTTCTCTGGCATGCCAGCCCCGAAATTAGACGCATGCCAATGTATCATCAAGGCTTCTGTTGCGATCTATGCGCAGGATATAACTGTGACTGTCTTCCGAAACCACTCTACCATGGGGAGCCGCTTCCCTTCACCGCCTTCACCCTCCCCGTCCGCTCCTTGGCCATTGTCCTCAGGGACAGAGGGAAACCATTACGGGCAGGCACGTCCTCCGCTGAGCCACAGTTCTGACTTGTGGACAGAGGCATTAGCGGCAGCTACATGGCAGGGTCGTCCGTTCAGCGCAGGCAAGCGGTCGCTCCAGGAAGCCGTCTTTCTATCATCCCTCTCCTTCCCCCAACTCTCCCACTTTCCGTGCTCCTCATCAGCGCCTCCGACAAGCAGGCGGAGAAGTCAATGACCAACTCGTCACCAAATGCTACCCCAACAGCGACCAGCATGTCTGTCACGCTTCCGGGATCCGTGTTGTCCACCGTTGGGCCTACAGCTTCGACAACTTCGGGATCGACCTTGCCGTCCATTGTACCCAGCTTCTCATGGATAAATTTGCCTTCGACGATTAATACGTGCTCGTCAGCCACACTCAGCTGGCAGTACGCGGGTCCGCAGGAGACGCTCCAATTCCTCCTCATTTCCAACGCATCTCCCCATACGCTTGCAACCGGTTTCAGGAAGCGGGCCGGCAACAGCACTACCCTTGCAACGAATATCGATGCTGCTGCTGCTGCGTCGTGGACGTGGTCGAAAGTCAACTTTACTGCGGGCCAATACGTCGTGGAGGCATATGGGACTGGTGTAGATGCTGCATCGTCGACGTTCACGATCGTCAACGGTACGGATACTTCATGTCTCGCGGCCGCAGTCACATCTGCAACATCAATAACAATCACTGGCACACCATTATTCCCTTCCCCTTCCTTTACACCCGCGTCGACGACATCTGTTCCGGGTCGCAAGGCATCAAATCTGGGGATGGTGACCGGCGGAACGGTGGCCGGAATAGTGGCCTTCATCGTTGCCTTTGTGGCATACCGAGTATGGACCCAGCGACGCAGGCGGCAACCTACAGGCTCCCGCGCCAGCTCGAGAGAAGTGACACGCGATAGCACCCCACCCCGTAGCGTCGCCTCTCATGTCCAGCGGCTCCCTCTAGCCGAGAGACACGTCGACGGGACCCATCCTCTCGACAGCCTCTCTACCAATATGCTCCTCGAGCCCAACCGCAGGCCGCCCTCCTCCCTCCTCTCCGCCGAGCCCAATACTCCCGTATCACCTTACGCGATCGCCGCCCAAACGCGGGAACGAGCTGGAGCATCCTTCACGGAAGTGAGCACCTTCGGATGGCGCTCCTCCGCTGCCCCTTCCAATGCGGCGTCCACGACGTCCACAACAGGGCTGATGGATACCTTCTCGTCCTGTCCCCCTTCATACACCACGTGCCCTTCGCCTCCTCCGTCGTATACCACGGACAAAACTCGCAGTGCAACGAGCCCTAGCTGCGAGCGCTTCAGTTATGCGAGCTCGTCGTAGCAAACCCACGGGGACACAATGGCGTCGAATGGCATATTGTCGTCCTCGGCGACGCAGGTGAATCGCATGCACTCCGATAGATGGAACGAGCTTGGAAGCCGAACACGGTGGATACAGAAGACTTACCTTGAGAGCAACTGCATCCGTGAGGGACGCTGGCTAGCCCGGAGCCGCTGGGGAAGGGAGTCCAGCGCGAGGCTTCGCTCGGATTCAGCCTGGTCTTGGAGGTGGAATGGTCGACGATCGCGGTATATACCAGAGAACCTATAGAGATACCCAGTGTTGTCAGATGCTTATGATTGTGGGAAATAAGCCTTGAGAGGTGATATAGGGCTGGAAGACTCGAACGGACTGCATCTCGGAACACCAGGCCGAAATGCAGTGACAGTACGTGGTGTCGGCTATGGTGGATTAAGATACAATGAATGCCTCGAACGTGGTTCTTCAGCAACACGACGCCCCTACGAGCGAGCGCCGCTGCCCGGCTGAGACCAGATCTCGCATATGGCAAGTACGGCGAAGAGCGTCGTGCGAGCAATCATGATTATGTGCTGTTGAAGAAGCCCAAGACGAATTCGCTGAATGAAGTTGTGAGCGTTCATCAGGTACCTGTCATGTGGCATTTCCGACTCCGTATCTGACATGTCATTGACAACGCACAATCAGAATTGCTTCGACTCATATCCAGTGCACTGCTATAACTTTCTCGCGTTGTAGCATAATGACCTACCGGAGGCCACCTCCCTCCGTAGCTCGTCCCCATTGCCCGCTCTCTGGTGTCACTCCCCTCGTCAGAAAAGATAACTGAAGCCGGGCAAGTAAGCAGCTTTCTCCACCCCCATCTCATCCGGCGCCCCATCGACGTGCAACCTTCCTTCCGCTATTTCTCATTCACCCGGACCCGCGGACAGAGTCATCGACAGCCGCTCTCACGTCAAGCACTGCTTCTAACACCAACACCATGGCCCTTCTATCGGGCATTAGTGGTATTCTGCAACTCACCACAACGTCCCAGCCGCCCACTGTCGCGAGCTCAGACTTGCCCTTTCCGATGCCTGTACCTAGCTTCGCGTGGTCGAACTTCCCCGCGACGTTGGACACATGCACGTCCGCCACGATCAACTGGACATATTCGGGCACCCCAGACTTGATCCAGTTCGTCCTCGTCCCTCAGGTGTCCTCCCGTACGAACGCAGCGCTTGCAAACAAGCGGAGTACTGGCAACACCACCATCGCGACCCGCGTTCATCTGACTGCGCTGGCTTGGACCTGGCCCAAGGTGAATGCCAGCGCCGGAGAGTATGTGCTGCAGGCGTCGGGGACGTGGGTCAACGTCGCGTCGTCGTCGTTCGCAATCAACAACGGTGCGGACACGTCTTGCCTCGCCGTCGCAGTCACGTCTGCAACATCGACCACACCGTCCTCTGAGCCTTCGAGTTCCACCACTCCCCTACCGACGACCTCCGGGCGGGGCACTGGGAACACTGGAGTCATTGCGGGCGGAGCCGTGGCTGGAGTAGTGGTGCTCATCATCGCCCTTCTGGGGTGCCGGTTATGGGCCAGGCAGCGGAAGCAGCAACTTCGACACCCTCACAATCCGACGGAAGCGACGCACCGCGACACCCCATCCCTATACGTCGCTTCCGGGGCTCCGAGTCCAGCACTGCCGTTCTCCGAGAAGAGTGCCGGCAGACCCGATTCTCTTGATTCCCCGCTCTCCCCAAATCACAGACCACCCTCCTTCCTCCTCTCTGATCCCTATACCCCGGTACCGCCCTACCCGTCCCACACCCAAGCGCGTGAACAAGGGGCGAGGTTGATCATGGACGTCACCACCATCGGGTCCCGCTCTTCTGCCGCCCTCTCAGACGCCACGTCCACCACTGGGCTGATGCGAACCTTCTCTTCCTGCTGTCCCCCTTCATACGCGACGAGACCATCGCTCCCTCCATCGTACACCACGTACACCACACGAGATACAATGACTTCTCGCTCTACCCACTTCAGCTACGCAAGCTCATCGTAGCGATGAGCATGGTGCCAGTGATGCGACGGCGCCAGCAAGCGGCCGTCAAGACATCCAAACGCACGCGCAAGTGGGCAGAGGGAGAGTGTATGCTTGGAGTTGAATAAGAATGCGAGACTCGCCTTCAAACGAGTGGATTGAGCCCCATTCAAGGAAGACTCGGGCCAGGTGGCAGGGAACTTTGGAAGTTGCTGGGGAACTGGCAGGTTGGCTCATCGAGGTTTTGAGGGCCTTGTTGGCAATGAATAATTAAGTCTGCATGTATTAGGTAGCACCCTGGGGTTGAGTTTGTAGGAGTTGTGGTCTAGCTTCAACACGGGAGGAAGATAAGCAGTGAGAAAGGGACTTAGAGGAAGGACTCAAGCAGGAAGAAGGCGGCAAGACGCGCATTAGCGCCTATTAGCGCTTCCACGTAAAGCGCCGTGTCCGTGACCCCGGCCCGACCCGGCGACCAACTGGAAAGAAACCACCTGAAACCACCCGTGTCCTGAGCCTGTTGCTCTCAGCCTGTCCCCCCCCCCTTTTCGAGTCGTCGCTCGCATTCAATGCTCGAACCGTGTTCACCACTTATAAGAGAATGTCAATACAGTCACCATCTGATCACCGTGGACCTCATTGAGGCCCTCCGATTTCTTTCGTACCTTCAACCCGAGTCAGCAATGGCCAGCGCCGACAACTTGCATCTCCCAACCATAATCGAGGTAAGAGTCCAGTCGCCGAGCTGAGGGATTCTGAGAACCTCTGACCGACGTTGTTGCAGCATATGGCAGGTGATTCGAGTTTTCCAGGTCACAATTCGACTCCGCGGACTTATGATAAACGCTATAGTGGCGGCGGCAACATGCCCCTGTACGAGGTAGTTTTTGATATCATCGGTGCGAGATGTACCCCATGTGGCAGAGTCTCTGGGTTCGTTGCAAGTCCCTTTCGTATGGCCAACAAAGGAACTGGAGCTCCACGATCATCCGAATTCTATTTCTCGCCAATAAACACATGGTCTTGGGTGACCCCCCTCCACCAACCCCCGAGTTCACGATGACGACGCTGGCATTCGAACATCCGGACGAGCCGGGCGCATACTCTCTACACGGGCTGGGGGACATCAATGCGGTCACAGGCGATGGCGAGGAAGCCGCGCACAGGGAATAGCCAAAGGTCGCGATATTCGAATCCCTCAGAAGACGGCTACCGTTGCGGTCGAAAGGAAAAGCCTAAGGAATGGAGGTTGCTTGAGGCTAGCAAAAAGTAGCGTAATGCGGCGTCGCGCTGAGCAAACAGTACTCTCGACTACTTTCAACATCTTTCATCTGACATTTCAGATCCCGTATCCGTAACATGTCAATACTCCTTGTCCTCCACAGACGTATCATTTGACATTGTAACTTTCTGGTTGGCCTATCGGAAGCTGCAACTGGTCGTTCTTCCCCGTTGCCGACTCCTTGATGACCGCCCCGGCGCCTTGACAGTGGGAAACAGACAAGTACTTAAGCCTTCCCGCACCTTCGGGCATCCTCTTCGCTGTCGCTTCAACCTACTATCTCCATCCCGCTATTCGCCCTTATCCAGGCTCGCAGACTGAGCCCTCAACGACGGCTCTCTCGTTCAAGGACTTCTTTAACCTCGAATGCCATGGTCTCTCCCCTTTCAGATCCAGACGAGCCGATGACGACTGTTACTATACCATTTGGCCTTTCATCGCCCCCCTCAGTGATCGCTTTGTCCAGTTTTGCGGAATCTATCCTGCCGCCCACAAGCGCAAGTTCACAGAGTCCCGCGCCGACACTCACACCCATACGCAGCTTTGCGTGGTCAAACATCCCTCCGACGTTCGACACATGCACGTCTGCCACGTTCAGGTGGGGATATTCGGGCACCTCGGACCTCCTCGAGTTCATCCTCGTCCCTCAAATGCCCCCTCCTACCAACTCAGCAATCGGAAGCAAGCGCACTATCTCTGACGGCACCACGATCGCAGCTCATGTCGATCCTACCACACTGGCCTGGACTTGGCCCAAGGTGAACGCCTCCGCCGGAGAGTACGTGCTGCAGGCGTCGGGGTCGTGGTTCAACGCCGCGTCGTCGTCGTTCGCGATCAACGACGGCGCGGACACATCCTGCCTCGCTGCCATAGTCACGTCTACGACGTCGACCACGCCATTCCCCAGACCTTCCAATCTGCCGACGACATCCGTGCGGAGCCCTGCGAACACGGGGACAATCGCCGGCGGGGCCGTGGCCGGGGCAGCAGCTCTCATTATGGCCATTCTGGGGTACCGAACATGGGCCCGACGACGGAGGCAGCAACTTCCACACTCTCATAATCCGACGGAAGCGGCACATCGCGACGCCCCATCCCTATACGTCGCTTCCGGGACTCCGAGTCCAGCACCTCCGTTCTCTGAGAAGAATGCCGGCGGAACCAATTCTCTTAACCACATCGCTACTCTTGATTCGCTGCTCTCCCCAAATCGCAGACCGCCCTCCTTCCTCCTCTCCGATCCGTGTACCCCAGTACCTCCCTATCCGTCCCACACCGCAGCGCTTGGACAAGGAATGGGGTCGATTATGGACGTCAGCACCATCGGCTCGCGCTCGTCCGCCGCCGTCTCGGACGCAACGTCCACAGCTGGGCTGATGCGGACCTTGTCCTCTTGTCCCCCGTCATACGCGACGAGACCCTCGGCTCCCCCATCATATACCACAAACAAAACTCACAGCACAATGACCCAATTCAGCTATGCGAGCTCATCGTAGCAGATTGATGCAACCGCCAGCAGGTCTCCGTCAAGATCTCTAACAGCACGTGGAAGTGGGGGAGGAACAGTGTTTGGAGCCGACTGTGAGGAACACAAGAAACTTACCTTAAGAACGAGCGCATTGAATACCGCAGTCAAGGAGGACTCGGCGGCCCTGGTGACAGAGGGGATTTGGCCTGAGAAGTCGCTGAACAAGCTAGCAGGTTGGCTCGTCGAGGTTCTGAAGGCGCGGTTGGCAACGAAGTAATTGATAATAGGTTCCAAGTCCGTATTTATTAGTTATCACTCTACGCTTGATTTTGTGGGAGTTACGGCTTAGTTTGAACAGGGAAGATAAGCAGCGAGAGAGCGCGACAAGGAGGAGGGAGGAAGAAAACAAGCCTGAGAGTCTGAGACCGTGACGCACATTAGCGCTTCGAGGAGAGCCTAAGCGCTGAGACCGCGACGCCCATGCCCGGCCCGGTCAATGCTTGAAAGTAACCAACGTGGCGCCGTGTTGGCACTGTCTCCAGCAAACCTCTTGGGACTCGGACCTTGGCTCCCCTTTCGGGCACATCCAGCTGTCTTCTCGTGCAAAACTGCGTTACAACTTGAAGGATATCAATAACTGGGCAAGACGTATACAGTCATCGCATCTAGCAATCCAAACAAATGGCCAGTGACGTACTCAATACATGTTCAACCAGCTGGACTCTACAGCACCGACAATCCAGCAATGCTGTTCCCGGGCCCCGAGCCCCGACATACGCCTCTCCAGTGCAGGTCCTCACGAATGACACGGCCCTCATGCCCAGTGAGAACCCTTCCCATTTTGCACCTTTGTCGTCTTTTTCTTTCGAATATATTTGTGCAAATTGGGCGTATTTGGTAGAAATAGACGGGAATGGTCAGATATCAAGACAAAGAGCCAGTTGTCCACCTACACATTTTCCCAGACAATAACATCTGTTTGAATCGAAACTGGTCTGCATTCCGCTGTCCTCCTCCCCAAAAAGACAGATATCTTTAGATATCGACGTGAATGCCCACTCGCCTTGTCCTCCGGGTGGTTATTCGGTCTAATACGAGCTTCCATTCGTGTGTACAAAAATAGATGCAAAGCCCGCGCGCCCGCGCGTCCCAAATCCGTCCTCCCGCCCGCGCCCTCTTCCCGCGCCCAGCTACGTCGTCAACGCTCGCGCGAACCTCCTCGCCGGTGCGAATACCCCGCGCGAACACATCGACACCATGCGCCCGTCGTCGCGCGATCGAATGCTAGAAATAATGGTCATTAGTGAACAAGATTATGGTAGATCCGAACCCGCGCGCTCACCTATGTACTGCTGGCGGGCGCATTGCTCTTTGTAACAACGTAAACCTAGTTTAATACATAACGTACCTTGGCCTCGTTTGGATATTCGCGCGCATGGTCGAGGAGGAGGGCATGTGGTAGGAGATACATGTGGGGAGGGTGCGCTAGGGACGCGACATGGTGGGGGGAAGGAAGAAAGTTCGGAGGACAGAGGGCGATGATGTTGGCCCATCTTATATATGTCGGGGATACCGATGGCGTCATTGATGCTAAGCCGGGGGGCGGGATCGGAGGACAGTCGAAAATGGACATGACGCGCTGGGTAGGTGAAGGAGCAGATGAAAGAAGAACATACTCGTGAACCATGTTCTACCACTTTTCGACATAGGACGCGTCAAGCGCCCGGAGTAGTTGTACAAATGGGAGCGAGTTCTGATTCAAAAATGGTCGAAACTACAACTACTTACAAAGCTTCGGACCCGAAAATAACCGAGTTAAGCGCTTGAAAACGCGAGCAAAAGATACCATTTGCTCGTATTGACTCCCAATGGCTGAAAATGGGAGGGGTTCTGACTGGGCCTCATGTCGCGCGCCCCGAGAAGTTCCAACCCTGCACAACCTTAAGTCATCCTTCCGGTGTTTTGCGCTAAGCGAGCTGCTTCCCTGCTTCGCCTCCGTAACACTGCGCCCCCCAATCTCCGATAAATGGCCATCGGTGCTTCGGCGTTCCCACCGCCTCGAAGGTCGCCCCCACGCCACTTGGATTGGATTTGGATTGGCCCTCGCCCCGGGGGTTGAAAATAGTAAATACTGGCTCGTCCGGGGAGCCCCATGTCGAGGTTGCGCCCGTACGCGTATGTCGACACCGACGATGCTCGCTGACATTCCGATCGAGGTCAGCCAAGCCGTCGCGGCCGCGGGCGACCAGTATCTCTGGGGGGTCCACAGGGTTCGTTCGCTTCCGTGCTTCTAGTGCCAAAGGCTGACGAAGTTTGTACTTGACGTGTATATAGCAGATCCAGGGTGAGCGAGTTGTCGATGTCTGTGGGTCCGATCGCGAGGTTGACAACTTGACGTGCGTTTTGCTACTTACTGGCAGTGGCCGCGTTCACAGTCTCGGTGAGCAGATCTCGCTTCTGCTGGGACTGACGTGGGGTTCGACAGCTAAATGCTCGTGACGTATGCAGATGGCCGAGATGATAGCCACGCTTCCCGACGAGGTGCGCCAGCTCGCCTTGGGATTGCTTTGTGGTCGACTTACTTTTGTGGGGAGTTTGCAGATCGAGCTGATATGGCCGACGAAGATGAATCTCGTGAAGTTTGTGTACCTCGTCAACAAGTACTCCGTGCTTTTCGACATCGCCTTCATGGTGTTTGGTTAGCCTCGTTTTCGCTCTCGTTCTTGAGGAGAAACAACGGCTGATGTATTGCACTTCATTTTCATAGTGGACTTTACATCACGTTCATCTCGCGTGCGTGTTTACATCTCACCATCGCACGTTCATTACCGAACTGTCCCTTAGGCTTGCGATAAGTACTTTAAACTATTAACTTGTGAGTTCCTCCTGCGTGCCTGTATTCTCGTCCTTCGACTTTTGGGTCGTCGATTGCAGACTGGTACATTACCGCCACGTTGTTCTCGGAGGGTACGTATAGGGAATATCATGGTCTTCTTCACCAGGAACTAATGTGATCATTTTGTCACAGCTATACTCCTTGCCAGGAGTTGGGCTCTTTGGGCATGCGATCGGCTTATGCTCTACAACACCATCTTTATAGCATGTATGATGGTAGTACGTATTGTTTCATGCAACAACTTACGTGCCCGCTGACGCTGTCCCGTGTTACCAGCCTCACACTTATTATGTTGCCTATGACATGCTCCGAATAAACACGGCAAATTGTACGTAGGTTCCCTGCTCAAGCATCGCGTCACTAACGTAAGGTCTCGGATAGTCGCCGCGAACGACCTCGTCATACAATTATTTGGCTGCATGCCCGCCATCGATGACCAACAGGTCTGGCCGGCGTTTGCGTACCTTATATGCGCGGAGACGAGTAAGCCAACCACTCGTGGCTGATAAAATCGAGCTAATGATCTTTACAGTGATCGTACTAATCACGTTGCTAAAACGATACGTGGATAGAAGTTGGCTAAGTACGTGCGCTCGGGCATTGCATCCCCCTGCCTAGTTCCTGACAGTGCGGTTGCCGCAGCTGACCAACAATCGTACTCGAACTTGATGCTCCGCACACTATATCGGGACGGTAAGACTGTTTTCTTTGCATTGTGTCTAGGACGGTGATTGAGCTTCTTGGATATCTACCCAGGAACATGCTTTTGGGCGATCGTGCTCTGTAAGTCCTCCCGCAATGACATGATGAGAGCTGCACATTGACATCTGGGTCTGCCTCCACCAGCGTTCTCCGCGGTTAACATGACAATGCTATTCTGTGCGCCCGTGAGTTCGCCTTCTTCCCTCTCGAGTGTGAGGACAGTACTGACCCTTTCTCCTCCCGACAGAGAGAACTGTCGTACTCCATGCAAATGTAAGTCCGCAGTACTCGGCCCCCCATCCCCCTAGTCCACATCCGCTGATCGACCGGTTCTTGTTTCTCAGGGGGCTCCGAACAGTCCACAGCGCGCTCTGCACGCGCGTGCTCCTGAACCTTCGCAAGGTCGCGGCGCGCGCCGGTCCCACGCGACGGGAGCAGGAATTGGATTTCCTGACCACCCTCGCGCTAGAGCCGCTGCCGTCGGAGTACTCGGAAACGGACGAGTCGGACGACTCCATGCCGCGCACGGAGGACTTTGAGCTGGATGACGTCGCCCGGCGCGTTTGATCGCGCCAAGGGCCGCGCTTTTGCTTTCGGATCTGCTTGGCACCAGCTGTAAAAGTACGCGTACGCATACATTACATACTTACATACCTTACTGTACCACCACCGCCACATCAACTCTGTATTGTATCTGTACTTTATCATCGCCTCGGAGTCGGACTCGCGATCGGTTCTCCACGCTATTAACTGCGGGCCTTGTACTTTGTAGTATTTGCACACACGTCATGTTTTGTTTCGCAACGGAATAGCGCTTCAGCCTGTTTTTTCGCCGGGTGCGCTGAGTTCGGAGTCTGACTGAAGGTACGCGGAGCGAGGAACAGCGATGTGAATCTGCCGGAGCCTGAGCCGCACCACTAGTAGCAGTAAGTACCAACATTGTGGTGCACTGGCACGGCGCTCGACCCGGAAAAGTTCCACAAACGAGTGATTAATATTCATGGCCAGCGTTCGAAGGGTCAAACACATGGGCGTAGCGTGGGTCTCCAGGGGATACATAGATTGCCAAGAGTGATGGCGGCCAGTGGGTGGTTTGTGGTGGTCCGTCCTATTCGGAGTCCCCGGCAGTTCCCAGATATTCATATTTAGTAACTTAGACGCTAAGGAGTTGGGACTTCTCCGGCAACCATCATGACGACGCCCCAATTTTCTACCCTTTGACTCTGAGTCCATTCATGTCTCGACCTTACTGGATAATGACTCATGGGGGCTGTTCCAAAAGCTTCCACCGCTATATGCGCGCTTCCGTCATTCTGTGCCTAGTACCAGATTCGACTCCGAGCCTTCAATCTCAGGCCACACACCTGCGACGTCGAGTCCACTGGTAGCTTCTCTACCGAAGGCCGAATCTGACATCCGGATCAATGGGAAGGCTTTTGAGCTAGTCCTAGCCTCTCCACGACCACTTCGCAGGCCTAAGGTTGCCAGGGCGAACGAGTCTCAGACTCGGCGGAAGGTGTCCGAAGCGTCTCCTCTGCCCTCACGTGCACAAGCAGGCAGCGCCATCCCCAGCAGCGCATCCGAGGACGCGTCCATGTGTCCGAGGCCTTCTATCTCTCAGGTCCGCATCTTGTGGTCTTCGCTGGGTCTTCTGTCAAGCATCACGTCTCACCAATAAGGCAACTTTGCCACCAAGCGAGTCTACATCTGCTTCTTCTTCCCGGCGTCCCCTCAAGCCATGATACATGGCCCGTTCCTCGCGACCACTCTAACGTGGTGTCTGTGCACTTCCATATATCAGTAAGCACGATGCCAGATCTCGGGGACGCTTTGCAGGTCACTGGACACCGACGGATCCTGTCCTCGCGTCCTATTCTGGCTGATGTTCCCCGCCCTGTCATATGTGTCTGGTTATCCTGATTTTTGCACCTTGATAGATTCGTCGATCACTGGGTAACAACAGGACCCGTGAATGCCACCCGACATAAGTAGGCCGCAGTATGACGCCACGCTTAGCTCGGTGGAACCGATGGCGACCACCGACCTTCCAGCCATTGAGGACATCCTCCCTGGTGTGGGGGACCTTTATCTATACCAGATAAATCGGGTGCGCACACTGCAACCTGTCTACTCTTTTGGAGTCGCTAATCATCCGGTGGCAGTATCTCCAGTGTATGTGCACCCACACTTGCCAGCCTGAGGGGGATGTCTAACATTGAGTTAAACGTATCACCCTAGTCGCTTCCTTGACATGTTGCGTGAGCGACACGACCCTCCTGCTCGAATTGTGATTGAAGCTCCTTCAGGTGCTTGAGATTATCAGCACACTTCCGGATGAGGTACGTACATCGTCGCTCTTCCCTCTCGGAGCTGCATACCGAGAGGTGCTTGGTAGGTGTCCCTGGTGTGGCCCGCAAAGCGGAGCTTCATGAAGACCATCTTTCTCATCAACAAGTACAGTCCGCTCCTGGATTTCACTTTCATTGTTCTTGGTGCGTCTGAATCGCCCTTCACGAGGGACAACTTTGACATTGGGGTAGTTGATATGGTCGCTCGAGAACCCCGTGTTCGCTTGTCGCCCGTTTTTACACTATCCCTTCCACTCGCTCACAGCTTCTTGTTCTAGTTTTGCGCCGTCTCATTCCAAGCCTTGACCTGTACGTCGCACATCCGCTTGAACTGGGCCTCCTCATCACGATATTAATATCCGTATAGATTGCTACCTGGTCGGTACGCTCGTTTCTGAATGTGGGTGATAAATTCACCAGGCAATCCCCCGGCCCGAGTTGATGCAACGTCGATGTCGTCCTAGTCATCCTGATCATGAGAACGCACGCACTATGGGCATTCGACCGGCTACTTCTATACTCCACCGTGTCGATATCAAGCATGATGGTTGTAAGTCGTTCATGGAGACACGTTACCGGAGAATGAATAACTGCCTACCACGACAGCCGCACGCTATCTACGTCCTTTACGACATGCTCCGATCCAACCAATGTAAGCGGTCGATATTTGTGCTCGTACATTATCCGCTAACCATCCCACCACACTTAGTCCATACCCGTCAGATGATCACGCGGACCGTTGGCTGCATGCCCAACATTGAAGACTCGGGGGCATGGCCAGCATACACCTATTTAATTTGCAGCGAAACCAGTAGGTGGTGTTGGATCCACTATGTTTTACTGATGGTTTACATTCGCGCAGTGGTCGTCATCCTAACAGTATTGAAGAGATATGTTGATCCCACCTCTAGTACGTCGCCAAAGCGTAGCTCGTTGTGTTGATACTGATCATGAGACGCGCTGCAGTTGAAGGATCCTTCTCAAGCGTCATCCTTCCGACCATGTACCGGGATGGTGGGAGCCTTCGCAGCGGCAGTGTCCTTGTGCTGACTTCTTCGTATGTCCCAGGGACATGCTTCTGGGCAGCGGTGCTTGGTGAGAACAGGTTCTCTTTTTTCATGGGACAGCGTCGCTGAGGAGTTTGCAGCTTTCTCAGTCATAAACTTCTTGATGATGTTCTTCGCACCAGTAAGTTCGGAAACGACTGTGGTCGCTAGCACGGAAGATCTTGATCCGAGGGATAAACCTTAACAGCGAGAGCTCTCCTACTCGATGCAAATGTCAGTCGTTTTGCTTTCTGTCTCTTCCCCTCGTCGCTCCTCGTCGCTTACACTGTCCACCCTGGCAGGCCGCTTCGCGTGGTGCACAGCGCTCTTTGCACGCGCGTCCTGCTCAACCTCCGGAAAGCCGCAGCTCGCGGAGCCCGAACGGAGGCAGGAGACTTTACCATTCAGACGACAGTCGCGTTTGCGCAGCCGGGTCATATGGATCTCGAGTCTCGTGGAGGGGGACCGTTGTCGTCGTACGATCTTACGGAACTCCGTCACCAAGAATGATAACGGGATAGGTTATCAAGGTCGGCCGAGTTGATGGCAAGCAACACCGTAAGTAGCGGGGACTCCCTCCTAGTGTATAATACAGAAATCTGCCTCCGTCCTCCCCGTGACTTTCTTCGACTGCTACACACTCTTCGGGCCAGACCTCGTATATGGTGTGGGGCTTCCTGCGCCCCGACGGGGCACGCTCGGTGCTCTCCCGGGGACTCGGGAGTTGGGCGACCCAAGTCCGGCGAGTCCGAGGGACTGACTCAATTTACCTGAGAACGCCCGATTGAGAGGAGTCATCCCGCTGGGTACAATTGTAAGGAGGCATAACGCGAGTGCTGATACTGTGAGATGAGATACGTAGCAACGATATAATGGGCATGATAGGACTCAGAGCAAAGAGCAGATGATTCGCTAAATTCCGCTTGGAGCGCTTCTACTGTCGTCACTGAAAGGAAACTTAAACGCCCACAAGGCGTTCTAAGTCGCACCGTACGACGACGTCAACGACCTTCTTCATGACCCTCACCATCCCCCTTCTCGGTCCTCCATCGATCTGCGTTCCCTCCTGCATCTTGTGAAGCAACAACAATCCCACTCCGGACACTGCGCCTCGCCCACGCGGAACGTATCACAACAAATCACGTCAGGACTGGCGGTAACCGAAATCCCAGCCTTCTGTGCATGGTAGATTGGATGCCTGAAGAACGGTGGAGATCTGATGAATCGCATGCATTTGCGTGGTCATCAGCCGGCCTGAGCCTGCTCGTACGTGCCACACATCTCAGCCCGAGAGCCGTGACCGTGCTCACTTCGATGGTGCTGTCCATACTCATCTTCGATGCCATTCTCCATGCGCCTGTTGACAGTCCCTCCCTCTGTAACTCTGAAACGGATGGTTCGACTTCGTACGATCACGCCGAAGACAATCGGAGCCCCCTTCATCAACGCCCCTCCAGAAACGCCCTAATCCGCACTTTCTATCCCAGAGGGTAGTGAGTGTGCCACCTCTGTTCGTGCGCTCAAGTCTATTAATCGCTTCCACTTTACTGCCAAAGCCTTGTGAGCTACTCAAGCCTCACGCGGACTTGCCAGCGCCTGCACGAGTCCTATCTCTGCCTTTCGCATATCCAATATCGTGGAGAAAGATAACAACACCCCGAGGGTTCCTGTTTCCGAGTCGCCGCGCTTTACGGCATCATCAATGGAATCCAGAACCCAGCCAACACGAACACGGCAACAGGTTTTGGCGAGCCGCCGCCGTACAACACACTCGCACGGTGCCTAAAGACCACCTTACTCTTTGATTCTCTCATACGTGGCATCGTTTGGATACTTTCGCGGTATGTCCTCCTATTTCTGAGCGCATATAGTCACTGACGACAGAATGTTAGACACTCTACAGCAATGTTTGTTCCTGAAACACCTCTGGACGCCCTTAACTGGGACATTCTTCTCTACATGGTCACGTTCCTGTCGCGTCCCGATGTGTCCTCGCTCATGAAGACGTCGCACGAATTCTACGAGCTTGGCCTCAGGGAGTTGTTCCGCGACCCGGTCGAGCTACGCGCAAACAACGTCCAATCACTACACAAATGCCTCCACATCGGCAAGTCCAACCCTAGATCACACTACCTTCGTGACGTCACCATGTCTTGCACCCTTTCGCATCTGCCACCTGTGTCCCGAGAAAGTAACGTCTCCATGGAACAGTTACTCTGCGACATCCTACAGAACGCCTCTCGCCTCCGAAAACTCCGATTCGACTGGGGAGCTGCCAGCCTGTCAGGATCCTTCAGCGTGGTTATGCCAACCCTCCATTGCCTCGAAGAGCTGTACATGCCTCTTGTGTCGCAAGAGCTGTGGGACAGCATCAAGGGCCTCCGTGCACCCATCCGGAAACTCGCGGTACACTTCGGCCCGACGAACCATCTTCCCTTCTTAACGGCCGATCCCGTCTCCCTCCTCGAGCCGTTTCAGTCAACGCTCGAGGAGCTCGATCTCGCTGTCGTCCAATGCGAGGACATGTCCGTCGTATACCCTGCCGTCCAGAAGCTCTCCCTGGCCGATTGTTACTATGGTCGCACCCGGGGCGGGATCGACATCGGGCCTGTGATGTGCGCGTTCCCGAACGTCGTCGACTTCTCCCTCTCGGCCGCCAAAGCCCAACCCGCGCTCTCGCACTGGAAAGAAGGCAGGAGCTGCGACCACGCGGACCTCATCGAGCGCTGCCGCACCGCGAACACGCAATGGCAGCGCGAGCACCCGCACGCTGCAGCTGGCAGTGGCTGGGCGGCCCTCGAGAGCGTGACGGCGGGCCACGTCGTCGACCTGTACATGCTCGGCCTCCGCCGGGCCGTGCCCCGCGTCGAGATCCGGGCGTTCTCCAAGGGGACGCTGTGGATGTTCCGGCACGTCGTCGCGGACACGCGCCCGTCTCACCTCGCGATCTCCCTCTTCGCGCGCGAGGACGTCCTCGACTGCCTGCCGCGCCTCGTTCCCGATGCGGAATCTGCCGACGCGCTGCGCCATCTCACCCTCGTCCTCCAGTGCGACGACGCCGACATCCCCGTCGAGCGGATAATCGTGAGTGGGCATCCCAGCATCATCCCGATGTCGCTATAGCATGCGCACGACACACAACGCTGACCGTTCTCCGCTGTTCGCAGGCGGGCGTGACAGGGATGCTCGCACGGCCGCGCCTGCGCGTCGAACGCCTGTCGCTGTGCATGCGCCGCTGGGACACCGTGGGCCCGTACCGGCTCTCCCCCCGCGCGCTGCGCGCGCTCGACGCGGCGCTCGCCGCCGTGTGGGACGGGCAGGCGGGGGCGGTGGCTGCGCGGCTTCTGGACGGGATCCCGGCGTTGAGGGAGCTGACGTTGACGGTTGCCGAGCACGAAGGGCGATGGGCGAGGACGTGAGAGATGGAGGTTGAGATGGTACGTGCGTCGCTCTTCTTTGTGCGGGTTTATGTGTATCTGAGCTCACTGCGCGCAACAGGGTGATGATGGGGATGCGGCGTGATAGAGTATAGACGTACGCTAGGAGCTGTATAATTGCTGCCCCCTACTCTCCCCTCTTATCGGACTGTGGTCCTGCTGCTCTTGGAATGGCAGTCCGAGTTGCACTGACTGATTGGGCGGGAGCATCAGTATCATTCGACGTCGAAGCTGTACTGAACTGACAGGACTTCCGAGATTCGCAGACGCCCTCCCTCCCCCCGAACGGTGCACTCACGGTGCCTCACGGTGCACTGGTTCGCGGAAGTGTCAATGTCTAGGTGCCCCTTCCTTGAGCATGAATTCCATAACATACGTACAGCAGTTCCATACGACTACTCGACAACGCGTTGTGGCGATCAATCTGTGCGAAATAGACTTCGCAGCGCTGTGAGTGTTCCTCGCGTCGGCTATAGAGAGGATCTCACGCATGTACACATTAGAGTTCAAGGAAGCCATTACAGTTCCACCGCAATCATGATCATGATTTGGCACCCGGGAGTTCCGAGCCTCAGTACCACGCCGCGTCTGCGATCGCCATTCGTTGCAACCTGTGACCTCACTGTGGGCAGCGATAGATGCATCTTCCCCGAGAAGGCAGGGCCCAGGCGGTACACCGCTGAATGGATACGATATCGTCGACCGTCGAGCCCCGGGGACACCCTTCTGCCCGCGTCCACTACCACCTCCACCTCTACCGTTCTGTGCTCTCGATTGCGCCGTCTCTTGCTCGGCACACCTGGGCTCACGCTCTGGACAGCGTCCTCCACACTATCACGTTACGGGCGTTGAATCTCAATCAGGTGCGTCAAGCTCCTCGGATAACGGGGCCTCCTCCGCTTACGCAAGTGATGCATGTGGCAGTCGGGGCTAGCGAGTGGACTGCGCTACCCATCTCGATTCAAGCCTAGCGTTATGAGTCCGCAACCTGGTACGTCTAGCGGCAGCCAAGCGTCGACGTACCTGGACGCCGGGTACATGCTCCCTAGTATCGCACGTGGGCTGACGTGCAACTGCGATGCATATGTCACGCAGGTTTCTACAGGGCATTGCCTGCAGAAGCACATGCAAGACAGGTTGACCCTGCGACCCGGGATCCCGACGTGCTCGTACGCATACCCCAAGTACAGGCGTCCTCGTCGTTCGGAGCGCCCATACAACCTTCGCCACCACAAGATGGCTCCCCGTTCCCTCCCACCACGACGTCCCCGCCGGTGCCAATACCTCCCCTCTCGGAGTCCTTAGAGCGAGTGACGCTCGCAGAGAGGTCATCGTCTTCCACAACAACATTGGTGCGTCGAGCGTCCTCCTCCGATCCCAGCCCCGGTGCCATCGTCGCCATCGTCGCGGGCGTAACCCTCTTCTTCGTGGTCGTCGCCATGCTCCTGCACCTGCAAGAGATGAAGGCCTTCTGCCAGAACCTCATCACGCGAATACGACGGTGGGGGCTCGCCACGCCCGCGAAGGACCGCCAGTGGGACGTGCTCTCCTGGAACGAGGCGAGCGCGCTCGCAAGCACCGAGGCGAGCACCCCCGAGCCCTTTCCCAATCCCCCCCACACGCACGCACACACTGCCCGCATGAGGGACGTGAGCATCCACCTCGTGAGCACCGCGGAGCAGCACGCCTCGCTCCCGCCGCTGCAGCCCAACCGCAGGCCGCCCTCCAGCGTGATCGACCCCGCTGTGAATGTACCCCCGCCGGAACCCGCCCCGCCACTTCCACTTCCACGGCTGGAGCCGCTCCGCCGGAAGCCGTCCAAGTCGAAGGTGAGCCGTCCGCCGGCACTCGTCTTGCCCTCGCGCGAGTCTACGCCACCGGAGACACCCCCGAAAGACCCACCACCATTACCCTCCCCCGCGCCTTCCTCTACGTCTGCGTCCGGGTCCGGGTCCGCATCCGCATCGGAGAAGCGCACAGAGCCCAGCGTGACAGAGACAATGACAACGACAACAACCACGACTGCGAGGCTAGCGATCCAGATGCCCAAGCCCGTGCGCGGCGACCTGCGCCCGATCTCCGCCTACACGTCCGCGTCGACGACGCTCTCGGAGATGCCGCTCCTCAAGCCCAGCACGCGCCCGCACCCGCACGAGGGCAAGGACGCGCGCCTCAGCCGGGTGCTCACCGTCGCGAACCCGGGCGACGCGCACAGCCCCGGCGGGGTCATGGCGCGCCCCGTCCTCCCGCCCATCCCGCCCGTGCCCCCGATCCCGCCCATCTACCTCCCCAAGCTCGCGGCTGAGAGGGAAAGGGAGAAGGAGGCACCCCGGCCGCTCCCGCTCCCCGCGAAGCCGCTCGCCTCGCTCTCCAGGATCGGGAATGGGAACGTGAACGGGGGCGGGAGCGGGAGCGGCAACAAGCCCCTGCCAACGCGGACGGACTCGCAGAGCACGACGCTCACCCTTAGCCCGACGTCGCCCGGCTCGCCCCCACTCCGACGTCAGAACTCGGCATCCTCGTCGCGGAGCCCGCGCTCACCGCTGCGCAAGCCCGTGCCTCCTCTCGTGCTCCCGCTCGCGCCCGCGCGGCACTCGCGCTCGACGTCGGAGGGCGAGCCCGAGCCCGAGCCCGAGGACGTGGGGTCGAGCTTCAGCATCTGGGCGCCGGAGAGCGGCGGGTGGCGCAAGAACTCGCTGGCGAGCACGGCGCTGTCGGAGCTCGCGGGCTCGCGCTGGGGCTCGCCCGTGCCGTCGAGCAGCGCGTCGCAGATGTACCGCACGCGCGACAGCGGGCTGAGCGAGTGGACGTGGACGCGCCCGCTGGAGGACTGGGAGAAGGAGCAGATGGATTTGCGGAGGAAGGCGAGCGCGGGCGAGCTGTCGCCCCCGCATGCGTACCGGAGTTTGGGAGGGGTTGGAGGGACGATGGGCGGAGGTGGAGGGGGTGGAGGGAGGGGAGGTGGGGGATGGGGCATAAGGCGAGCGCGAGCATGGGTGAGATGAGGGTCGTGCGCGGGGTGGTGCCGGACGTCCCGAGGGTGCCGAAGCAGTTTCGTTCGTGAGGGATCTGGAGGCGGACAACTTGGATCTTGGCTTCTTCGTTCGTGACCGTGGTTGATGAGGTGCGTCCTGTCACTGTCTTTTTGGATTTGGATCATTATGCTGCTCTCGTCATTTAGTCGTCGTCGCTCTCGCTGCTCGCTCGCACTCTATCGCAACACTTACACTTTTAGACCCTGGCTGAAATTCACACTGTACCACGTAGTTAGCATCACCACCGCATCATTATTTATGCTGAGGAGGGACTGGATTAGTTGTATGTGTACTATAGTAGGCGAACACAGCCATCTATGCCTGCCCTGTCTACGAGTGTAGCAGACGTTTTGCAAGTCTGAGGGTCACACAGTCGGCGGATTTTGAAGGAGGGGCTCATGATGATGGCTCGCTCTTGGCGTCAGCTGTCTGGGACTCGGCCTCTTTCATCTGTTTGCCCAGGATCTTTGCACTCACCTGCAACAAGAGGAAGTTAGTACATGCTTGCTCTTGCTTGCCAGGAAACACGGAGGACGGCGTACGTTGCGCATGTGCATGGCGGCCCGCTCGACGCCGAACTCTTTGCTTTTCTTGTACTGCTCCAGCGACTCCTCCAGGAACCCGCATGCCTCAAGCACAGCGGCGAGGTTGAATGCAATCTCGCCGTCTTCGGGCGCGAGCGATGACGCGACACTACGACCGTGGAAATGAGCCCTGAGACTGAGACAGGTGACGAAAAAGGTACGTGGGAGATAGAGACGTACCGTAGATGGTGCAGCGCAAGGTCCGGACGGCTGACAGGGGAGACGATGTACGCGCTTGCAAGGTCTTACATGCACGTGCAAGAGGTGAGAGGGTCGAGTACATGCAGGGGATGGTGGGACGTACTTGTGTGCGCGTCAGGACTCGAGGGCTGGAGGGTTATTGAGTCCTTCCAGCACGAGATGGCCTGGTCGAACTCCTCTAGGTACCGCATCCCACATGAGCCTCTTCAAGCTCTCCATAGTATACCCCAGGGCGAATGGAGAGGGCAGCGGCGGGGGATTACTCACTCAAATGGTAATGGGTCACGCCGAGGTTGAAGAGTCCGCTCGCACTCCGTTTGATGTCCACACTTCGCTGGTAAAGAGTCTGCACAATTTCGGCACCCAAGTTAACTTCCCCGTGCGCATACATCAAGTGTGCAATGCACCACGCACCTTTGCGGCCTGCACGTCTCCTTCCTCCAGCTTCTGGGTGCCCTCCTCGAGACATTGCATCGCTTCGACCTCTGCAGGGTTCACCGCAGACGATGTGGCTGTCGTCGATGTGGCCCATCCTATGTCGATACAGCCAGTTTAAGAATCGAAATATGCAATGACGTTCAGAACATTGAACTCACGTCTTCCGATGGACTGGAGGGCAACCCTGGGGTTCTCAGCGGTGGCCCGCCTCGAGAGAGCGTAGAACGACCTCGCCGGGGTCCTCAATGCGGTACGAGCCGACGCCACTCGCACCAGGCGGGTGAAAGAGCTGAACCTTGCAGACATGGTGAAAAACGCGAGTGGACGGAGGGTCGTGGACCGTGGAAGAGGACGAGCTCCCGCCAACATTCCCCGAGGTTTTCGGACGCCTCCAAGGCACGTGCAATGGCGCTGGCAAAATGATCGAGGCCGGGATCGAACCGACGACCGCTTGTGTGTAAGACAAGAGTGATAACCACTACACCACTCGACCATAGTAAGTTCGGCTTTACTCGTCACCTCGTACTTTGCAATATTTTCAGGCTGGAAAGTAAACCATTCCGGCTCGATACCGATACTTACCTGGCTGAATCAAGGCTGCACCATTCCTCACCTGCCAGCAACAAGCCGGCAAGCACAGCATTCCATAGCCGCTACTGGACATTGTACATACTTACTAAGCCAAGTTCTGATGTGGTCGGTTTAAAATGACGTACGACTAAAATGACGTTTTGTAAATCGCCAGGTGTTTTTCTTCGTTCGAGACGCGGCCTGGTAACACAAGCCAGCTAAACAAATGGGGAGAACGCAAACCCAACCCAGTGCAAGAACTTGAACTGATACAAATGCCACGCCACTGAATGCGGAAACTCGGGCGCCGAGCGACGGCTCGAACGCCCACGAGAAGGAGTACTACTATACCAAATCACTCAGTTCGACATGTCACGGATCACAGGCCGGCTGATCCGCCGGATCTTGTGCGCTTGTAACGCGTCACAGAGGCTGTCGTCGAACTGGCCGCGAGGTACGACAGGGCGCTTAGCGGAGGCGCGCTGTCGCGCGCCCTCAAACCGGCCAATATCCGGGGTGTGTCACAGGTCCCGGGGCCGGCTGCCGAATTTCGCCCAAGTTTGGGGGGTGTCACAGGTCACAGGGGGTGTCGAACTGAGTGATTTGGTACAGTAGTCGATTCGACAGATGGCGAGAAGACTAATAAGAAGGAAAAGAAAAATGAGAGACGTGTGAAACACGGAAGATGGGAAGGAGAATCGAGGTTAAGGTACAGGGGAACGCGACAGCTGTCGCGCAAAAGCGGCCTTGGCGCGACGGCGGTCACGCGGATACGACCGGATTCCCATGTGCTGCAAGGGGCGCATGGAGGATTACGGGGTGTTGACGTAGGACTGCCAGGACGCCGGACGGGGAGGTCTAGCGACCGATGGTTCAGATAGTATCGTCATGTGCACCGGAGATAGCAAGTGCTGTTGCACCAGGGACCGCGCGCATGGAAGGGCCTGGTCTGATATTATTATCAGCAGAAGGTGGAGAGACTTTGGCCATTCGCCTGGTAATCACATGCGCAGGGGGGTGGATCCATCAGCACGGAGCCAGAGCTCAGAGCGAAAAAGACACCGGTGATTGCGAGATGTGAGGGCGACGATCAACCTGTGGCAGGGATCCGACTCCCGAGGAGAGGTGCTCCTTTTGGACGACGACCTAATCTGAGCAAGGCCAATTTGAGAAGATGGAGTTGGCTTTTTGCTTTCGGAGGAGAAAGAAATAATGATCAGGTCGGTCACGGCTCTTGGGCAGAGATGTGTGGCACGTACGAGCAGGCTCAGGCCGGCTGATGACCACGCAAATGCATGCGATTCGTCCTTGATTCTTGAACAACCTGGAGACAGGGTTTTGATACAAGGACCACTCGTAGGGGCCTAAGGGTGGTCTAGAACCGAAGCAAGAAACAGAGCGCATACTGAGGGTCGTTGGATACATTTTCATGCACATGGCCGGTCCATGACGCAAGCCATAACTTAACTTATCATGTCGAGTGTGTGAATGCATCAACGCCCGATGCTTCCGACGTGCATCGGTCCCCGGAGACTCGGTAATTATCTAGATAGCAGCTTTCTAGAGCTGAACTGTTGAACACTAGTATCAATGCGGTTCCTGAAGGACATAACTGATCCTCCACTTATCTGCGACGGTACAAAGCCAAGGAAACAGCATTTAGAGGAGGAGGAGGAGGCTGGAGTCTTGGGGCCGTAGTTGAGCACGGTGTAAGTACTCTTATGCGTCGCCGCTCTAAGTTTCTTGGTTGGTTACAGCAGGGTCTTATGTCGGAGATTGAATAAGATAAGCGGAGTACGAACCCGCAGGCACGAGGCGGTGCTGGCGCTCACTTGACGCTTGTCGTTGTTCGAACCACGTTCGAACTGTCCTAGTTTACCTCCGAATTTCGAATGTACTGTGACCGTGCGCGGTTCCGAAACCGTCAAAGTACTCTCCGCGGCTTTCCAACCTTCCTACTCTGCAAAAAACCGTCTCTCCTTGCGCAATGTACTCACCTGTCATTTTGTTGTCGTCTGTTCAACCGCGTACTACTGTCCACACCTTCAAGGAAGCCTTAGGTTCTGCCAGAGGTCCTCCGGGCAATAACCACAAGAGGCACGCGCTCACTTTTTGGGTAAGCCTACGCCTTTCTTCGCGCACGCTGTCAATGTGATTGATGCTCCGCTCACCAAAGCGGCTTAGGTACCTACGATGCTTGCGCCGTCAGTGCGACGCTAACCCATGGCGCACTCGCAGTCACCACGATCGTGGTATGCGTGGTGAAAGGCCGAGATCCGCATGGGAAGGAAATGATCATGTTGCCGGAGAGACGTCGACCATGGGCAACCCCGAGATTAGGAGCCTTCTTTTCTCAGGGGGGGGCTTCTAAAGGGGCTCACGAACCGCTCAAATAGCGTTTCCACCTGGCAGTTCGCCTTATCAACACTCTCGAGCCTTTTTCACTCACCGTAAGCTTTATGTTCTCCTTCTCTCAAGGCTCATTTCACACTGCGCGCCATGCGTAGGTCTTGCAGGAATCCCCCCGAGCCACGAACTGCAGTACATCATTCCCCGTTCGCCCGCCATAATTCAGCACTATGGTCTTTATCATCGGCAACGTGCGGCCCTTCCACCCCTCCGAGGTCAAGCACGTCGCGTCCTTCGAAGACATGAAGGACGTCACAAACGGGGACATCGTCGAGACCTTCGGGCACGTCCTCGAATGGGACCACAACTGTGTCCCCGTCGAGCTCTGCGAGAGGTCAGCGCCTGGCCCCCCGCCCAATGGCGGCGCCCATCTCCACGAGATCACCGAGGCTAACCGCTTCACGTAGCTGGAGATTGATGGGAGACCCGGCGTGCGATAGCGCCCTCCGGGAGGTCTTCTCAAGCCCCGGTGAGAGCGTCGGCAAGGACCTGCTGCAGGCAGTGCGGTCCCATGCCGCCGCGACGTCCCACGAGGAGGCACCCGCAACGCACGCGTTCTTGGACGAGGTGCTCCGCAGGCCGCCGCCCGGGCTGGCGGCCACGGAGGAGGAAGTGGGTCTCGCGAGACAGCTGTTCATTGACGACTCGGTACAGATCGTGCAAGCGCTGTTGTATTTCAGCCTCGCCGGGGGACTAGCCAGGTGCGCCCAGACGATGCGTGATTATGATTAATCCTCCCTCGACGGAGCAGATAACCCGCGGCACGTTCGCAGCTCCCGTATCGCGCGGACGCTGGAGGCGGTCTCGTACCTGGTGCCGCACCTCAAGAACGTAGGCGGAGAGTTCCCGCCTTCGCTCGCCGAAATGGCCTCGCAGATTCCGAAGGAAATGAATGACCGGACGTTCATGCGTCTTGTCGAGACGATGCAGTTCGTGCTCGACGTCATGGGTTGCTCGGTATCGGCCCCTCAATCGCCCTCAGCGGGCCTGCTGAGCACCCTATTACCAGAGGGCGAAGGATGGAGGTCAGCCGTCCGCGTCCGACTGCTCCATGGCGTCGTACGATGGCGAGTCCAAGCGCGTCGGGAGCGAGAGCACCCAATGGAGGTGCTAGACCGTGACAGCGTCCCCTTGAGTCAGGAAGAGGTCGCAGCAACGTCAGCCGATTTTTCCCTTCTCTGTTCATCCGATACCGTCGCTCACCTGCCTCTGCCTCCTCACCAGGCTCGGCGCGTTCTCCACGATCCCGATATGGTGCCTCCACCGCCTCCACCTCCCGCCCCCGCCCGACAAGGCGAGCGCGTACCTCGCACTGTGGCGGCACGTGGGGTACTACATGGGCGTCGCGCCCTCCATCCTCCACCACCACTTCGCCTCCACCCGCGCCGCAGACAAGTTCGTCGCCACCGCCGCGCTCAACCTCTTCCTCGAGGACCCCACCTCCGCCCTCCCGCCCTCACCCACTTCCTCTTCCTTTTCCTCCTCCTCCTCCTCCTCCTCCTCCTCCCGTGCGCCTCCGCATGCACGCGCTGCTCCTCGCGCAGCGCCTCCCGCACTACTTCGCCGCGTGGTACCCGCGCCGCGCGTGGCTCGCCAAGCGCCGCGCCGTCCTCGCCGAGGGCATGGTCCGCTCCGTCCGCTGGAGCATGGGCATGCGCCGCTCCGCGTTCCGGCCCCGCACCGAGTGCCGCGTACCTCTTCCCCAAGCACCCACACAGACACAAATACAGACACAGACACAGACACAAATGCAAACGTATGCGTCGAAAGAGACGCAGGAGGGCGGGGAGCTCGCGCAGGGCGTGGCGGAGGCGGAGGCGGTCATGCGCGACCCCGCGCGCGCACAGGCGCTCACACGGCAGTGGGGCGAGGTGCTGTTTGAGCTTGTGGGCGTGAGTGTTGGGGTCGGGGTTCTGGCGTCCGTGGCGGCGTACTGGGGCGCGAAGTCCGCGATGGCGATCGCGTCGGGGTTCCAGTACTGAGGATGACATCATCTGCATCAGCAAGCGTACAGAGGCGTAAGTACAGGTAGGAGGAATGCATGTTTGGCCGGGGATAGCCCCCGCCAGTGTTCGCTCGGAGGCATGTTTGGAGACGGATTTTGAGACTGTTCAAGCTTTCAAGTCATGATGGGGGCATGAAGAATATTTGCGCGTGTTGTACGATGTATACATATAGTATATACGACTAGATCTACATAAGCAATTGCAACATGGAGCTAATTTATTTCTATATTCAGTGAAGATTTGTCGCCTCGACACGGTACATCGCAGCCATGCGTCGTATGTACGCAGGATACGAAGGTGGTAGCCTGGACTCCGATCGTGATCCACTGGCACTGGCAGTGCGGCGGCCTCGCGGTCGTCTAGGGTCGTCCGGGTTCACCGTTTAGGCATCGATATCGTTCCTGGTCATCGGGATACATACCCGCAAACAACCATACACACCCCCGAGGATCGCGTTGATTCTGTGACCCTAGCAGTGCACATTCATCTACATTCATGTTCCTTTGTCTCATGTCTTAGAAGTCTGCTCTCCGGTCGTGCCGGCGGCTTCCTAAGCCCGCTGAGCCTCAGGCTGCCAAGCCTCAGGCCTCAGCCTGACAGCTCCATCCCTCGACGAGCGATCATGGGCAGCAAGCGGTAGCCAATCTGCAGCTGGATGAGTCGGGATGTGTTGTACAGCTTACTGAACAGTTTCCAGATTCGTGATGGCTTCTTGTAAGTAGCCCTCGCGCGCGTTATACAGGCATTATATCTGTGGTTGGCATATGCATCACAACGTTAAATCCGAATCCCCGGAGGACCAGCCTGAGGGGATGTGAGTCTACGCCAGCATCCAAATGAAGCTCACGCATACACACACCCCCACTGGCCTCAGGCTCGCATCGGTATCCGACATTGCTTTTCTCGTCCAACTTGACTAGGTATGTATACATTGCTTCTTTGATACGTCCGACTACTCAAGAGCCCCAACAAATCCTTCCGAGTCTCCGTCCCCTTCAACCTATCCCACCCGGAGCTCCCGCACCCAAGCCCTCAGGCTACGTGATGACAGTCGGCTTCTCGCGGCCCAAAAACTCCCTCAGCCTGCTGATCTCCAGCGCGACCTCAATGAGCCCCTTCAGCCCCTCCTGCGTCTCCTTCCCCAGCTCCCCCGCGCCCTTGTCCGCGCCCACGTACCGCTCCACGTACATCCGCACCGTCGCGCCCTGCGACCCCGTCCCCGACAGCCGGAACACGACGCGCGACCCGTCCGCGAAGCTCACCACCTGGCCCTGGTTCCTGCTCACCGACCCGTCGATCGGGTCCGTGTAGTCGAAGTTCGCCGCGCCCGCGACCGCGAACTCCTGGCCCGTGCTCTGCGACTTGTGCGTCGTCTGCGCGAGCGATCCCGCGGCGATGTGCGCGTTCAGCGCGTCGACGAGCTTCTGCGCGCCCTCCGACGACACCTCCTCGTAGTCGTAGCGCGAGAAGAACGAGCGGCCGTAGACGGCGTAGTGCTTCGAGAGCAGCTCCTTGATCCCGACGAGCTCGTTCGGCGTTTGCTGGTTCGCGTACGCCAGGATGTTCAACCACGCTGGAGCAAGGATAAGGAACTTGCACGCCACAAATGCACTAAAGATGCTCACCGACGACAGCCCAGACACCGTCCTTCTCCCGGATATGGTCCGATCCAGTCCCGAACGACTCCTCACCGCAAATAGACAGACGGCCCGCATCCATAAGGTTTCCGAAGAACTTCCAGCCTAGAGCGCGGCAAGGTCAACGCTTCCGTCAGGTCCAGCGAAGATCATCGCGCTCACCAGTCGGGACGACGTGGCACTCGAGGCCCTTCTTCTTCGCGACATAGTCGATCTGCGCGCTGGTCGGCATGCTCCGCGCCAGACCCTTGACGCCGCCCTTCTTGAAGTAGGGGATCGCCTCCGCCGCCCAGTCCGCGATGATCGCGACACTGTCCGAGGGAGTGACGAACGCGCCCTTGCCGTAGATCATGTTGCGGTCGCCATCGCCGTCGGAGGCAGCGCCGAACTGGATGCCCTCCTTCTCGACGCGCTCGACGAGGTCGTGCGCGTAGGTGAGGTTGGGGTCGGGGTGTCCTCCGCCGAAGTCGGGAAGGGGGATGGCGTTCTGCACGGAGGACGCGGGAAGGCCAAGCGCGTCGACGAGGATGGCGCGCCCGTACGGACCGGTGACGCCGTGCATGCCGTCGAAGAGGACCTTGAAGTCGTTGGCGTGTGATTGGAGGAAGTTCTTGATCAGCGGGAAGTCGAAGATGGACTCCAAGAGCCGGACGTAGTCGGATACGGAGTCGATGATCTCCACGTTCGTCGGGCCATAGGTGAAGAAGCCCTTCTTGGAAAGATCGATGGGGGCTAGCTCGATGACCCTGTAGGTGGAGATCGTCTTCGTCTTCTCGTAGATGGTGTTGGTGACGCTCTCCGGCGCGGGACCGCCGTTGGACATATTGTACTTGATACCGAAGTCGGCGTTTGGTCCACCGGGGTTGTGGGAGGCGGTGAGGAGGATACCGCCATCGGCCTTGTACTTGCGGATGACGTTGGACGCGGCGGGGGTGGAGAGGATGGCGTTCTGACCGATGATGAACTTGGCGACGCCGTTGGCGGAACCGATCTTGAGGATGGTCTGGACGGTCTCGGGGGAGAAGTAGCGACCGTCGCCACCGATGACGATGGTCTTGCCGGAAGGCTCCACGGAGTCAAAGATGGCTTGGATGAAGTTCTCGGTGTAGTGCTGTTGTGGACACGATCAGCTACGTGTGGTGAAGAAATCGAGTACGGCACGCACCTCCTGCTCAAAGACCTTCACCCTGAGCGCAAGTCAGCATTCGCCCATCGTCCCATCCTTCGATAATGCAAGAAATCGACTGGCGCAATCACATCTACCAGAGTGTCCGCGCAAGACGTTGTGGCCGATGTGCGCATATATGCGGGTGCCGATTGGGCCGATATGCACAGATGGGCGCTCACCTCTTTCTGAGGCCAGAGGTGCCCGGCTTTTGGCCATCGAAGGGCTTCGTCGGGATCTCCTTGACCTGGTACGACATGGGGGCGATGGGGGAGGAGGAGACGATGGGGGAGGAGAGAGGATGGGGACAAAATCCGGGGATCCCGTCTCACTTATCTCAATCGCATCCCCGCCTATGACGCACGTTCAGCGCAGCCGGATATAGAAGGCCCCCATCACACTCGCGTCCAGTCACAATCGACCATCGCGCGTCGCGATATGTGACCCCCGTCACTCTTCTCGACCTCCAGAAGCCCTTCGAAGTGCCAAGCATTATCCCATTTGTATGTACTGGCAGCGTACGAGCTGGGCTGGAATACACGCCCCAGCCAGACTCGGATAGTACATTGGGCAAAGTCACCGCCGCCAGTCGCGCTCGGTGCGGTCGCGATCTGAAACATCCTGTCCCGAGCGACTCGGATAGTAATGGCCCGACGATCCGCGGGGAGCAGAAGACTGCCCGCGCCACCCCGACGAAGAGGCCCTACCATCGGACGAGTAGAAAGCGCCAGAGCCTCTCGTCCGCGACGTTCCCTCACCGCGATCCCCATCCCGATATCCTCCACGCGATGCCCAGTCTCCTCGGTGCACTGGCTCGCCTCGTGCAGCGAAACCACCACGAGGTTGATAGCCTCCCCGATCGCTACGGCTGTCTCTGTAGCCGCGGTTATAACCTCCACGCCATCCATGCCCGCTATATGCACGGTCCTGCACGGGCGGATTGTTCTGGACGATCTCAGGCGTCGCTTGCAAACATCGTAATATGCCTTGCACATCTTCGGCACTCAATTCGGGTGTTGGCGGGAGGTCAGCGGGCTTGAGGTACAGGATACGCGAGTAGCCCTCGTGGGGGACAGGCGGGCGAAACAGCGATTGGAAGTTCTCCAGCACTTCAAGCCCGAGTTCTGGCGTCGTGATTGTCGGATGCCCCGTGCCTGCAACGTGTGCTTTCCAGTCAGCATGTGGAACGAAGAAACATGAGCCTGTGGATGCTGACGGTTCTTTAGCCTCGCAGCGCACACCTTCGATGGCAACATTAGGTAACGTTCTCCGGACTCGGGCATGCAACGAGAGGGGACTCACTTCGTACGGCGTGTCAAACACCATGACCCAGACTAGGGTGCCTGGTACCTCTCTCCCTATGCGGATCCAAGTGGCCCTCTGGCTATGTGAGAACAGCAACAAGTATGTGGATCAGTATTGCAACTGCGTCGCCGTAGAATGCCAAGAGCTCTACATTCCGGCTTACCTTTCGTCGAAGTTCGTCCGGTCGATGACAACGGAGAGGCCCTCTCCGAGGGTCTGCCGCGCAAGCGCCTCCACGCTCCGTCGGTCGCCCAGCTCATCCTGGCTGCACCGCCGGAATTGCGGGAAGTGCCGCTCGAGTGCTTGGGCGAACGTCGACTGCGGTCACAGCCAATGCACCCAAGGGACCGTGGCCAGGGGATCAGGATACAAGGCGTTAGCGGACAAAAGAGAGTACGGTGTCGAATACGGCGGGGCGAGCAAAAGCGGGCGCAAAGCACCAGCACCGAGTGGCCAAGACAATAGTCGGCGGGCAAGGCAAAAAAAGCGTGGTCAAACAATCAGTTCGCGTGACAGGATTCCCGAAGGGTGGCGTTTGACATACCTTGCCCGACGCGACGAGCCCGACGAGGACGAGCATGACCTGCCGACCTGGTGGCAGAACGTCCTCAATCCCAACGCCAGTTTGGTCGTCTTGTTGTCCGTGGGAGTCGGCTACCGTAGGCTCTAGCTTGTCCGTCGTCAAGGTGCTGTCGAGTGCCACTGGTGCATTGGCCGACGGAAGCAGGATCGGCAGGTCCGCACCTGTTCGCTCGGCTACGGTACGGGCAACGTCGTCGAGGCCCGCAGCTCGCAATATTAATCCTCCCGGTGCCTCAGATTGAGCCGTAGGTTGTGGGTCCCCCGATCCGGACCCGTCGCCTGTCCCCGCATTGGCTGCCAGCGCCGTGTCCGGATCCTTGCAATTGATGATGGCGGACATCGGCTCCTCCGCTTGTTTTGTGGGCGACGCGGGGTGCCGCCAGTCTGCCGGGGTGCCTGACACCGCGTCCGCGTCCGCATCCATGGGGCGGACAGGGCAAAGCGGGGGAGTCCCTGGGAGTCCGCGATCGAATCTGTGCCAAAGCGCGGGTGGCGAGGGCAGGACGCGGGCTCTTGACAAAATTGAGAGGATTCCAAGTTGCCGAGCTGGCACTTGCAGCGGCGGCTTGCGGAAGATAGAGAAAATGAGTCTGTGTTTGATGAGATACAGACCTGCTTCAAAGGTCGGCGGTATTCTGGTTGAAGAAATAGGAAGCCGGTATGAGAACTGGCCGCTCCGTCACGGTCAGGCCGAGCAAACGACAGAACAAAGCGCTCAAAAGCGGCGAGTTATGGATTAGGTAATCAGTTGTTCTCGGTCTCTGCCGATGTTGTGGGCCCCAGCGTCACAGACACGGTTGTTTGATCGTCTCTCTGCTCACAATAGTTGTGTTTAACTGACCTAAGCATGTTCAGTCTTCCGCATATGCCTATGTATGCCCACGAGTCATCAAGGTTTTCTAGACTTATCAACGGGCAACACCAGCAGAGCGGCACCACTGGCAGTGGGTGGTTCAATACCAGTCCTAGTAAGCCGGACGCGCAGCAGAGGAAACGCGGGGTAGACTGACTGACAGTATTTCTTTAATATTATTCGAAACGCAAAGCAGCTCCTGCACAATTGTGCCTCGTGGGAAGGACTACGTACCAACCGCAAGGGGATAAGTCGTCCCCAAATTGGGACTGCCAACCACACGCCCACTTTCGTAGGGCACAATGCACTGCGTTTTCCGGACCTTCCCCGCTTGGTGCTTTGGCAAAGAGTCCTCTTGCCGAGCTCCTCGACGATGCATAAATTGAGCCAGGGCCAGGGTGGCTTTCCGCCGTCGCACTACGTTGGCAGTTGCGTCTACACCTTTCCCGTCCTCTCAATTCATAACACCCTTCATCGCCGTTAAGGAACCTCTACCCTTGTGAGTGATTATACGCCACCTTAATAGACATTTATCTCACTAATCAACAATACAATAGCCACCACTATGTCCACTCTATACCACCCCCGCTTCTCGGTCGACCTCATCCTCGCCACCCTTCCCCTCCTCGACCAGCGTACCGCGCTCACCGTCAGTGCCGCTAACAGGGAACTCAGGGTGCACGCCCGCTACGCGTTGCTTCAGCGCCCCGTAACGCTATCGTCCGACCGCGCAATAGTGTCTTTCAACGCCTTCATCCGGCAGAACGACACCTTCATCCCCGAAGTCGTCCAGCTCAAGAGCCTCGACATCACCCTCTCCACCAAGTTCTCCACCGACCACTACAAACGCCTGAAAGACACCCTCGAGGCCCTCACTGGCCTGCAGTCCCTCACCCTCCGCAACCTCGAGGTCGTCCTCGCGCACAACTACTCCTTCCGCCGCGTCCTCGAGGGCCTCAAGCGCCTCGACGTCCTCACCCTCGAGTCCGTCGGGCCCACCGCCGTCAAGTTCCTGCGCGACAGCCGCACCACCGCCCGCACCGTCCGCATCCTCGACCCCATCTGGCGCTTCCCCGCCGACGCGCTCGCGACCTTCGCCTGCGAGGCCCTCGCCGCCCCCAGCTGCCACGTCCCCCCCGCCCCCGACCCCCCACACCTCGACGCCTCCCCAGTCCTCCCCGCGCTCCGCCGCCTGCACGTGCCCCAGTTCTTCTTGGAGCCAGGGGTGGGGCACCGCGCGGGCTTCATGCACCTCGCCCCCAGCCTGCGCGAGCTCGACGTCGGCACCGCGTACTCTGAATCCGCCGCGCGGGGCCGCGGGTGGACGGCGGAGCTCGCCGCGCAGCGCACGGAGAACAAGCGCGCGACGGCGCAGTTCCAGCTCGACGTGGAGCGCGGGCGCCGCGCCAAGGCGTGGACGAAGCTCGACGTCGTGCGCGGCGGGCTCGTCGACCTCCTCGTGTTCGGCAACTCCACATGCATCGACGCGCTTGAGATCGTCGGGGAGCCCATCGCCGACCCCGCGCTCCAGCGGCTCGTGCCGTACGTCGTGTTCGACCACGAGCCACGCGTGCTGCGTTTTTCTTTGGGGGGGCCGAGGTTCGACATGCGCGGCTTCGAGAGACAGCAGGCGTGGATGGAGACGGTGCAGACTTTGTATGTGCGCGTCGTGGTCACGACGCGGTGCGAGCTGGCCTGGGTCGATTGCCAGGTGAGTTCCCATTTTCTTTTTTTTCATTCCGTCACCGTCACGGTAGTTGCATCCCCTGGCACACCCAACGCTGACTCTGCCTCTGCCTCTGCGTCCCTTTCCCGGGCCCCTCGCCTCTCGTTTCTGTTTCTAGAACGCACTAGCCAACCTCGCGTTCTGCTGCACGAACTGCCAGGCGCTCTGCTTCGAGCTCGTGCCCGCCGACGCCGACGCCGCCGTCCGCGAGTTCCTGGCCGAGCAGGACCGCTCGCTCGTCGCGAGCGAGGTCGTCCGCCGCACGGCGAACGTCCACTTCGTCTGCGTCTCCACGCCCCTCGGCCCGGCATACTGGCGCGTCGGCGGCGGCCTCGGTCAGTTGAGCGTGCTGGAGGAGCCGCAGATGGAGGAGGGGGAGGGGCGGAGGATCATGACGGACTGGAACATGTTTTCGGAGGCGTACCCGTTGGACGACCAGTCGGCTCAGGCTGCGTGAGGTGTGTGGATTCGTTTTGTTCGCGGACCTCTGGGTGGCGGCAGCAAACGTGTCGCTGAAAGTGTTCTGGTCTCATTTCTCTTCCCTATGTGTAGCCCTTCTGTTCTGTCGCATCCTTGGTTTTGTTATCTGCACGAGCACCACATTCTCTTCCCCCGTCCCGATGTCTCCGTACTATGACTCTATGTAGTGTCCGTCTATGCTATATGCTATTCCTTCTCCTATTCTATGATAATGATCGCGTTCATTTTCCCAGCTTGAAGTATGGTCGATTCGTTGACAACCACAAAAACGAGCGTCTGATGCCGCACTAGGCATTGTCATCTGTACATCTCGTAATAAAACGCTTTGTCTCCATGCACTCGCTTAGTCTGCCCCTAGCACTCGACCTTTTTGTGTTTTATACCGGCATGCAGCTGGATTGACTCGAAAAGCCAGGTCTTTCCAAACAACAGACAGATTGGCCGTTTCGGGAAGGATGGGACCGGCGGGAGCACGCCAGCAGCACTGCCACGCACCACTGTGAAGGCCTGCCAACAGAAGAACAAGGCAGTTATTATACAAGCAACGACTCCGATGATGCGCCGCGCTACCCGTGAGAAGTCTAGCCCGCAAAATCAGAAGGAAGTTGGCTTCTGCATCCCAGAACAAGAGGGGCTGTGGTCGCGGAGGATCGCCTTGAAGCGACCAAAGCGTTGACATGCCGCAGCTGGGGCCGCTTTGCCATACCGACACCGACGCCCACACTCAAAAGCGAGTCGTGATCTGGGCCTGGGCGCTGTATGGCATTCGGTATATGAAAGTCGCGTGCGCTCCCCGAGGTCCGAGTGACGGTGTACCGCTTCCCCTCGGAACTCCCCACCCCGGAACCGCGTCGACGACCTACGACGACCTATCCTCTGTACAATCGCCGTTCAGGTACCTAATATCGACAAACGCTAGGGTGAGTACGCGCGTCCTCCAGACGAAACCGAGCCTGATCACCGACCGTCCTCTCAGCCACCCCCAACATGAACGCCACAGCGCCTGCCAATCCCGCCGACTCGGACCCCCAGCCTCGCGTCCCGCTGGATATCCAGCTCGCCATCGTGGAAGCGTGTCCGGACGTGCGAACCAGCCTGATGTTGATCAGCACCCATAAGACGCTCCGGAAATGGGGAGCACGCCTCGCTCTGCAGTCTCCGTCAACGCAAGTTCGACTCTACTCCAGCGCCGCCGCGCGGTCGTTCTTCGTGTTTTGCGCCGCGCAAGGTCTCCCGAGCGAACCGTCCTCGCCCCTCGCGGTCCTCCACACCCTCGAGATCACCCTCGCCACCGTGAATCCAGTCGGCATGGGGTACCTGATCATCCTCCTCGGCAACGTCCCGCGGTTGACGTCCCTCACTCTTTACGACCCGGAGGAAGCTCTATGCCGCCATCCCTCACTCTACGGCGCTCTCCGACGTCTGCGGACACTCAAGGTCTTCCGAGTGTACGAGGCAAAGGCCATGGCTTTCAAGCTCGTCTCGGAGATCGCGTCAGCGCTGGAAGCCGTCTCCATCGAGCCTAACAGTCAGACTGTCTTTGACACGTTCTTGAACCTCGGTGTGCTTCTGGGACGACACAAAGACACCCTGACACGTTTCAAGACACTAGCCATGAACCTCCGAAGCCGTACGCAAGCCATCCACGCCGAGTCGGTCCAGCTCGTCGTCTTCGAGAAGGTGCAGGAGCTCGTGCTTCCCCTGTGCTTCTTTCCAGGCGCGAGCCACTACATCAAGGCATTCCCGAACGCTACCAGCCTTGACCTGGGGACTCACCTAACCAAGCACTTCAGGAAACGAATTGAGGCCATGGACCACTTCCGTTCGTGGACTCTGTCTGCCGTGATGGGCATGCACGGCGACCCGTTGGATCCACAGCCCGACTGCTGGCCCTCGCTGGAAACCGTCCGTGGAGGTCTGTTTGACATTTATACCTTTGGAAACAGCTGCAGCGTCGCAGCACTCCTGATCGACGGCCTCATCGAATCCGAATGGATGTGCGTCCCATCGGTGGTCGAAAGACATTATCCGGTGATCCTCCGTCTGTCTGTTACCCCTTCACTGTGTGTAGAACTGTGGGAGAAGGAATGGAGGAAGATGTGTTCGGTGAAACACCTGGTGCTACAGTTCGTCGTGGACGACCAGGTTGATCTAGGAGATCTAACAGTGAGCGTTAGTCACAACGTGGTGTTTCATGATTCCACTGACACGCATCAAATGTTTATACAGGATAGAGCGATACACGCCGTGGGGTCGTTCGTGCATTGTAAGCACGTCTTCCTCGACTTCAAAGCCACAAATCCGGCAGCGCGCAGTCGACTTTTGGGCCTCGACCACCTCTCGCTCCGCTACATCATCGAGGATTGTCAGCTAGGACCTTATGAAATTGCCATTCGCTCACCAGCCAAGACAACATACTGGTCCCACCATCCGGACTCTGGGGAGATGGAGAAGTCCCTCTGGGACGGCTGGGATATGCCAGCCAAAACGAACTTCCAGACGTTGAATGGCTTCCCGAAGAACTATGTTACTGATGATTGGGTGTAAAGACAGGTTGTCAGTGTTGCGCTTCATGATCTCCATAGAACAGACTGAGCCGTACTTACCATGTTTATATACTCGCGTGCCATTCTCCCGTTATCGTATTCAGATCTTCTATGCACCTATGTCAATAGAGTCGCATATTAATGTATGTATGCAGCTACGAACGCAACGCACCACCCACTGTACTACTATCGCTGCACGCCAAGCAACCATGATGCTAGTGTCCAGAACTAAGCCTCTCGCAGACCAGTAAGATTGAAAGCTAGCAATTGCTTGACTTGAGACATGGGGCAGCTAATGCCGAATAGGCAGTAGAAGGGATTCGCTGGCAAGTTCAGCTGCGACGCAGGCGTCTACGTCACTCGCGAACTACAAGACTGGGCGTCTAATAGTTTACGCCCCCGATAAGGAATTTCACGGTTCAACCGGCCCCGGCCGCGGTGCTTTCCTCCTTCGCCTCTCTTTCCTTCGACCTTTTCAAATTTGACATTTCTAATCGAGAAATTACAACTGCATCTTTGTCCTATGTCCTACAGTAGCTAAGGATAGCCAGACTTGTCTGTCGCTGTCTGGGACGACCCAGGGCTACATATCCCTCGTGCTTGGAGATGCAGATGTGAGGAGTGCTCTTAGGTTCCGGGTAGTAGGTCTCTTAATTGATAGGTATGTAGAACAGTTAGACGGGGAAATTTTTAGAGTCGCTGAGTGGCACTGTATCCAAAGTCGAGAGGCTGATTGTGTGCTCGGGCCGACAGGGGCGACGCCATTGTCCCGCGAGGCCTAGCACGGTAGTGGCCTTATGATTGTAGGCTTATTGGTTGTCAAAGGACGGTGAATAATTGGTCCATAAGACCGGAATCCCGGTCACAGAGCGCCGCTCTGTGTGTGGTCGAGCACAAAAATATCCCCGGGTTTCTGTCAGCGGCCGCGCTTTGTCGCGGTATGATTGAGGAAGTGCTCCGACAAATCTGTGGACAGCACTCAGCCGGCCAAAGCGAGTCGCTTTGGGAGTGCTTGATCGCTATTGGCGCTGGACGGTCGGTATAAATCGTGTGGGATCTCCAGGAAGGTGAACCTCTCCAACCGTTCATTGCTGTCCTCCTGCTCCACTACAATCATCGCGACCACACTATTCGCTCTCGTCCAGGGGAACAGCATCCCTAAACGTTGTGGTGAGTACTTGTTTTCTATAAGAGAGCCTATGGAAGCTTACCAAAGTCGCCACAAGTTTCTCGACAACCATCCCACCGCCTATTTACCTTCTTCCTGTTTGGACGCCACTGACTCATCGCACCTTGAACACGTCGACATGGGTCAGTACCCAGGCTCAGATGTAGTCGTCGAGAAACGAGACTAACCGCTTGACCACTCAGCCACCGCAATCATCGACCCGCAACCTCGTCTGCCTCTCGACGTCCAGCTCCTCCTGGCTGAGAACTGCCCAGACGTCCCTACCCTCCTATCCCTCATCAGCTCCCACAAAACCCTCCGCGAGCACGGCGCACGTCTCGCCCTCCAGCTCCCCACCGCCCGAGTGGCACTCCACACCGAGCCCGCGCTCTACTCGTTCTTCCACTTCCTCGCCCCGCCCAGCAACCCGATAGCCAACCCGCCCTCAGGCTCGCGCCTCGCACACCTCCACACCCTCGACATCTCGCTCGCCATCGTCCGCGGGACCAGTATCGAGGGCATAACCGTGATGCTCGCGCACGTCCCGGCGCTCTCGTCGCTCACGCTCCGCGACCCCGAGCCCACCCTCGCAGACCACGCCGCGCTCTACGCCGCCCTCCAGCGCCTGACGACGCTCAAGGCCTTGCACGCGTTCGCCGCCGGCCCCGCTACGCGCAGGCTCTTCGTGGAAATCGCATCTCCCCTTGAGGACGTCACGCTCGCGCACGACGCGTCCGTGCTCGACGCCGACACGTCGCTAGAGATCGAGACGGTCTTGCTGCCGCACCGCGCCACGCTAACGCGCGTACGCGCGACGCGGGCGACGCCCTTCGCCAATGAGGACGACGCGGCCGCGGGTGCAGGGGTCGAGCCGGTGGTATTCGAGAACGTGCGCGAACTCGCGATCGACGAGTTCGCGTGGGACGCTGTGCCGGGTTTCCTCATCGCGTTCCCGAACGTCGTCACCCTCGACGTGGGTACGAACGTCGGCGCCCGCTGGCGCTTGTCCCCCTTAATGCAGCACATCCGGGAGGGAAACAAGTGGGCGACTGGGGGGTTGGAGGCCGGGGACAGCGATGATTCGGATACGGAAGACTCGGGCGGCGAGGAGGAGGATGGGGATGGCGGGGACGGCGACGAGGAGATGGCGGAGCGCGAGGAAGTCCATGAGCTTCTCGAGATGGCGGTGGATGACCAGATGGGAGAGCAGGATGGGGCTAGGGCGCATAGCCAGGCGGGGGAGAACGACGAGCGCCATGTGCACGACGAGGACGACGACGAGGACGAAGCCTTTGCTGGGGAGTGGCTAGAGCGCGTCCGCGGCGGCCTGCTGGACCTCTACGTGTTCGGGAACTCCTGCGTGGTCGACAATCTCATCATCGACGGGCAAATCGAATGGGATTGGGCCTGCGTTCCTGCAGTTGTGGCCGACCACCGTCCAAGGGTCCTGCACATGTCCGTATCATCTTCGATGGAGGTCAACACATGGAGCTGGAAGAAGCTCGCGAGCGTGCGGGACCTCTGCCTCAAGATCGTCGTGGAAGGCGTGTATGATGAGCAACGGTTGATGGTTAGTGCCATACCTTCGCCAGTGTACTTTCAGCCACACACACTCACGTTGTCCTCGACTTTCTCGCAGGACACCATCGAACGCATGGTGACGGCCTTCGCATTCTGCTCTACCTTCTGCTTCAACTTTGTGGAGAAAACCGAGGGATCATGCCCTCCGCTGAAGAGTTTCGACCACAAAGGCTTCGCTAACCGCGTCTTCCAAGCGTCGAAGACGCCTACGACTCTGAAGCTCTTTGTGTACACTCCGTCTAGGGTAACAACCTGGTGCGCCGCCAAGCCACGCGTCGTCGACGAAGACGGTTCCATGGAGCTCGCACTAGTCCTATCCCAGGAGGCATATCTATAAGTGTCCTGTTTCGTCACAAGTTATTGTGTTTCGGTTTGGAGATTGGACAATGTTTGCACGTACAATGTTATCGTAGGGTGCATATCCTCCGTTACCAGGGTAGAATCCCCTTCGGGTTATTATCGCTGTATCCGTCTTGTACATACCATGCCTGCATCAATAGTGATACATCAGTTGCTCATGAACGGGTTGTTGATGTACCTAACCTCGAACGTCATCCAGCGGGCTAAGGCATGCGGCGGTAGAATTTACAAGTCCCCATGTTACTTACCAACATCGAATATCTCATCTCCTTTTCGCACTAATTATCAGCCAAAAACAAACGACATGGACAGCACTCACCTGCTGTGTTCCCTCACATAAGAAATCCAACAAACGACCGAGATTTGACGCGTGCAACATTAATTATATGCAATTGACAAACAAAGACACAGCCGGAGACTTGTAGTATACTGAATGACTGACTGGCTGACTGATCGACCGACCGACCGACTGACTGGTGTGCACAAGAGAGCCTATATTAGATCCATGCGGATGCTGCTAACGACCAAACCACGAAATCATTTCACCTTTCCCCAATTCCAGATCTCCCTCCCTGCTGCCTACGAACCTCCACGCGTCGAGGTCATGGCCCGTTCCTCCTCCCGGTCCCCCTCCTTTTGGGAGGAGCCCCCCGCCTCCGCGAACCGACAGACCCCCTCCCCTTTCCCTCGTCTCCAAAACCGCCATCGACGTCCATCATCATGGCCGGGTCGAGGCGACTCGAACCGCTGTCCACGGCCTGGACCCGGTCGCGCAACGACGACGACGCCATCTCCTCGTGCTCGTGCACGTTCAGCCGCTCGAGAAGCGACGTCGCGCGCTTCACGTGCGGGCGGTAGCCATTGCCGTTCTGCAGCGCCGGCGGCGGGGGTGGGGGCGACCTCTCCCGCGCCGGCGGGGGGCCCATGCTGGTGCCGATGCGGGCGTCGTCGGGCTTCGGGGGCAAGTTCCGCGCACGAGTGTCCTCCGGGATCCTCTCTGTGTAGCCGCGCTCTGGAGACTTGGCCGGGCGACGGATGCGGACGGGTTTGGAGGTGGAAGGCTTCTCGTTGGGGTCAAGAAGACGCGCACGGTCTGGATGCACCTTGCCGGGAGCGGAGCGCTCGGGAAGCATCGGTTCTTCGTCTCGGCGATCTGCAGGAGGACGTGGGGGCGTGAGAGCCCTGCTTGACCTGGGGGGAACGTCAGGAGGCGCGCGAGGCGCAGGCTGGGGTTGTGGGAACGGCCGCCTGGGGTGGTGGTGTTCCTCGAACTGTTTGGGACGCTTGACAGGTCCATCGCGTGGTGGACTGGGGTGGCGCCACGCAGGGCGTTCGTCGCGCGGAACGCGGTCCGGAAAGCTGAGAAAAGTATCAGTAACGCTGCTTGCGGATGCAGGGATGCCCGCCTTACTCTTGGGGTTCGCGCGCGACGACATCTTCGTTCGAACGGGGTCCTTGTCCCCGCGCTTCTTCACGAGTTTGCCAGATACGCGGAGCATCTGCTTCTATCGGGGTCATCGGAGGACCGAATCTCGACTGCTGCGGGTCAGGACCACGACACGCGTTCGCTGAGCACGTTCACATACCTGACGACTTGGAGCACGATCGTCGACTGGGCTATCGACGACTCCACGACGCTAGCCACCGAAATGAGATCGAGAACCGTTTTCGGAGACGAATAGAAAACGTACCGAGGGTTCAGCGGTACTAACGGATGGGCGACGATCGACGCGGTCTGAGCGCGGGCGTGGTTCGGGAACGGGCTCATCACGAGAGTAGCGGATCTGCCACAACACAACACCAGGTGAGCACCTCTCTCTCCATAAACACCGAAACTTGTGAACGTACCCGCTTGGAATAGGAGTCCGAAGACTCATTTACACGGTCGGGCTTCTGGGGCGGGCGATAGGACTCGTGGTCATTGCTTGTCTGCCTGAACGAAGGCTGAGGATCGAGGGGTGGCGGCCCGTCGTACGCGGCAGTCCGAGGCCCGATCGGAATGCTGTTCGTTCCCGTCATATGCGGCGGCGGCGGAGCTCGTCCCATTCCGCGCTGCGTGTGATGTCCATGTGTGAGCTCGGCGACAGCGACGAATATCCACTACCTTACCTGAGGTACATCGGGTGCGCGAGGGGGCGGTCGCTCGGGAAGGTTTCGAGACATGGACATGTCGTTGGAGCGCTTTGGCGGCGGGGGCGGGGGCAAGTCCATCTGGCGATCGATCGGCGACGGGCCAGCGAAGCTGTTCTGCCTTCCCAAGTCGCTCGGGTCCCATCGACGGTTGCCCATTGGTGGCCCTGGGTTGGGGCGCGAACGCCCGCCATGACCCGGCGGCGGGCCTGCTTGGTCGACGACGGGGGGCACGCCTGGACGCGTACCATATGGCGACGTCGGCGACAATGACGAGGGACCAGAGGTGTAAACAGCACTGTCCCGCGGGACCATTGCTCGGGGGGCACGAGGCGCAGCATCGGGCGCAGGAACCCCAGACATGCGGTCTGAATACATACCGCCAATGCTCGACCTTCCCGGGTGATCGTTCCTTGGCGGAGGGGGGACATCGACGTCCATCGTATTGCGAGGGCGAGGGCGCATGGGCGGAGCGAAGAACTTGTTGTTGGGGTCTCTCTCAAACAATCTTATGAAGTGGTCGTTGAATGACCGTCCATCTCCCGGAATCTCATTCACCGGATTGAATCCGAGGAACGCCAACGTATCTTCGAACGATAGCGACTCGCCGGTGTTGACATCATTTGAAGGCGGAGTGACACCTTGAGTTGTGGGCGGCCCTTGAGACGAGGTCTTCCAATGTTCGCTCTGAGGAGGAAGCGGAGGACGTTTACGATCTGGTCACGCATCAATTCCTCAGTTCGGATGCAATAGCTGCAAGAAGCATACGTACGTTGATTCTCACGCTCCTGCTCACCGGGAGGATAAGAGTTCACAAACCCAGGCTTGGTTGGAAGGGAAGTCGTCGTCGAAGGGAGTTCGTGAGGACCACGGCGCGGCGGAACATCGTCATTCAAACGCCTCCGCTTCGTATCGAAGCCTTGTTCAGCAATGTCTGCGTCCCTGCCTCTTCGTTGGGGCAAACCATCGTTGCCGTGGTTGTCGCGATAGCGTCCCGAGGGTCGTGGTGGCGGTGGGCTGCTGGACCGCGCATAGCGGGGAGGCTCCCTTGTACTACTTGATGTTGGCACCGGGTAAGCTGTAGAGGGCTCGCGCAGGGGAGGTGGCGGAGAGCGAGGTCCTGCAAGAGAAAAGGAAAAGGGTTCGTAAAAGAAGCGACTGGAGCGTGAGGCATGAACAAGGAAGAGGCACGGAGAAAACGGAGTCGAAGGGTCCAGGAGAAGTGTCCGCGTATGTACACGAGATGTTCGGCAGGGAGATAGTGTATGGGGCGACGGGCTCCCGAGGCTTCACCAGACAGTCGGGATGCAATTGTCCTCCACCTCGGGAGGGACAGCCAGGCGAAAGACGGGAGGCGGAGGATGAGGCGAATAACGTACTCGTACTTGGAGCCGCCCACTCGTCGGCGTGGCGTGAGCTTTGGTCTCTGGGAGGTAGGGAGGGCTCAAGGTGATCCTTGCGGCGGAAAGGCGGCTCGATATCGTCTTTGCGACGGATCCGGGGCTCAAAGTCGTCCCTTCGGCGTGTACGGGGTTCAACACGGGGCTCGACGTCATCCTTGCGACGGATCCGAGGCTCTACGTCATCCTTGCGACGAATAGGCGGTTCAATATCATCTTTGCGGCGCATGTGGGGCTCAATGTCATCCTTGCGACGGTTGCGGCGAGCCGGAGGCGACCGAGTAACAGACTGCATACCCTGAGGATACTCCTGAGAACGTCCCCAGCTAGAGTCCGAACCTCCTGCTTGGGTCTCCTGTGAGTACTCTCCCCGACCATCACGCCACGTGGCACGATCCTGAGACGAAATCGGAGAAAGGTCTCGACGAGCTCTACGGTCCCATTGAGGACTCGAGGACCTCGTCCGGCGCTTGCCATCATTAACAGGTTGTGGCGAGGGGGAGCGCCCCTGAACATACGTCGCCTCAGGATAGTAGCCAGGACCGGTGACCCCACGCTCACCACGCCGATGATCAGGGTTAGTCGCAGGCGTGGCTGCGGGGGCCTCACCGGGTCGGTAGTGGCGGTCCGAATACGAAAGATCCTGATTGGGAGGGGGCGAAGCTCTGCGAGAGTCGGTATCCCGCCTCGCGATACGCGGCTGTTGGCTGCGACCTCTTGCCTCGGAATGACCGTTATCCATGATTTCTGGGGAATGAGGATCAGAGGTCTGAGGACCACCGTTCTTCGTCGGCGAGGACTGCCCAGAAGTTGGAGCATGAGGCCTTGTCCACGTCGACTCGTCCGTCTTGGTGTTGTAGTAGTAAACATCTTGGCCGCCTGTCCTAGGATACCGAACCTCCCAGTCTGGAGGTAAAGGATCGTCACCATCACCAGCGCCAACCTTGCCATTGGCCCTTCGCCTGTTCGCCATGGCGCTTGCGCGAGTCCCAGTCTCTGCGGGCTGTTCGAAGAGAGGCGGGACGAGGGTAGGCTTCGGAGGAAGCCCATGAACGAGTAGTAACGGAGGGGGCTTGCCTTGAGAATTGGGTGGGCGGGAGTCTCTGGTTGGAGACTGCGAGTTTTGGGCACGGGAAGGTGTCCTAGAAAGTGTGGCGGCTTGGCGCTGGGAGTCGCGTCTACCGCCGTGCGAGGCAGAGGAGGGGGGTTTCGAGAAAGACGCGGTGCCGGCGGCGGAGACCTGCTCGGCAGAGTGAGTAGCGTAGTACTCACGCTCGTCCTCGTCGTCGCCGCCCAGTGAGACTGCATCCTCTGCGTCCTCCGCGTCCTCTATGGCGCCGATGTAAGTCGACTGCCGTGGCGAGTAGTCGTAAGTCGAGCCAGGAGGGGCCTGCTGCTCGTCGTCGTCGTTGCCCCAGTCCAAACGCTCGCCGTCGTCGTCTGCCATGTTGAACGAGTTCGAGGGCGATGATAGGGAGAAGGTGGATGGTGGAAGTTAGACGAGGGCCTCGGCGTCGCGCTAGGACAACTCGCTCAAACTCCGCGTCAATTTGCCGCAACTCCGCCCAGTCTCCGCCACCGCGTGTCATGGCGCCTCCTTTGAGTTGCCGTACACTTCGCCACCTTCCTTTACCTCCACAAATTCCTTGTCTTGCTTATGCACCTGCTCCTAAGCTTCACTGGATATCCTGCGGTAAATTCAAGGACTACTTGTTATCCGGATACACGCATATATGGATGTTCTCCCGGTCACCTCACCAACTCCGGCCAATGGCGGGCAGTACCGGAGTTCGTCTTCGATGTCAAGTCGAATACCCATGATTTTTCGGAGGCTACATCGTTTCCAGCAAATGGTGCGTGCCTAGAAAGTACGATTGAGGCGCATATATGGACTGGGGCCGGAGTAGGATTTCGAGCAGGCGGCCTGGCAATTGACATATCTATGTCTCGCGCCGAAGAGAGTGTGAGTGGCGACTTGCACTAAAAGTGGCCGTGCACGCTGACCTCACCCCAAGATATCGCAATGTATACTTTCATAAACGTATGGTCTTGATGCATTTATTTCAACCTGCAGGTATGCCTGAGTGACGCCATGACGTAGAAACCAAGAATACGTGGGCAAGGGACGACCCTGCCATCCTCATACTAATAGCGGCATGCCTATGCGGTGAGTTTCTCCTGCATTAACGGTATCTTATATATGTTCATGCTGCGTATCAGTCTCCGCCGTTGCATGGTCGGTCGTCTATTCATACACCGTCTGGGGAGCTATTGAGCTAGCCTTCCTCATGATCGTCCGCGACTATCTCCTCGTTGGTGTTTTGGTTGCAACAATATTGTGGTACGTTCTTAGGTTTCAACGTGTGTTCCACATCCCAAGGCTTTCTCAGGTTCTTCTCGAATCGCATAATGCTCTCACCGCCAGTACACTCCACGCCCGAAGACGCAAAGGTTGAATGGGCCTTTGCTTTCGACGTCCACACAAATGCGTTCTTCCCCTTTTATTTGACACTGTATCTAGGTCAGCTGTTCTTGGTTCCCGTTATCCTCAAGAGTAACTGGATATGTCTATTCGTGTCGAACACACTCTACCTGGCGGGGTACGTTCTACGCCAGTTGTTGGCTCTTGTCCTGCTCATGCCGCGTTCAGTTTTGCGCAGTACGTCTACGGAGTCTACCTAGGATTGAACAGTACGTCTGACTATTGGTCGTTTATAAAACGTCTGTCTTACACCTCTCCTCGCAGCTCTACCCTTCCTTGTACGCACAGAACTCTTGCTGGTGCCCTTGTTTCCCCTCTTTGTAGGGTACATAGTGTCGTTATTGGGTTTTAACGTTGCGAAGCATGCACTGCCTTTATACTTTGGTTCATAGCTCTTATTTATTCCATCAGATTCATAAGCGTAATCTTATTAGTGGCAAGCTCGCCACCTCCTGCCTGTTGTTTCGATCTTGGATGTGATTCGTGCTCAAGAACTCCGCTCAGGGCCCAGGGACCTTTGCGACCGAATCAAAAGCTACCTACATAAGTACGCGACTTTGATCAACAACAAAAGTGAGTGTAGGCGATAAGTAGAAGGCATTAGAGCCGACGTTAGAGGCTAGTAGGCGCATATATCAGCCGCCCTAGAGGGATTCAAACTCCGCCGAGTAGAGGCGTCGATTGCACCGCACAAGACGTCTTCACCGCCCTCCACCATCCTCTCGTCTCCGCTGTCTCGCCCATCGCCTCTGACGACCTTACGACGACGAGCAGCTGCTGCACGATGAGCGGGACTCCATCTCAGATCCAGAAAGCCATAAACCAGATCCAGGACAAGGGACCACTCCCGGACATCGACTTCACGCAGCACCAGCTTGAGAATGGATATACGATCTCTACCCAGGAGCGCGTCGTCAAGGAGGTATGTGTCCTCCGTTTTTCAGCGCCTTCAAGGATGTATGAGACTAAGCGAGTGGACGGGCGATAGGTGCAAGCCCCGGCGATGAGCATCCCCACCGACGCTCAGTTCTTCTCAAAAACGGACCCTTCCAAGCCGGATGTAGCGTTTTTGAAGAATCACTTCTACCGTGAGGGGCGTATCTCTGAGGAGCACGCACTCTACATTCTCGAGAAGGGTACCGAGATCCTCCGCGCCGAGCCCAATCTGCTTTATGTCGATGCGCCCGTGACCGGTACGCCCCGTCACTGTATCCCTTCTCCCTTCTTTTCAACCTTCTCGTGTTGTCTGTCGACTGTACAGTGTGCGGCGATATTCACGGACAATATGTGAGTACCGCTTGTGCTATGGGTTAAACCGGCGGCAACATACTAATATGGCCATCCTATCGTAGTACGACTTGATGAAACTTTTCGAGATCGGCGGCAATCCAGAAACAACACGCTATCTCTTCCTGGGTGACTACGTTGACCGAGGGTACTTCAGTATCGAGGTGCGTCTTTCCACTGCAGCGCCCTAATACCCGGGTCCCTGATACCGGTGCAAAGTGCGTGCTATACCTGTGGTCCTTGAAAATCTGGTACCCCGAGACCCTTTTCCTTCTCCGAGGCAACCACGAATGCCGGCATTTGACCGACTACTTCACCTTCAAGCTCGAGTGTACGTCGTCCTTGCCCCAGTTACTCATATCCCGATATCCCCGTCTTACCAATCCTACGCCCGCAGGCAAACGCAAGTACTCCGAGCGTATCTACGATGCGTGTATGCAGTCGTTCTGCGCTCTCCCTCTGGCTGCTATCATGAACAAGCAGTTCTTCTGCATCCACGGTGGTCTCTCGCCCGAGCTGAACACGCTCGATGACATCCGCAACGTATGCACTTGTGACTTTGATCTGTGCCTCGCCGAGGGGTCCTGAATTGTTGGACAGATCGACCGTTTCCGCGAGCCCCCCACTCAGGGTCTTATGTGCGACATCCTATGGTCGGATCCTGTTGAAGACTTTGGCCAAGAGAAGACTTCGGACAGCTTCGTACACAACCACGTACGAGGCTGTTCATACTTCTTCACGTGCGTACATACCTATCTTCCCAGGGGCATCATTGATCTTTAAATCAAAACTATGTATGTCCGCAGGTACCAGGCAGCATGCCAATTCCTCGAGCGGAACAAACTGTTGTCGATCATTCGTGCGCACGAGGCTCAGGATGCCGGGTACGTCATGGTCTTCGCTTTTCTTGATATCACGTAAACTGACCCGGCGGTACGGCCATGTCTAGATACCGCATGTACCGCAAGACGCGCACGACCGGGTTCCCGTCGGTCATGACCCTCTTCTCGGCGCCGAACTATCTGGACGTGTACAACAACAAGGCTGCGATCCTCAAGTACGAGAGCAACGTGCTGAACATCCGCCAGTTCAACGCGACGCCGCACCCGTACTGGCTCCCGAACTTCATGGACGCATTCACCTGGAGTCTGCCCTTCGTCGGCGAGAAGAGTGCGTCTTCTCCAGCCAGGGTCTCGCAAGGGTTACCGTTGCTGATGTTGTTGGGCCGACAGTCACCGACATGCTGTTGGCGATGCTCAACTGCTGCACGAAAGAGGAACTCGAGGAGAGCTCGGACGAGGAGACACTCATCTCGCCAACGCCCTCGGAGGACGCCAGCGAGCGGCGCAAAGTCATCAAGAACAAGATCCTTGCGGTCGGTCGCATGTCGAGGGTCTTTGCGCTTCTGCGGTGCGTGCAAAGTTGAGATGTAGGTTGAACTGCTACTGATTGTTTCCTTTCAGTGAGGAGTCTGAGAAGGTCTCCGAGCTCAAGAGCGTGTCTGGCTCTGCCCGATTGCCGTATGGTACCCTCGCTCTGGGAGCGGAGGGTATCAAGGAGGCTATCTCTGGCTTCGAGGACGCGTACGTTGTACCAAGCCTTCTTTTTGTTCCGTATTTGATCGTTTGCCCTCTATCTCAGACGGAAGTCGGATATCGAGAACGAGCGTCTTCCCCCCGACCTGTACGACCCCGAGTCGGAAGAGGGCAAGGGCCTCATCACCTCCCAACCAGCAACGCCAGCAGAAGACTCCGCAGCGCCGCCCGTATCGCCCAACGGCGTCGCCGCGGCGCTCGAGCAGGTCATCGCGACGGCCCCCGCGCCCCCAACCGCGATCAACACGTCGCTCGGGCACGTCCCGTCGCCCGGGTCGCCGATCTCGCCCGTGTCGCCGCTCTCGTCGACGGCGTCGCCGTTCCGGCGCGGGCACGGGCGGCAGGCGAGCCTGGGGACGACGATGACGAGCCCGAGCACGCGGCGGCGGAGCCTGGAGAGCACGATGTCGCTCATCCAGGAGGCGTGGGACGGGAAGACGCCGCTGCAGGACCCCGAGCTCGTGAAGCTCGCGGACTCGATCGCGGAGAAGAGCACGGGCAACAAGGACAAGGACAAGACGGACTCGGGCCGGGCGACCCCTGCGGCGACGCCCAGTTGATTGTGCTCGCGCGCAGGGGTGTAGGGCGTATAGGGTCGGGCCAGGGACTGACCGGGGATGGTTTCTGTACGTCGAGAAGAGGGGGCTGGATGCGGATGGGAGGAGGGGTCGACATGACCGTCCTTGCGTTCGCACTGTATATCCTTGAGACCGAATGGTGGTGTACATTCGTCTCGTTCTCGTACTTCTTTTTTTTTCGTGTGTATTTTCCAGCGTTTCGTATGTTCATATATGCAGCTTACGCTTCACCTCTTCATCGTTCGAGGAGCTTTGGGGAGAGATGGGGTTGGGTGGCGTATGTATAGGTGAGCTCAGGGTCGACCTCGATCGCGCAACGGACATTAGACGGACATCACGGCAGCATCGCATCGGTTCTTACGGGGTTCTGGAGAGTTTTCGACAAACATAGTCTCAAAGCTGTGCTGGTATGTGGGCCTGCCTTTTTGCCACGCTGGACCCTTTCTGACTTGAACCTCATGCACCTGCACCCCCAGGACAACAAAGTGCCAGCCTCGCGTCTCCAAACCTGCAACTAGTGTAGGTATCTAGCTATAGGCTCGGTGTGGCAGCGGTTCCCACAGCCTCCATTTCGACGATATGGACATGCATACGCAAACGAGCGGTCTACGCGGGTACGGACCCTGTGGCCGTGTCCCTGTGCTGCATCATTAAACCCCTAGCTCAACAGAACAACGTTCTTATTGAATACCTGGATCCCGCATCCATTCAACGGTTGTCACGATTCGGACCATCCTGCCGCTCTACGAAACGCAATCGTACGGATGTATACGGACAGATCCCTCCTCCTGTTTTCGCAGAGTACACCCCTGAGAACGAGTACTGAGTGCTGGACGGTCGATCACAGGACACCGTATCGGGTTGAATTCAGAACACATAAGAGCGTCGCTGGAGCGAACAACGCTGCACAGTCCCCACCTACCACACCATGCAGGACGTCCCTCCCCGAGACTACGGCGCCCGCCCAGCCACTGGCAACGAACCTCTTCCCCCGCTCCCAAAGCAGTCCAGGCGCCACAAGCCCCTCGGGCCCCCGCCCGGCTCTCCCGCCGCGATGCTCGACCCGCCGCCCGCGTGCTTCCAGCGCGGCCCCGCCCCCAATCTCTCGTACCCCCCTTTCGAGCCCATCGACGTCTACGCGCTGAAGAAGGACCTGACGGGGGGGTTCGGGTCGGAGATGCCGCTGAACCCCGCCCTGGGGTACCCGCACCCGTTCGCGACGCACGACGTCGCGCTGGAGGACTGGGCGCTGTTCACGAAGAACGTGCAGCAGGCGGGCTCGCTCACGACGGGCGAGAAGGTGCGCGCGCACGTCGTCGGGCCCGCGATCGGCCTCGCGTTCTTCCCTGGTGAGCTTTGCCCCATCCATCTGCGTTACCGCTTGCCCCTGTGCATGTGCGAGGGCTGACGCGTGCGACGGTTTTGCGACAGCGTTTTTGATCGCGAGGGCGATAAAGAAGCGCAAGATCGCGAAGAAAGAGGAGCCCGTGCGCGAGCTCATCTACCACTGGAACGTCGTGCGTCTCCTCCCTCTGCCCTCTGTGTTTGAACTTGGGTGCCAATAGCATGTATCCGATCCCTCTTAGCGCTATTTCCATCCCCGCAGCATGCACGTCTCGCTCCTCGGGCCAGAAGGCCTCGGGCAGAGCCGCAAAGCTCAGAAGCAAGATAAGCGCGCTGCCCGGAAAGCCCAGCGGAGGGGAGAAACGCACTACGGCCATGCCGACTACGGATACGCCGGGCCTTCCGACGCAGGAGCTGGAAGCAGCTTTCCGTCGGACGGCGGGAATGGCGGGAAGTGGTGCCTTCGGATCCGTTACCAGCCACAGGGATATCAGTCTGGAAGTTAAGGGGGTGAACCGCGGTCCGTTTCGTGAGTAGATTATGGGATTAGGGTCGGTATTGTGGGGAAGATGGATGAGGAGGACTTTATAACCCTCTCCGCTATCTGTTGGACTACGTCTCTAAGGACGAGCCTGAGGTGTGATGCCCTTGGGGAATCCAGTAACGCATCTCAACTCAGAATCGCATACTTTCTAACGAGCGAATTCAGTAGCCACAAGCCTATATACTCTTGGACCCTCCAGATAATCCTCGGGCCTCCCCCCCGGCGCATGCAACTTCCACTCCGCGTCTTGCGAGAGAATTATGTACTGGGGGGGGGAGGTGGGGAAGGTTTTAGCTCAAGTGAGCGCGCTAGGTCCGCGCCACTCAGAAGGCCGCGAACCCGTACTAAAACAACTGATTCGGCGCACATAACAGCCTCGGCCACTGAGTAGGAAGGGGGACATCGATATCTCCGAGCGCTGGCGGCTCTCTTGTTGTGGTTTGTTTACCTCCATACTCAACGCCCTTCGGAGTTTCAAAAACCTCAACAGCCAGGTGACGTTCTCTGTTTGGCACGACCCTTCCCTAATCCTTCCTATCTAACTCATACGGCGTGTTTCGCTTTATCAAAATAACCCAAACACTCCGAGTCTCCTTGAGGCAACAAGCAACTCAGGCTGCGAATGCTCGCTGTTCGTCGTTGACTTACACACCACACTTCTTACAAATACAAGACAATTGACCGCACTGTGAGAACAAGTGCCTGTAAAGCGCGGGAGCAAGGCCTCAGTATGGCACGCGGGGAAGCAGAGTGCAAGACTGAGGGTAGCGAGAGTCCGAGAGCTGGTATAAGTGACGAGCGCAAGCGACTCGGAGGAACGAAATGAAACGCGATCGGCACGGCAGTGCAAACTGGTACTAAAAAGGTAAGTATACGAAACGCCACGGCGCGAGCCCTGGTGGATGTGCACGGATACGGCGACGGGGGGCAGGATACATGACAGAAAAGGGTACAGGTAAAGAAACACATGCAGGCACGTACGGGGAGAACCGGGAACACGGAACAGAGGGAGTCCGACAGGAGCACGGGTATAGTACGGTGGGCGGCCGGACGCAGACGCGCAGGGCTGCTTCGGGTTGGATGCTCCAACACGCCCTCGGTATCTATATTCGTTCTCTAACACACGCCGTGTCCGCCGGAGACTCCACTGTCAATACTAGGCTGGATCCGAGCTGGGTGATACTCGAGCTGGACTCCCGGAAACCTCTCAGTGCACCAGCAGCCCTCCGAAAACTCCCCCACAGGCTGCTCTGGTAATCTAAGGGTTGTAAGTCGCCCTCATTTCGAACCGGACTCGGAATCGTATCGTCACATACCAGGCCATACTTTCCAGCGTAACGTGCAAACACGTCGGTACATTATATACATTGCCTATACACTAAGTATACGACACCTTTCACATGCATACATTCATGAATTCTCTGCGGGACACGATATTAGAGAATCATTGATCGAAGAGAGACCGTAAACCGGGCCTAGCAAGGCGCGCGACGCGCAGGACGTCGATGCCCATCGGAGCAACGTACTGTCCCACCGCAACTACAAAACACAAACACAGCACCGTCAGCCTGAGCCACAGCATACCCACACAACAACGAGGAAGAACAAGAACGAGACTCACGACGCTCCTTGCGCACCCCGTCCACCACCTTGCGCATCCTCATCCGCATCTCCGGCAGGAGTCTAACCCAGAACCTCCGGCCCGGGTCCGCGTAGAACCCCGCAGGCATGTTCCGCGCGCCCCGCGGCCGCTCGATGCGGATCTGCAGCGGCGACGCGTGCGCGGCGCTGCACACGCGGTCCATCTGCGCGTCGAGCGATGCCCATGGGACGACGTCCGAGTCGCCGGCGGAGACGCGCGCGTCCCCGAGGTCGAGCACGAAGGCGAGGTGGTGGAGGCGCGCCGGGGGGAGCGCCTGCAGGATCTGCTGGAAGAGCGACATGGCGTGCCCGCGGTCACGGTCGTCCGTCGCGGTGTACAGCCCGAACTCGAGCTCCCGCAGCTCGGTGCACTGGGCGACGGCCTGGGCGACTGCAACAGCGAGTTCAAGTTGGCAGGGGTGACGTCAGCTAAGGCACGGGACTGGCAGCGACAGGCCTAGGGGACTCGGAGGGGACTTACAGTCGCGGAAGAGAGCGCTGAGCTCGAAGAGGCCGCTCTGTGTATCTGCCTCGAGGTTGGGCCGGAACGCGAAGTGCTGGAGCGTCGGCCGGACGATTTCCACTATCCGCTTGAGGCGGAAGAGCTTCCCCCACGAGGAGAGGCACCTGCTCAGGTGCAGCGAGCGGAGCTCTTGCACGGGGTCCTTAGCCTCGAAGAAGGCGAGGAGGACGTAGGAGAAGAAGCCCTCCACTTCCAGGTGGACGAGCGTCGGGAGCTCCAGGTAGTACAGGCTCGGCGCGAAGTACACCTCTTCCCCGCGGAAGATGGTCGCGACGAGGCGCAGGCGCTCGATCCGGTCGAAGAGCGCGAGGAAGCGGAAGAGGAGGTTGTAGTACGCGTCGGGATAGCCCTCGGTGATGTTGCACGCCTCTATGGCGAGCCGCTTGAGCGAGGTGGCCATGTGCGTCGGGCGGGCGAAGGGCCCCGTGTCGCCGGACCTGCCGGTGTCCAGGATGTTCACGCGGCAGAGCTCGAGCTCCTCGAGTCGCGGCACCGAACCAAGCATCTTGAGGATGTCTTCCATGGCGAAGTTGTCGTAGTTGCTTACGGTGAGATGGGTGACAAAGGTGAAATGGTTAATGATGGGATGAGAAAACGCCCATTTAGTAATGGACTCGGACGGCGTGCCACGGAGACGCGGGTTCGAAAGGATCGCCCTAGAGGCATCATCATGTGACTGTGGCGTTGACCAAGTTCTCTCACTGTTGCTGAACTCCTGAGTCCAGACGATGTGCTTGTTAAACTGGGAGTCGTGACCGAGCAGAACACGGCGAGGGTACGCGGGAAAGTGGATGGTCGACGTAGCCATCGTATGAGCTGGAGTTGAAGTGGTGTGGACGATTTCACCTATGGAAGAACTACCGTTTAGCGAGAAAACGATCTTGTAGAGGAGGTGGAGACGTACCTGGAGATATCTGGAGCTGTGAGCAGGAGATGAGGGTCAATTCCATCCCCCTCCGCCACTTTTATAATGCGAGACACCCCCCCCTCACAGCGACAGGAGAGAGGATATGGAAAGAGTACACATGGCCAAGCAGGTCCGCCCATGAGCTGGCGCAAACAGTTTCGCTCGCTATAGTTGCGGCACCTGCTGGATAGGGAGAGGCGCTGATACTCTGGAGACACGACATGAATCGCCTTGCCGCGCGACGATACATGAATTCAGCAGCCATGACTCACCGTGTAGCTTTCATCGACCCCGAAAGGCTGTGCAGTGGCCAAGATTGTCCATCCTTGTTCTTGCCATGAGGTTGATGCATGGGAAGCACCGTCCAAATACCCACCTTGGGATAATATTGCGCGCCGCTAATACCTGTGAGCACAGGCGAGTCAGGGACTCTGAAGCCATGCGTTTACTGCATGGCACTATTCGCTTGTGCAGTGGCGGCGTGGTTACGTGGTCTGCGGGACTCGGAGTCGATGTGTGAATAAACCACCAACTTGAAGTTTATTTGAACGAGCTAGTATCCTCACCATCGTCCATGTGGGTGCTCAATGCTTTTCAAGTTCATTATATTATATGTATCCTTATGTAGGGATAGAGCACCCCGAGAAACCAGTGAAGTGATGCAGCTTGAAGACCAGTGGCAGGTGGGAACCAAACGATACCGCCACAACCGTTTTCGGAGGCCGTGTGGGCGCCTGACATACTATAACGGGACGAACGCGTCATCCTCTGCCGGCCGCCGGCGATGCCATTCCAGTGCTGCGCCGCTGAACGCCATGATGGTAAGTTCTCTTACTATGGTCCCAAGATGCTACTTGGAGCGTTATTACAGTAACATGCGTTGCAAGCTCACTGGCAGAACCCTGAGCAAGCCTTCTAGGAGGTATTCAACTTGAAACACCGCTTTCAACCAGTGCCATAGTAAGTACTCAGCCAGCCGGCTCCAGCTGGAGTCCTCCCAACCAACGTCGTCCCATAGAACTTCCCGCCCTTCTAAGGGACACAATCCATATAAGTACCCAACACCACAGTTCAAAGGCGCGCTCTGGCCACTGGCAGCTGAGCAGGGTCATAGCACACGGCATACTCGGTTTGCTACTAATTATTCTAGTATTCGATCGACGAAGCAGCTAACTACTCATACAGTGGAGAGAGAGAGAGAGAGATTTAGAGACGAAGACACAGACACAGACAGACTATTCGACAATTCAGCCCATTCGGGCACGGGACGGACACGGCTATGTACAACAGCAGATGGGATGGGATGGGGTGCCGGCCCCGCGTCCCCGCATTCCGAGGCCCTCGCGACGAGGAGGGGCTCTGGGCGGGGGCGGAGGGGGAGGCCTTGGACTAGCGGCGGGCCTTACTGATTAGCGAAAGGTGGAGAGTGGAGGTTCGACGGGACGGAGTCGGAAGGGGAGGTCGAGGCGAGGCGAGGCGGAGTCACGAGGGGTTATCGGAATTCAAGCCTTCGGAGTTCGTGAGACAGGACGCGGACGGTGAAGAGTGGGGATGAGTGGTGGTGATGTTCGGATCCGGGGATATCGAGAAGTCCAAGGAGGGATCTGCATCGCGCCGCGGGCTTCATGGGGGATGGGTGGGGAGGGGGACGAGAGGAAGGAGAGTACTACTAGCTATGGCGATTAAACAGAACGAATATATAACTGAGAGGAGGGAACTATGCGTAACAATGAGTGTGATCTCGCTCAGCAAGGAGTGAGGAGAAGTATGCGAACAGATGCAACAGTACTTCTTCGTCTTTGCTCGCGTCACATTTGACGCGTGTGGTTTCGGAGCGGGTCCCCGTGGGACCCAACGGCTGTGAAGGGCGTTGATCATTTCCTGCCGAGGCTGAGGCTGCCCATGCTCTCCGCCAGCATGTCCGCCACCTTCGAGTCCTTCTCCTGCTTGACGACTGGCACGGACGCCTTGGCGACCGTAGGCTCGACGTCGACGACCTTGAGAACGGCACTGCCCTCCATGACACGCCGGATCTTGTCGGCATCCCACTCCTTCTTGACATGCCCGTTCGTTCCGAGACCGCCAGACGGCCGTGCGAAGGCGTCCCAGAAAGCGCTGCCGAGCTTGCTGAACAGGGTCTGCGAAGCCGCCGCCGCGAGCATAGCGTGTTGCGCCGTTGGTGCGTCGGCCTTGCTGGTGGAAGCGAGAGGCGGCGTGTGAGGGGGAGTGGGGTAGGGAAGATGGGAAGTGGACGTTGACGCGAAGGAAGACGCAGATTTGCCGGAAAGCAGAGCAGTGAGCGAAGAGCTCTTTGCGAAGTAGTGAGGGCGCAAGTTGCCCGCAAGGCCAGTGGGAGCAGGCGTAGCCGGTTGGCCCTGGGCCTGGCGCTGCTGGGTCTGCTGCTGCTGAGCCATCTTGCCCCAGAGATGCATGCGGTACCTAATTTGACAAGTAAGCAACGCGAGAGAAAAGACAACAGGCAATACGTACGAGTCGAGCGACTTGAGTGTGAAGGGGTTGGTGTCGGCGAAGGCATCGAAACCACCCAGAGTGAACTGGGGCTCCTTCGGCTTCTCCTCGCTGGCTTTGTCGCGTTGAGAAGCGACGCGAGAGCTGCAGCTGTCGACATGTTGAGGTTCGGGTTGATGTTCTCCTGGAGCGCAGGGCTCTTGCGTCCGGGAGCGCCCTTCCCGCTGAGGATGCTGCCCCATTCGGGCACCAACGTAGTGTGCACGGGTGTAATGCTTCCAAAAGAGCTGTGTGCGCCACCCAGAAGGCGCGGGAGCCGAGCCGGGGGGACGTAGGAAGATCCTTTTGCGTGTTGGGAGCAATAAGTGGGCTCCGCGACCGCGCAGGTGGCGGTGACGGGGAAGATGCGGAGGCCTTGGTTGCGGCGGAGACAGTAGGCAGCGGCGCAGGCGGTGGGAGAACCGGGGTGTCAGCCCGGCCGCGGCCCTCGAGAAGCGCCTTCTTCAACGCGTCGATCTCCTGGCGCAAGGCCACGTTCTCGCTCTTCATGCTCCCCAATTCAGTGCGGATGGCATCGATGAGCCTGTCGCGTTCCGCGATATCGCCCTCGAGCGTGGAGATGTACTCTATAGTTCATAAACACGAGGTCAGCCACCGAACTCTGACGCCGAGGTTGGGAGCACAAAAAGAAAATGCGTTTTGGGAGAAGAAAAGTTCGGAAACAACAGTGAAATGTGTTCGAAAAGTATCTTGATCGTGCGGTATCATGTCGGAAAAGTCTGCGGGCACACGGACGGGGAGGAAGGAGCATAGCGACGGCTTAGACGCACCCTTGCGACGGACGCGGAAGTTCCGCGCGCTGATCTTGTTGCGAAGCTGCCGTTTCTCCTTCGACGTCATCTTCTTGTACTCGTCGGGCGTCGGCCGCCAGTCGTCGGGGTCGCTCGACGTCGTCGACATCATGTTCGACCCCTGCTTTTCTTTCTTCTCCCCAGACGACCGCTTCACGATGCCCCCGTCGCGGACGGTGCCCTTCCGGTTCGCCTTGCCCTTGCCGCCGACCTTCATCGTGGGCAGGACGTGGTCCTCGGGGATCGTTTGGAGGTCGTCGTCGATGGCGATGTCTTCGTCGTCGTCGTCGTCGTCGCCCTCCTCCTCCTCGTCGAAGTCGCTCGCCGCCTTCGACGCCGCGGGGGTGTGCATGAGTTGGGGGTCGATGCTTGGCGAGTCCGCCGAGGTTGCCGAGAACGAGCCGGAGCCAGACGACTCGGGGCTGCTCATCTGCGTCAGCTGCGAGGCGTAGGCCGAGAGGAAGTCGTAGCCTGCAGCAGTGGCGGCGGGGGGCACGATGGACAGTTTCGACTGGTCGTCGTCCTGGGAGAGGGTGAAGAAGGGCGAGGGCGAGAGGGCGATGTCGTTGAGGAGCGAGAAGGGCTCGGGGGGAGTGGGAGGAAGGCCAGTATAGGAGTTGGAGGGGGACGAGCGGGGAGACGAGCCACTCGAGCCAGCGGTGGGGTTGGAGGGACCTGCGAAGAGGTCCATGTTGAAGAACTCCTCGAAGGACGGGTTGTAGGCCGTGAACGAATGCTGGACGGGGTTGTCGACGAGCATGGTGGTTGGAAGTGGGTGGTCGCTGCGGTGCAAGAGAAGACGGCGAGTATGCGATCGAGTTTTCAGCCGACGACGGACGCTGGCCCTCCACGCCCCATCCTGCGCTTTGCTGACCTAATATCCTTTTCTCGCACGGGTGTTTTTAGTTCTATCTCCGATTGTCACAGTTCAATCTGGTTGGTTGATATTAACCCCGAGGAATAAATATTCGGACTCCGCCGTTGTTCTCGATAGTTCTATGATATGCCAACTTTAAATCCTAAACACGGTGTGCTCGGGTGTCGGGGCTGAGTCAGGCCTTGCGTACGCGTCCTCTTCGGCAGCGGGGCATTTCCCTCCTTTGGTCGGCAGATGCAGGAAGCAGCCTGCGGGATCACCCTGTAGGTATCCGCAGTTATATTGCGGTGCAGTAAGATGCGCTAGGATACGTGGAAGGACGGGGCAAGGAACGGAGGGGAACATGCTGGAAGCATGTGTCCTTGCGTTAGTCGTCGTTGAACGTTAAACACCCGGTCCTATGGGGACGATCCATGGCTGGGCTGCTCTACGGTTTTCCGCCTCAACCTCCTCAAAAATACGCAGGTTCATTAATGGGTATACTAAGCAGAGTGGCTACATTATAGTATCCGAGGCCGAACCAATATTTACGGAGAACTGACAACACAAAGCAACGTCTAGACGCGAAATTGTGAACCCTATCGGTCACCCATGACCACGAGCCCGGCCTCCCCACTTGCTCCCCACCTCGAAGAATACAAGCGCACAGCCGTATTCCAACCGTTCGGGCTTGGTGTTTACTTGTTGTACATCGAGCGCCCCACGATTCCGAAGACGTTCAGCTCGTCTTGACGCCCCAGCCGAGGATCTCGAACATCACCGGAATCACACCAGCGGCCATGATCCCGATACCGCAATAAACGAATACCTTCGTGAGCACTGCGAAGCGGCGAGCGCATCATGGTGGTCAGCAACAGTTCCCAACGGATGGGTGCAGATGATTGTGAAATGGAAATGGTGCGTCCGATGAGCGCAGCGTTCGGCGGGTATGATACAACAAGCCCAAGCACACCGCTTGATGCCCTTTAGGAACCCACCGTGAGTCCGAACGAGGAGACGGTGCACCGATCGCGTTTCCACCCCCAGCCGCGCGACGTCTCAACATATCTGAGTTCCGAGAGGAGCAGCCTCGATAGCGCTGAGCGCTGGGGAGAAATCAACTTTTCCACCTCATGGAAAGTCTGTGGATAGCCTTCTGAATTCGCAGCGACCCTTCCCATCAAAATTTCGTCGCGACGGAAGGGTTTTGGGAAGGCACCATTAATCTAGAGCCCAGAAAGGCTCTAAGGACCTTTTGTGCTCGAGGAAAGGCACCTTGCCGAAGACTTTCCTCTATGAATTTTCATCATTTCCACAGACCTTCCTCACCGCGAAAAGCTCATTTCTCCGCAGTCTGAGTGAGAGGCCATGGGGGCCGAGCGCTGTTCAACGTCCCGAAAAGGAGGGTCCCGCCGAACGCGCACCCAACACCAAAAAGCAAACACGATGGGCAATTGCCAGTTTTGCGCTCCGGAATATCCTTGTAATTGTGACCGAGATTGGTCTCCTGGTCACAACTTGACCATGGTCGCAAGCCTGGTTCAGGACTTGAATCTCGGAAGCGCCGCATACAAAGCGTAACAATGACCTTATAATGGTCTATTATGTGGGCTTGTACGAGATTCCGATCCTGAACAGCCTTGTAGACCAGTCGCAGACATTTTACAGGGATATTCCGGGGTGCGATATTTGCCACTGCCCGTCGTGAAACAAAAAAAACACCGAATCGCCAACCACCAAATCTCCAAATCCTCAACTCTTCGACAAGATCTGAGGCACTCACCATCCGCATCATAATGTTTGACGTCCTTCCCTCTCAGCTCCTCCATCTCCATCCCCATCCCGTGGCGCTCCTTCGCGTCCGCGCCCCTCTCGCTCAGCGCCACGACCTTCTCGTCCATCTCCTGCCAGTGCCGCCCAGTACCAGTCACGCCCCTGCGGTTCTTGATCTGCGCCTGCTGGCCCTCCCGCCGCACGGTGCTCGAAGCCGCCCGCCCGTCGACCTCGTACTCGACCATGCTGGGCAGGTCGATCACGGACGGGATCGGGCGCAGGCCCTTCTCGGGCGGGACGGACGTGTAGTCCGTCGCGGGCGTGTAGAAGCGGCGGTGGGGCAGCGTGAAGAGGTGCGAGAGGAAGCGGAACGTGGGGGGCAGGACGAAGTGGCAGAACGACTTCGCGACGATGCGCCACACGAAGATCGTCAGGACGCCTGTCCGACGGCGTGTCAGCCTCGACTGAATTCGGTCACGAGGAGGAGGTAAGTAGTGCGTACCGATGACCATCTTGATCGCGGCGGTCGACCACCAGGTGACGACGTCGGACCAGGTCGCCCACGACGCGCCGGGCATGGGACGGGCGAAGAAGCTCTCGTCGAAGCCGTTGTGCACCATGTACCAGCGCGCGACGAATTCGCCCATGACGACGGACACGAACGCGATCGCGTCCTCGAAGCACGGGCAGTCGTCGACCGGTTGCGTGTGGCTGTGGACGAGGTACGGGCATGGAGGGATGATGACAGGAGGAACGAGAGGATACGGTGAGCATCAGTCACAATCGAGAATGCGTCGGGTAAAGCGGTAACGCACCGATGAGCAGGCTCACAGGCTGTATCCTCCACAGACGTCTCGCAAGACCTGGCCCATGAGGGTTGGGACCCGGCAGCGCGCCGCGCGCTGCTCGGACAACGAAGGCGGGCTCGAGGATGAGAGGGCGAAAAACAGACGTCGACGGTCGAGGTGCTCAGCAGTGTCCTCTCGCCGCGCATTTATCTCCTCCTCTCCGCGTCTCTTCCGCGCACAGACCACCCGGGGATCCGACGGCGGCTGAGCCTCCCCTCCTGGTGCGCTCCATCCCCATCTCTTCGCCAAAGATGACGGGACCCGACTCGCGTTGTCTCACCAGCCGGCCAGCGTATCGCTGGGACTCCGTCCCAGACGCTGAGCGATTTACAGGGTCGCGACGACGGCGATACAAATTTTGCAGGATTTTTTCAGCTCTCCACAGCCGGCGAGGGCGCGCGCCAGCAGTAATAGCCAAGGCGAACGGAGTCGGACGTCCCCCGCCAATCGCCAAGCACGCAGGTTCGTACATGGTTTACACGGTCGTAATGGGCGCGCTCGCTTATCCCATTTGACGTTGTAGGTCCCTGCCGCGCTTGCGACTCGCGTATGCACGGTACAGGGTCGTCCTGAGTGCCCGGCCAGACGCTCCGTGCATGTCGCACCTTTCGTCATGCACGGCAACCGCATATCGCGGCCGGCGAGTTCGTACTAATTTTCCGCCCGTCAGCAGAACCACCCAACTAGAGCCAGCGGCGCCCAGCCTCCGACCCTGCTTCGCAGGTCTGTCTCCGGGGCTCTGGGCAGGATGGCTGCCTCAAATATTTCCAATGGTGCGTATGCGGGACGCTCCCATTGCGAGATGAAGCATGGAACCCACATTTCTGTCTTAGGGTTTCTGCCATGCGGCGCATGCGGCTGCCCCATGCGACGCCGGGGCGCTGTCCCTCTGACCAGCAGCGCGGCGACGTCTTCTCGAAGAGATTCCTGCGTCGTGGGGTCCGCCGGTTTTTGATGGGATAGGGTCTGTATCCGGAGCGAAACGCGCCGTATTTGGAGCCCGTGTGGTGCGCCGTGGATTCTGCCGGACTCGAGGAGTCTGAAAGGGATCAGCTACGTCCAATCGCGACGGCGTCCACCAGCCATCGAGGGAGGAGAGCACCTCGACTTGGTTGCTCGCGCCTGGCTCCGGACTTGCTCTAGACAGTTTTTGTCTATCGCGGCTCAGCAGGTTTCGGCGCCGCCGTGTGCGTGCATAGTGCCTGTAAATGAATTCGTTTACTTACCCGGGAGATGTCCAGCCCTCGCAAGCCTGCTTACCGCGCGTGGGCCGAACCTCGCTGTAAGCGGCATTCCGAGTCTCACAGAACGCCGTGCGGTCGCAGCGTCGGACCGGGGGGAATGGGGACTTTGACCACGCCCTCGCAGTGATCAGGGGCTCCAGTGTCTGTGAAAAGTACAGTCAGTGCAGGAAACAAGATGGTGCATGGCCGCCGAGAGCGTGAGCCAGCGGTGGAAGCGGTGTCGGGCAGCAGCCACTTGTTTCCTTTTTTTGGCAAGTACTCAAGTCCTCGGCGCTTCCAACCTCTGCACTCGACCACCACCGTCTCGCCGCGACTGTTGCATCCCCGCCAATATCCACGAAAAATGCGCTGTTATTGTGCTAATAATTAGATAGATAGCCGAATAATACGCTAAGCAGCGCTGCCAACCCTCCGGCCTCCGTTCTCGCCACCCGGGCTCCCGCTCTACTCATCGACGTCCGAGAAGGACTCAATGTCCTCGATCTCCGCCTCCTCGCGCCGCCGCCCAGCGTAATCGCCGATGAACTCGTCAACCATCAGCGGGAGGCGGTGCTCCGACAGCGGCTTCATGGCCCTGCCCGTGGACGAGGTGCTCGGGGCGCTCGGGGTGTCGAGCACATAGCGTGAGGTAAGTGGCCCCACCTTGCGCGAATGGGACTTCTTGCCGGTGGGTCGGTGGCGTGCCTGGTTGATGTCGCAGCGCTGGCGGCGCTCGTGGGGCGGGCGAGCCGAGGCAGGGTCGAGCGGCATGGACAGGATCGGCTCGAGGTTGTCGGGGTGGAGGACGAGCTCCTGCGCTGGAGCCTGCGAACGCACGGTCAACGCGGATGCAGCTGACTTCGTACGCGGGGCAGGGAGGGGTGCGAGGCGAGCGGAGCGCGGGAGGAGGTCCTGGAAGCGGGACAGGGTGAATTTGGGGGGGCTAAGCATGCGCGTAAGAGGCGGGAGGGCGGCCGCGGCCATGACGTGAGGCAGGACGCTCTCCGGGTCGTGGAGAGCGCGCTCGCGGACGTCGGGGGGCGCTCTCACGAACCGGAGGGTCCCGGCCTGCCAGAGGTCCCAGAGGATGCGGAGCGGCCGGACGCCGCCCTTGATGTTGCTGAGGTTGGTGAAGGGGATGTAGTAGGGCCAGCCGTCGAGGATCCAGCCGAGGCAGCAGACGATGATCCTGGCGTACTCCTCGGCGGTGTAGCACATGGTCATGTCGACGACTCCTGTTTTGTGGGCTTGGTGAAGATCAGCCGTGGTGTCCGAGACTGACCGCACGTTGTAGCAGACTCACCGAGCGTTGTGTCGAAGCCGCCGCGCAAGTCTCCCCGGAGGATGTCTCGATCCGAGCGGTAGACCTTCCGAGGAAGGCCGGTGTCGCGCGGGGTGAAGTGCACGAACCGGATCCTGGACGCAACAGGCATGGGCGGTGACGGTGCGTGCGGTCGAGAGGCTCTGGAGACGAGGAGAATCTGACTGACAAGTGGACGTGTGCAGCGGTCCCGATGGTGCTCGACGACTGCAGTTTAAATACTGCGAGACTCCTCCAACACGGCGTATTGGGCATCAGGAGGTGCGCGTCCGTCTCGACAAGCGACAGGGCTGAGACGAAAAGCCGTCCGGGTGTGTCTAAGACTAGGTGAGCCAAATCCAGCATATCGCGACGAAATACGGTTCATGATTCTCTTGCCGCATTCTCATAAATTACGTTTTTGCTCTTAGCCACTTCCAGAGCCTCTGCCTCGGGCGCGGAATTCGAGTTGCGGCAACCTTCCGATGTTGTAGCTGTAAGTCGGCCTTTTCTTTTCGCCTCTCGACCCTCCGCGGTCGACCTCGCTGCTCTCTGGTATATCCAGCTACAGGTATGCTTGGCAGTGGCCTTTCGGAGCACCCGTCCCATGTACAGTTTCGGACGGGAGTGTCTTCGCACACCCGTCTGTCCACTCACGCGATCGTCTACTCGCCCTGCGTTCGGCACCCCGGACCCGTCTGCCACGGCCGAGTATCTAGCGGACGGGATTCTTGGCGTCCTTGACTGTTGCCCAGCCCCGGTCCCACGTCCCATGTGAAAGCGCCTCCGTGTCTCGTCTCTCCGTGTCTCGAAAGGAACTCGCCCGCTGAATTTAGGTGTGTACGTCAAACTGCACATTCATTGCCACGGCTTACACGGGGCGCTCGTCTGGTTCGCGCCGCCCTCTCTCAGAATGTTTCAGGTGCGTTTGGGTGCGTTGTGTACATATTTCCAGTTTGACAGTCGGCCAGCTCTGCCGTCTATTCAACGGCCCAGCATTCGCCGTACTGCTTCAGTCTGACCGCTGCCTAGAAATTTCGACCCGTGCGGCCTCGTGCGGGATTAACGATGGGCCATAGAGGGCACGGCTCGCTCTTCGCCGCCCCACACGGCTTAGAAAACTGTCAATGGACGCACACCCTGTCCCTGTACGTCGCGCCGTGACGTTGTTAAGCATTCTGCGCTAATCTTTGCGCTCATCCCGCTAAGATGTATGGTTACGCAACGCGCCTCCTGCGTATTTTCTGCCGCCGTCCAATTAGTTCCCTACCCGTGCCCACCCGAGTGATGCCACCCCTGGCGCAGTGCCTCCGGAAGTGGATCAAGGTTAGTCCGTCTATTAGAATTTCACGCCTGAAACGTTTAGTTTGGTAATTCCTAGCACACGAGCCGGTGAGCATGCCGATCAGTCTGGGCACACCCCATTCCCCGCACAATGCACATCGCCGATGCCCAGGCGTCGAAACGCTCGAGCTGCGCGGCGAACCGGATGCTTGAAGGGGTCGCAGCCAAGCAAAAGGCGAGTTCTTCCCCGGTGTCTTCATCCGTACCGTGCGACGAGACGACTAGTACTGGACCGGATGGCCATCGTATATGAGCCACGAACGGACCGCACTAAACGGGGAGAGAAGGGTGCAACGAGGCACGAGGGACGTTCGCTGTTCCACCTCAGGCCGTGGACGCTTCTCTCTCGCTTCGTACGACCCTGTAGACCTGAGGTCATCTCCTCGGCTTGCGGTTTCGTCCTGGCGTCGCTAGTCGCTCTCCACGATCCTGCCGGCATAATTGCAGAATGCGGTCATGTCATACCGCGTTTTCGCCGCCTTCTCCCTCTTGGCGGCGGCTCGCGCTGACACGGTCAACGACTTCGTTGCTGTGTTCTTCCGCGCTGAGCTCATGCTTTCATCGTAACCCTGGCTGACTTCTGATCCAACAGCTCTCGGGCCTCCAGTTAACCCCCCCAGAAACCAAATGCTGGAGCTCAGAGCCCGTCCGAGCACCGCCTGTCTCGCGATCCGTGCTACTCGCGACTCTGAACCGAAGTCGCCGCTGGATCATCTCTCAGGAGGAGGCCGTCAGGGTTGTGGTAAGTGTTTTTCCTCATGGCACTTCGGGGCAATTACCGTGTGACCGACCGCGCGCATTATCACTGCGCCCATTTCGCTAGGACTGGTTGTTAAGGAACATGCACCGGCGCGCAGTACAGTCTCCCAAGAGACAGCAGCCGACGTCATGTCCTAAACGCCGTCCTCGCTGCGCCGTCTCGGCAGTCTGGGGTTAACGGTCAGTCAAGGACTGTTTCCGCCGACGCTGTGGCCCTGCAGCGGACTCCGGGTACGTTCTCTGTTGCACAGCCCGGCCCGCGGAACGGACCCTGACACAGTGCAAATCCAGCAATTATCTGTGTCCTTCTGTGGGTTTCGCCGGACGCCATTCCCATCCAAGAGCTCGAATTGCCTCGCGGCTTACAAGCTTCACAGGTAAGAAATCCGGGTTTTGCCCAGAGAGGTTGAACAGGCACGCCGGAATGCGCTTGTGTATTGACGTCACCCGATTCAGGATCGACATTCGACAGCCCACACGGTCGGGCACGCGTCTGAGCTACGCGAGGGCGCCCCGACAGCCCTGAAAGATCGAGATCAAGGACTTGGCTTTGCCACGGAGCGGGGCCGACTACGAGGCCGCCGCGGTACGTAAGTACCTTGACTGGAAATTGCAATGCGGCTAATTACCAGCGGCTTTTCAGTTGTTTGTCGCATATCCGGGACGCCGGCCTTGGACAGGGTGCGAAACGCCGCGCGCAGTTCGCGGCGGCGGACTTGAAGTACCGCACCATGAGTGAGACCGTGCGCCCCTTCCCCCCTCTCTCCACTGACATCCTTTCCTCCCTCCCCCGTCTCGGACATGCTCTGATCCCTTCGGCCCCCGACAACGGTGTCGGCTGTCCGGTGTCTGCCGGTCGGTTTCTCGCATCCATTTCAGTTTGCTGACCACTCGTCGTCCTCCCGCCATGGTCTTGCTCTCCGGTGCCGTCCCAGGCTCTCGCTGGCGTCCAGAACGGCACAGGAGCCTTGGGTTAGCGGTGTCAGACGTCGGATTGTAAGTGTTCAAAACCACTCTCTGTTCTGTTTTATGGATTTTACAGCCGGTTAGCTGGAGCTGATGGCGGCGGACTGCTCAAGAAGACCTGCAGCCCGAGGGAAATCCCATGACCGGTACGTGTATTCTGCCAGTGTGTCCGCGTCCGTGATCACGAACGGTCCCTAATATTTTGCACTTCTAGAACGCCCTCGCCGTCATGTACGCAAGAGATGCCTCCGAATGGGCGACGGATGCGGCCCGCATTTCGACGAGCACGAGCACGACAGCACTGGTGGTGGCAGGGCGGATCACCTTATGACCGTCTCGCCCCGGCCACTCTCCTGCTAACTGCGGGCCCTTCGCCTGTCGAGTTCGGCTCGTGTCTCGTCTTCGACGGACTTGATAAGCGGTGCCGCGTTGAACACATTCCGTCGGCGCTGCGTATTGTAAGTACAAGTTCACTTTCTCTTTGTTTTTTCACTTCCAATCCGCCGCGGCGAGGCGGCCGTCTAGATGTCTCTCACGGACTCCGTCTGCTCTTGCGGAGTTACGGGGCGCCCGGCCACACGAGCGTTCGGACGACGGCGTGTCCGGCAGGATCACATTGCATCCATGGCATCTCCCCCGCTGCACTGGCTCTGCACGCCTCAATTCTGGTGCTCCGTCTTCGACGGGCTCGGCAAGCCGGCTGGATCGAAGTCTTGTGAGTGTGGATTTTCGTTCTGCCGCTCTGAACGACCCGCTGCCGCGTGCGACGGCCGTGGATTCCGTCTGCTCCTGTGCGTCTACGGGGCGCCCGGCTGCACGAGCATTCGGACGACGCCACGTCCGGCAGCGGCAGCCGTGTTTACAACAGAGGTCAAGTTCTTTCCTGCCGTGGGCTCTTCACCCATCATAGTGCATTGTCTTCGACGGGCTCGGCTCGGAACAACGCTACGTCCGAGTCCGCCATTCACGCTCATCGATGCGATCCGCACTGAATCGGGGCTGCACATGGTAAGCACATTATCTCGTCGTTCTATCGCTGCTAATGAACCACTGTGCGGCCGTCCAGTCGCCGCCCCTGGATTCTGTCCGTTCCTGCGGGTCTGCGGGGCGCCCGGCCGCACAAGCCTCTCGAGACGGCATGTCCGGCAGCGGCGACTGCGTTCACCGAAGAGGTCGAGTCCTCTTCCACCAGGGGCTCTTCGTCTATTCCGGCTTCAACAGGCTCCGAGTCGGCGCGCCGCGTCCGAGTCTTCCATTGGCCTACACGTTGTAAGTACATTTTCCCGTCGTTCCACCGCTTCTAAAGTGCTCCTGCGAAACGGTCCAGTCGTTGCCCACGGATTCCATCTGCTCCTGCAGGTCTGCGGGGCGCCCGGCCGCTCGAGCACTCAGAGGCGGTGTGTCTGGCAGCGACGGGCCAAGTTCACGGTGCGTGTTTTCTCTGCCTTCTACTGCATAAATTCCAGTTCCCGGCCACATTCGAGCCGCATCGCCCGCGGCGTGATTTAGGGCGCAGCGGACGTGCACTCTCTGGTGAGTGCTTGTTCACTTGTGCTTGCAAATTGTGTTCTCGTGCGTCGGAGCGAAGACACCGTCTCAACGGGATCCTCGCCCGGCCCTTGCGAATATCTCTTCCGGTGAGTCTTTCCTTAGTGCCCCGGAGGCCTCGCGGCGGTATTTCGAGCGGTAAGTCGATGTTTCAACTGCTAACTTATCTCTGCTGATGCCCCCCAGCCATTTCGCGCTGGTACGGAGCTGTGCCGAGCACGAGTCGGGCTGAAATATCTAATTCAGACGAGGCCACGAGCGCACGCTTTGTTCGTAGGTAGCGAGAAACCAAATATATTGTGATTTCGCCGTAATGTACATGTGTGCGTCCTCCGTCCCCCCCGCCACGAAAACCTACCTGCTCGCAAACACACCCCGTCTGCTGTCCCGGCACCTACCTTCTAAACACCTACCGCCCGAAATCCCCATCGACAACCCACCCTCCGAGCGTGCACCATCCCAAATCCCCTTCCACAACAGCGCACAACCTACCTCCCAAATCCCCTTCCACAACCCACCGCGAGTCTCTGTTTTTCGCCCTGGCCGAAATCCGGCTGCGCCCGCCCAAACACCCCGTGTCGCAGCGCCCGCCCCCGTGCAGCGCCGCCCACGCCGCCCGCACCCTGGGTGTGATCTCGCTCTGCGAAACGCGAAGAGAAGGACGCGAACAGATGCAATGGTACTTGTTCGTCTTTGGTCGCGTCACATTTGACGCGTGTGGTTTCAGTTTCGGTCGCACAGGTGAAGCGGGCACCCTGGCGACCAGACGGCTGTGAAGGACGCCGCCTATTTCCTGCCGAGGTTGAGGCTGCCCATGCTCTCCGCCAGCATGTCCGCCACCTTCGAGTCCTTCTCCTGCTTGACGACTGGCACGGACGCCTTGGCGACCGTAGGCTCGACGTCGACGACCTTGAGAACGGCACTGCCCTCCATGACACGCCGGATCTTGTCGGCATCCCACTCCTTCTTGACATGCCCGTTCGTTCCGAGACCGCCAGACGGCCGTGCGAAGGCGTCCCAGAAAGCGCTGCCGAG